>CM029357.1:28160971-28173269 GCA_017140985.1 Hormaphis cornu
ATTATTAATATTATAATTATTCTATAATTATTAATATTATAATATTCTATAACTACATTAAAATTATTCTATAGTTATAATGTTATAATTAACACCACCACCGTTCACGCAAAAACTGGCTGCAAATACGTATATTTTAGCCCACCGTGGTACCAGGGACCCATGATCCGCATGACGCGGCACAAAACCGATGCGACGTACGCGTACACGTGTTTGTGACCACGTTTTTGCCACGCGGTGTACGTGAAACTCGAACGTCGGCTTCATGGTACCCTGGTACCAAAAACTGATAATTTCACGGATTGATTAAATTATGATATTCTATAATTATAAATATTATAATTATTCTATAAATACATTATAATTATTCTACAGTTATATTATAATTAACACCACCACCGTTCACGCAAAAACTGGCCGCAAATACGTTTATTTTAGCCCACTGTGGTACCAGGGATCCATGATCCGCATGATGCGGCACGAAACCGACGCGAATTTCGCCTACACGTGTTTGCGGCGACGTTTTTGCCACATGGTGCACTTAAATCGCGAACGTCGGCTTCATGGAACCCTGGTACCAAAAATTGATAATTTCGCGGAGCGATGGGCTATATTTATTAATTAAATTTTAATATTCTATAAATATAAATATTATAATTATTCTATGGCTTTTTATAATCATTCTATAAATACCTTATAATTATTCTATAAATACATTATAATTATTCTACAGTTTTATTATAATTAACACCACCACCACCACCACCGTTCACGCAAAAACTGGCCGCAAATACGTTTATTTTAGCCAACCGTGGTACCAGGGACCCATGATCCGCATGACGCGGCACGAAACAGACTCGACGTTCGCGTACACGTGTTTGTGGCCACGTGGTGTACGTGAAACGCATACGTCGGCTTCATGGGACCCTGGTACCAAAAATTTACGATTCCGTGGAGTGACGGGCTATAAACACCACCCGCCGCCGCCGCCGCAAAGAGTGGCCGTAAATACAATTGTATATTATATATATATATATAATATATTATATTATATATTTATACATACAATATTAATAATAATAAATTAATAATAAATATACATTATATTTTTGTCCCCCATTGTACCAGGGTCGCATGAAGTCGCACGGGAAGTTGCGAAGTGGCGAGCGTGCCAAGTGTCCCCTAAACGGTTATATGGGCGTGTACACATAATTATGAAACGTCGATTCATGGGGCCCTGGTACATAAATCGGCTTAAATACGTATTTTTGGACCGTTTTTTCGCCTAAACAGAGGCGGCGGGTGTGTGCGGTGTTGTATATTATTTTATAATGTAAAAAAGCCGGGATCAGTCTAGGTCGCGTGGGTAGTTTGATGGGGTAGCGGCTACGCTTTGAGTGGATCACTAGTTTAGAACGATAAACCACTGCCTTCGAAAATACGATTCTGAACGACCTCAATTGTCTAGTGTACGTGTCGTGGTAAAAACAAATTTAACAATAAAAACTTTTATCAAATTTTTTTTTTTTCCAATTTAGAATTTTGTAAAAGTTTCAGCTTGGTCCGATTTTTATTTTGAATTATTTGTTCCCTCCATAAGAATTACATGGCCGCCCGGAATGACAAGTCTTACGACCAAATAACGACGTCAAATCGGCTATAAACCAAAATTGTGTGAACCAATGTGTTAAACCACACATGTAGGTTGTGTTAAAGTTTTGAGACTTAAACATAAAAACTAGAGGTTTCATGGAATAGTAACTGCGTAAAATTCTCTAAAGTTCCGTAACTCCCTTAAAAATGATTTAAACCGATTGGAAATCCAATAGTAAACTCGTTAAACTCTTTTTAATGACATATAAAAATTTCAAGTCGAATGGAGCACTTTAAACAATTTGACCGTTTTAAAGTATCGTGCGTTAAAATTGGTGCAGGTTTCCTACAAGATCTTTTGATCATAGAAAAACAAAAAAAAAAAAAAAAAACCATTGTAAAACCCAATACGTCTTCGCTGACGCTCAGAATCTAAAATAGCCGAAAATAATTTCTTCGACAGTATTTTAGCCGACATTTATTTAAACCGAAAATATGCCATACGACCGTAATTTAGCCGACAAATAATGTAGCCGAGCGTAATTTAGACGATAAATAAGGCAGCCGACCGTAATTTAGCCGACAGATATTTTATCAATCCGAGGTTATCAATCTAAGATTTTCAAGACGTTACGTGTTTGGCACTCGCTCGCTTCGCTCGCTCCGCTAACAGATAATAGCCTAAAACCTATTGCATCCAAACCTAGACACAGACACTTGTTTTCAAAGTTGGTAACACTAAATTTCGATTTTTCGTTTCTTATTATTTTCTTCTTATCATTTTTAGGTGTACGGCCCCTTACCGGTCTGATAAAATAATTGTCGGCCATTTTACGGTAGGCTGCATAATTTGTCGACTAAATTACGGTCTGCTATATTATTTGTCGGCTAATTTACGGTCGGATGGCATATTTTCGGCTAAAATACTGTCGGAGAAATTATTTTCGGCTATTTCATAGCCCCCCCAGATTTTTTTCCTAACTTTTATTAGTTATCTGCAAGTTGCATTAACAATGAGCTCAGACAAGTGTGTGCGTGGTTTTTCTTCTATGAAAAGGCTACAAAATTTCCTAATATAAACACTATAATGCAGCAACGTTTCACAAACTTTAAACGTAAGTGTACGTAATTAACATTGCGAGAGACACGGCTAACGAGATTGATAACAAAGACATTTTAAGTATACATTCGCTAAACTAGACAGAAAGTATTATGTTTGAAAATTTAGTAAAAAAAATATAATTGTTAATGATAAACTTTGTTGAATTTTTTAAATTTTTTTCATAATACCTGGTTAAATATTATAGTAGGTACCTCGTTAAAACTTAATATTGGTTATGTACTAATGTGCTAATTTCGGGGTGTTGTGGCCAAGCTTTCACGGCTATGTGATTAAAAAATATTTATAGCATCTCCAAGATTTGAACCCTAGTTGTACCGTTGGCTCAGGTATATAGAAAACTGCTAAATACTGTGTACAGTATTATAATATACCTACTGGAGCTCACAATATACGTAATTTTTTTTGTATATTATGCAAAAGTAACAATATTTGTTACCACAAAATTAGTTTTCATATAACCATCCCTTGGATCCCAGAGGAAAACTTTAAAACGCGGAAACAATTGTTTTGATTTAAGTTGAGCATTACAAAAATAATTAGTACTAGTAAAAATTACTACGAACATTGGATTTTTTACTTTCAAAAATCAACCACATTTTTGGTATGCACCAACAACAAATTTTTTTTTTTTCAATAAATATTTTAGCGAAAGTTTATTGAAAACTCATTACCTAATTTTAAGTTTAAAGTAAAAACATTGTTTATCTATGTAAACAAAAAAACAAAACGAAACATCGGACAAAATGTTAAATATTTTATTTTTTCTTCCTCTGTAGGTACACAATCTGTAAAACGGTTTTTACAATATTATTGTATTATGTGAGGAACTGTATAATTATGATGACGTGAAAAATATCTCGATTACAGTAACCATTACATCAACACTTTATTAACACTCTTAAATTGAATTTATGTAAAAACCAAATGGTAAAATATAATACACCTAACACTGTTCACCCGTTACAGGACGTTGAAAAAGCATTAAGAAGCGTTCCGGAAACAGACACGCCAAGACTGTTGGACTTGCCAGAAAACGTCGACAGGTCGTGGCAAAAGAAACAGAGCACCGAAATTATATCTCAACTGCGGCGTGAGTGCAGAGTATTTTTAATAATATGCAAGATGTTCAAAAATCAATGTTACAGGTTACGGCCGTTACCTATCTCAGAAAATATAAATGTGTAAAAAACGATTGTTGTAGGTATGGAAGTGGTTTTATTATTATTATTATTTTTGACATGTATATAGGTACATGTCTTACGGTACCTATCGGTTCTTCATAATTAATTTCAGTAACCACATTGTCATGATAGATTTGGAGCATGCTCAATGATATGATGATTGATACATTTGTGTACTGTAAATAATTATAATTTTATAATTATTGAACACACACTGTGCCCAGTGAGAGGACGCGCCGAATTCACTATTTCTGGCCTTCGAGGTATATACGAGTACACTATAGTTTATATAGGTACCTCGATGTGTCATACATATAGATTGATAGCCAACTGCCGAGTTATCGCCAAATTTATTATTAATTTGTATTCAATTTTATCTAATTTCAAATTTATTTCCCCTTGTGGTATGGTAAGTACCTATATGAGGAAATTGGATCGTTTGTAACTATTTGTTCGACAGCTTCCATGTTTTTTTTTTTTTTCAATTCGAGCACGGCATGAAAATGATTTTAAATTAGGTACCTATTTAAATGTGTATTTTTTTATAGGAACCTTGAAAATGTTCAAAATTTTCAAAATTTTCTCAAAATTGCCTTTGAACAGAACCCTTTAAAGAATTTTCGTTATTTTTCTAGAAAATGATTAAAATTCGAGCTTGCATAAGCATAATGGAACCATCCTGTTTAATGTACATATTATTATTTTATTGTACTCGTATTCAGACATCAACGCGGGCGTCAAAACCAAACACGTGTTGAACGGCGACTGGCGCGCGGAAGTCCGACCCGTCTTGGACCTGTGGAAGTCGCTGAACAAGGGCGCCGCCGGTCTGCTGCAGACGGGACTGGCGGCGCGGCCGACGACGAGCCGCCGACGACGGACGTCCGCGGCGGAAGACGACGATGGTCAGGCGGTGCCACGACCGCCGGTGGACGCGTTCGTCGGACAGGAGCTGGAGTTCGCGGTCCGGCTGGTCGGGAACGTGCACGAGAGTTTGGCCGCCGTCAACCGGACGATCCGCGCGAACGCCAGGCCGTCACCCACCGTTGCGGACACCGTGCTCGGCATTCTCCGACTTCAGGTGTGTCCCCCCTCCCTACAGCTATTTCCGGCGAACTTATTTTCGTCTTTTCGACAGACTTCGAAAAAGAAAAAAGGACGTTCTCTATTTGCGACCGTATGTTATTTAAATTACACGAATGAATTTTAATTTTATATTCTATCATATTGTCGGGTAAGTTGGTGAAAAACTCATTACCCAACTGTGATAATAGTTAACTGTTAGCTAATACAATTTTTAATGACCTTTAGTTAAACGTTTATAGTTAACAACGAAAAATAATAGCCTTAGATATTACAAGTTAAAAGTTAAAACGAATGAATGAAGCTGAAAAAAGTTAAAAAATAATTAACTTTTTTACTATATAGATGCCCACCTTTATATTCTATGCTTTGTGAAAATTCGATTTAACATGTGTGCAGTGTGAGTGTCAGTTTATTACATATTAATATTATTATCAAGTGTCGGTACGAGTGTTCTGATTTTAACAACATTTTGGATGGACAATTTTGCTTCAATGGTATAGGTACTAATAATTTGAAAATTTTTTTTTTTTCTTAATTAGTTGTACATTGAAAATTATGGTGACGAAAAAATTAGATAAGTGCCTAAAAATTTACAAAATTTGGACTGTTTACCACGCATTGAATTATTTTGTCGCATAATTCTAAACTGCCAAGATATTTTATTAAAAAAACTTGTCCACACATCGTACCTACTAACAGATCAATAAAACAGATCTATAATATTTTGAATTTCAAGGAGTTATCGATAGAACTTTGAACAATTTGAAAATGTCTTTCATCTTTGTTTTTTTTTTAAAGTTTTTATTGAATAAAAACTTTGATTTTTCAACTTTGAGGTTTAAAAATGTTATAAAAGTATACATAGACTGCAGGTATGCAAAAAAAATGAATGTTGTTTGTTGTACAGTATCGTAAACCGGGGTAACTTTGCGCCAATTTAGTGCTTTTTTTCAACTTTAGGACTAAATTTAACTAGATTGCACGTTTCTACGTGCAACCTAGTTAAATAAAAACTAACAATTTTAACATAAAGGTGTGGGTGCAGACATGCTTTCTGCCGAATCAAATTTTTAATTTTTAATTTTTTAACCATTGAATTTTTTTTTTAAAAAAAAGGGGTCAAAGTTACCCGGCAATGGGGTAACTTTAACCAATTCCAAATATCCTTATAGTTTTGCTCTTTTACCTTGGGCCAAAGTTAATTAGGATAATTAGCTACTACCTGAGAAGTAATTACGTGTATTTTGATGGTAAAACAAGCTAAAATAACAAATAAAAACAATTTATAGGAAAAAGAAATTGTTTATTCTTCAGAAAGTAGTTAAATGAATTATTTTAAAAAAAAAAAATCTATTCTGCTTACGTAAAAAAGTTATACAAATTAAAAATATATGTTTTTAAACAAACTACTCAAGGTCTGAAACCCAAACGCCCTACGCTCTTATTGTGTTTGTTTTTTAATTTTTTTTTTCTTGTTGACCTAGGTATTTTAAAGTGCTTTGAAGCGGCACATTGGGTCATTAAATTTAAATTTATTGCTCTTAAGCACGTTTCTAAAGTTTTTGAACTGTAATTTTGATACGTCCTCGTACCTGCTCTACGTACTATCTTCCGCGGAATGGTGTTCTGTTTAACAAAAAGGACGAGACAGATGAGATACGATTTAAATTAAGTACCTAGAGGGACTATTTAGAAAACGAAAATAGCATTATAATGCTAAAAAAGGAAAATAAACAAAAATTTTCTATTCTGATTGCAGCTATCAGGCAAGACAAGTGATAGCGGCAAAAACTGTTATCACATTCGGTTACTATAACCACAGATAATATAAAACTCGGCCGCCGAGGACTGTTCTTATTCTGAATATAGTATAGTGTTGTTAACTATCGAATATAACCACAACATTTTGATAATAATCTCATGTCTTATCCACACCATACAGAAGTGTTTACAATTTCCAAAGTGAAAAAAAAGTTACCTCGGTGGGCTAAAGTTACCCCGGTTTACGATATACATATTTTAAGTTATAACGTAAAAAAAAAATTAAAACATAGAACTGCAAAAAGGCAAATTATTTTGGATATTTTATTATGGCCTTTTCTTTTGGAAATCTTGGCCATCCTCCCCATCGATGGATTAAGCCCCGGAGGAGATTAGTGATATTTAGACGTATTATTTATTTTTTGACAAAATATACCTATTGACAAACGCCACAGTAATTTGTTGTTCATGAAACCAGCGTATTTTCAAATATGTGGAACAAAATATCTCTGCCGTATTTGTAGGATAGTTAAAATTGGAGTTTTTTTTTTTTTTTTTTTTAAATCTGAATAAATCTAGGTGCCAGAAAAATAGAAATTATAATGGCCCTATAAATGTACCTAAGTACAGTGTAGATGAATTATCTAAATTCTGTTCTATATTTGCTTGTTGAATACAGTAAGAAACAATATGGGAAAGCAAGTTTTCCTAATCTAAAATTATTGTGTAAAAAAAAAATATTTTTTTTTTTATGCTATATATAGGTAAATTCATGATAAATTGTTTGGGGTTCAGGTACCAAAATCTTGGACAGACCAATGGGATGGTCCACATGACCCAACTGCGTACATCAGAAGCGTCGTGGCAAAAACGACGTCAATTAAGAAACTCAATGATTCGGTTGATAAATTATCTCAAAAAATCGACCTTAACAATCTGTTCCATCCTAGAACGTTCTTGATCGCTCTCAAACAACAAACTGCCAAGTAATTATTTACTTCGGGTGTTCTTAAATTGTCAATAACTAACAACACATAGTACATAAGTAAATACCTATTATATTTTATAATCATTAATTATTTAATACATATATTATTAGCTAATCACTCCTCTAAGTTTACCAGAAATGTAATAACAATAACTTTTCAAGTAAACAACGTGGAGCAAGTTTATAAAACAGTTGTTAAAAAAAAATTGTTCTTTTATTTCAAAAATCAATTGAACTTGACTCATCACTTGAAATAAAAGAATATTTTGTCTTTCTATCATTTATTCAAATAATTTAATTTTAAATGACATTGTTTTCATAAATGTTGAAACTCATTGGAATTAAACCTAAAAAATACAAAATAAGTAATGTTGAGTCTGCACTTTGTAGGTGCGTAAAAAAAAAAAATAAATTCGACTTGGTAATACAAATATGAATTATTTTGCAGTAACCCAACTGTATAAGTTGAGTTAACATAATGAAAATAAAAAAGTTATTTTAGATAATTTAATTAGCTTAGAACAAAAATATTATTTGGTGTTATTAACCTTACAATATTTAATTCTAGGTATATACTGTAAAACTGCTTACCTACTGATGGTCTTTTAATGCTTAGTGTGTTTTAATTTTTATAATAGGCACAATTTAATACCTAATGATTAGCTTGCTTCTCCAAATATATAGATAAAAACTTTGATGTTCTTAGTAATGAAAAAATAATTTTTGATAGATATTCAATCAGTGGCGAGGTGACGGTGGTCTGGAGAAGCAATTGCTCTTCCTAATTTTGGGTGGGTGGTATGAATTATTGTATTGAATATTATATACCTATTGTGTTTTTTGGTGAGCAAATGTTTTGTGTTTTATGAAATATTGGGGTGGGTGGATGTGTAGACTAAAGTCTTTGGTTCTTGTGTTAAAAAAGTTCACCTTGCCTCTGTATTCAATGTTTATAATATAAGTAAAAATATAATGTACCCAAGAATTCATACAAATTACAAAAGAAATTCTTCAATTGGTTTTTATTTTATGTGCTGCAGACAATACGAAATTCCTATGAATAGCCTGACACTTGATTGTTCACTGTCGACCAACAGACTTAAACGGTCTAAGATTATTGTGACACTTTCAAATTTAACTATTGAGGGTGCCACACTTAGTCACAACACACTCACAGAAAATATAGCAAATTCGCCTTCAGTGGCTGTAGTTGACGACATTAAACTTGCTTGGATCCCAGAGGTTAGTAAACATACATCAACTTTATTATTTACCTACACAAAATACATTATGAACTATTCTTCCAGGTAGAAAATATGAGCTAAATATATAAAATTTTACCTAACTTTGTTATGCTTTAATTTTTTGTAAGTTTTTTTGAGATACATGGATAATTAATCTTAGATGCACACATTTGACTGAAAACAAACATATTTACGCCTGGTAATCACAGTTTTGTTCAATTGTGTGTTTTCAAAATAAGAGTACGCTGGGCAGCAGACAAAATCTGGCCTAAGTTAACGACACTGATGATTGAAATTCTGTTGTAAAATAATAATACTTCTGTAATTTTTAATATTAGCAATCATTGATCATTTAACAATCATTGGGGGGTAACTAATTTCATTCTAGTAATCGTTTAGGTGCATCAAAGCGGTGTGGTTTCATTCTGAAAATAGTATAGTCTATCTTTACACTGTTTATTTATTTTAAAAATTAAATATGTTTTTACACAATCATAATTATATAACATTATCCATACATACAGTATACTTTTACACTTTTACAGGAACACTTAAAGGACACAAAAAAGTCTGATTTATTGATAACACTGTATGAAACACAATCCAGAGACCAATTAATAACGTTATTACCAATAGCAGTTCCATTGAATGAACAAAAAAAATGGATTCTAGCCGGAGTCACATTATTCTTAAAAACACATTAATATTGGAAATGTTGAGATTAATTTTAATTAATTCACAACAAAATACACAATTTTTAAACAAATATGACTTTATACTTTGTACATAAGTTGTTACTTATAAGAGACGCTGATTTAAATTGTTTTAGATGCCTGGAAAGGGGAAGAGAAAAGGCATTTGCCAATCGTCTCTTTTTGAGTTTAAGCAAAAAAATCATGTTACTGAATATGATCTTCATAGTTATAAGTTTTGTTCTTACAATTTTTATAATGTTGTAATTAATTAATAAAGTAAAATATAAAAATTATATAGTATTTATAATACATATATTTAAATTAAAAAAATTAAATAAAACCATTTATTACTGTTGATGAGAAAATCGAAACAATTATAAAAAAAAGAACTTGACTTGTATGTTTCATCGATTAATAGTTTTTTTAAGTATTGTATAAAAAACAAATATTTATACAAAACAAATTTGTATAAATTTCTTCATATAAAATCCAAGAGTGTACTGTTATTATGTATACATTATCAGGAAAAAATATAGTTAAAAAACAACTACTGAGTAAAATAAGAAAAATATTTTTAAAATCCAAAACTTACTACCTATGGTTGCAATGTTTAAATCAAAAGAGCGTAATGTAATATTATTGGTACAATATGTAACAGATATTAACATAATATTATACTTGTTAACAGATATATAATAATACATAACAAGTAATAACACTTTTAACCTGAAGTAAAGATCTACACTGATAAAACAATAAAAGCAGATTTGAGTAGAGACGCCTCCTAATGATCAAGATTCATTTTTGAAAATGTCAAAAATTGTTCACGCTTACCTTCGGACTAAAAATTAAAAGAAATTTAAGACCCCTGTCTTAGGTCTAGACACATTTTAGAACACACACAAAACACTCAATTAAATATTTCACAACAACTTGTTTTTTATTTATTGTTTACTCTAAATAGCTATTAAATTAATTTAATCATTAATGTATATAAATATATCATAGATGTATAATATATTAAGTACACATTACGCATGCATAACTAAACAGATATGCTACAATTTTGTGATGTTTGTAATAGTTTTACACAACACAAAACACAGAAGTAATTTCAAATTAATCATATTTTCAGACCATCAAATAAAGATGTCAATAAAAGACAGTAACTTAAATAAGACTTTTATTTCCAAAAGGTTAGCTTAAAAAAATATACATTTAATTTGAATTAAGAGCGTTCTGGAAAACATTTTTTTAAACAGTCAAGAAATATTTTTGTACAGTTTACTAACATGGAATATAGACTGCGCAACACTGACACAATCCAAAAGTTTATATATTTTCAATAAAAATAATATTATAACATTAAACTATTACAACCTTGAACAGTTTGTAAATTTATTATATGGCTTTGATTGTTGCAAAACAAAATCAACATAAATTAAGAGATTAAAATTTAATACCCATTTATGTATTATTTAATATAGTTGTCACGAGGGTAATTTTTGTTAAGTTATTAATGCAACAAATAGTTCAAGAATGAAAATTTTATACAAATCTGCAATACCCAATGACTGATTTGTAGAAGCAAAACAAAACAAATGTATACACAGACACTATATTGGTGATTTTTAAGTTAAATTATTGATTATGGATAGTATAGATATGAGACAGCTCACGCATGTTAATATTTTTTTCCGACTAAATGGACGTGGCTGCTATGGACCGCTGTTATCAATTGATTTATTTTTAGATATTTACTGATTATTGTAGTTATATTTAATTTATTTACTTATCAATTATAACAATAACACAGAACCTATAATTCTAAGAACTCCTGTATTATATTATTGTTTTGATTATTAAATTCCCAATTTTTTTGATCCTCTATATTTTATTCACACACAACAAATAATCTCATTTCATTCTAAAAAAATTGTATTAATATTTTTTGACTTCCTCTTCTGCTCTTTTCTTCTAGATAAATGTTTTTTAATTAACTTCAATACCTAATTACCTTCACCTTCTCTTCTTAGCACATACCCAACCATCTCAATCACATTTTCTTTAACATTTTTTTAACGGTTGAAACCACTCCTACAATAGATAAAAAAATTTTTTTTTTTGTTTATCAGGATACAGAAAATCATTAAAGAACATTAATTTCAAAAGAAAATTGGTCTATGATTTATTCATAAAAGAAAGTGAAATCATGAATGTTAGTTCTACCCCAACTCAGTTTTCTAATCTTGTTGGTGGATCAAATTCAAGTGAATTTTCTAAATTACCACAAACTCCTAAAAGAGATCTTAGTTCAACACATTTATCATTTTATTCTGATAATTACAGTCCCAAATATTTGTCTCCTAATACAAAAGAATATGTTAAGAATCTTGTACACTTACCAAGCCCTATCGAAAGTACTCGAAGGAACTACACTAAAAATCCTGACTTAAATTTAATGAGACAAATAATTAAATAAAATAAAATTATTGAAAATCAAAAGTTAATTTTATCAAAAAAAAAGAGACAAGTAACTAAATTAAAAAAATATAATGTAAAGAGTGAAATTTTACAAAAAAAAAAAAAATTGGTAAATGCATTTTTGAAGAGTGTCTTTTTTAAAT
>CM029357.1:28173279-28194939 GCA_017140985.1 Hormaphis cornu
CTAAATATTCTAAAGCGCTTGTAACTATGCAGCTTATTCATAAAAGTAGAGCACCATGGAACCAAGAAGAAAAGAATTTACCTTTATCAATTTATTACAAATCACCAGCAACATATAAATATATTTACGTTGTCACCAAATTATATTACCCAGAGAAAGCACAGTTAAGAATTGGTAGAGTAAATTAAATTTTTTCCTGGTTTACATTCCAACTACATGACACAAATACGCTTAAAAGTACTGACTATCACTGATATTGATAAAAAATGTGTCATTTTACTTGATGAAGTTGCCTTAAAAAAATGTTTAGAGTATAATAAAGCCTTAGCCCTTAGATTTAGTTGAAGGTTATAAAGATCTAGGAAGTTTTGGTAGATAAAATAAATCTTCTAAACATGCATTAGTATTATGGTTTGCGACCTGTACAGAAACTGGAAATTTCCACTATCATATCATTTTACATGTAATGGAATCTAGGAAACTGAACTTTTTGATATTGTTCAAGAATGTGTTAAAAAAATAATTCATGTTGGTTTATCACCAGTTGCTATTACATGTGACCAAGGGACACAGAATAGAAAAATGTTTGGTATGTTGGGTGCAACAGAAGAAAATCAAATTACACAACAATAAATGGACAAAAATTATTTTTAATTTATGATGTACTCCATTTAATAAAAAACATCAGGAATAATTTGCTAACAGGAGATATAAAGTATCGAGGAAAAATAATTTCTTAAATCTAAATAGTAATAATTTATACGATAAAAATCCAAATAAATGACCTATGAGTAACAAGAATGTTAAAGTTTTTCAAAATTGAATAAAAATGAGAGATGTGTTTATTTCTTGTAAAATAATTAAAGTTAATTACAAAGGTAAATAAAGAAACTGCATTTCAAACATTAGTGCATTTAGCATAATGAAAGTTTCAGAGCTTTGCAATTGTCAAGAAGACAACAATGAATTTTTAAACCTAGACATGTTGTCTGATGTAACTATATCAAAAGTTGAGGGCATTACAAACATTATAGAAATTGAAAATTTAGAGATAAATCATAATGAAGAGACAGATGAAGATTCATTAAATGATGAAGAATTTGTGACAAACATTGATTTTAACAGTAAAGAATCATTAGAGAAATGTACAGTTTCCTATATATGTAGATATTTAGTCAAATGCTGTATTGAAAAATATAGATGTAAAACCTGCGAGGAAAATCTTCTAAAAAAACAATATCTAACTCAGATTAATTACTACTTAATTATTGAAAAAATGTTCAGTTGGGCAGTACCGACTGGAGGTCTAAAAAAACCATCACTAGCCTTTAATCATTTTATTTCAAGTTGTATCGAAATTTATTAAAATAAAATTAACAATATAATTTGGAAGAAAAATATTAGGTCTAAGTTGACAAAAATAATTGAAAAAAAAAACACAGAAATGAAATCAAGCAATCAACATCTTGTGTTCATCATTATGATTACATGATTCAAATCTTGTTAAGGACACTTATCTTTAAAAAGAGTAAATGGATTAATAGTATGATACGTGATACTTCTATGAAACCTAGCCAAAAATTAAGAATACTGCAAAATAAATAGTTTCTTATGTTGATGTTGTTAAATAATAAATAAATTTATTTATTTAATTCAACTTGAATTTTTTCTTAGTTTCGTAATTGTAATCAACTAGTAATAATAGTACAATTAAAATGCACTTTAGAATTTTCAATTGGGTAAAATTAACATTAAATAATAAATTATGATTATTATTGACAACTTATTAATAATAAAGAAAATATTGATATCAAATGAAATAATTGATATGAAACCGTAAATACAAGTGTAACAATGTCCAAATATGTTGAATATTTTGAGTAAAATGTTACAATAACTAATGAACAATAAATGGTTGCAATGCGATAGTCGTTCAATTTATCAAAAATGAAAATAATAAGAATTTTATTAAAATATTAATCCAAATAAGCGGCAACACCTAAAACCAGTATTGAATTTAATATATGACAACATTGTACCGATTCTTGCATTTATTCTGAAAACTAAACTGCCACCGCGCTCTATTGTCATTAAATGTTGTTATGATTAATTTAATTCATTTTCTCGGATGGTGGGTTATGTACACTATCTATAATCAATGGTTATATTATAATTTATCACCAAATGAATACAAGGAAGCATTATTAATATAGTTATCATAATTATTTAATACATTTAAATAAAAAAAAATTTTATTATTCAATTGCAATTCCTAAAAGATATGTATCAATGAACTGTTAGTTCTATTTTTAATTAAAATTGCCTGGTTATCAAAATGTAATATGTATAATATGCAAATCAGTTAAAATTTTAATCAGTTATACAACAAACAAAAACCTATTTGTAACTAAAATATTTTTTAGATAGAGTACTTAGATTAATGAGGACAATTACAAAATTTAAGTTGCATTGACATAAGTGATGCGCAGTAAATTAGAGAACATATAACTTATTAAGGATAATTTGTATTCCTGTTGTTTGAGTTCCAAGAAAAAATAAATGAAAATGTAGGAACTAACTTATAATCATGATTTTAAATATGTCAACTATAAAATAATAAAAATTAAAATATTATCATTCTAATTAATCACCCATTAATAATGTACAAAATTAGGATTTGTTTGCATGTACATCAAGTCATAAAAAAAATTAAGTTTCTCTGCCGGGAATTGATCATGTAGCATATCGTTTAGTCCACAACCTGGCA
This sequence comes from Hormaphis cornu, assembly GCA_017140985.1. Taxonomy (NCBI): domain Eukaryota; kingdom Metazoa; phylum Arthropoda; class Insecta; order Hemiptera; family Hormaphididae; genus Hormaphis; species Hormaphis cornu. The sequence continues at coordinate 28,176,047 of CM029357.1, forward strand.
ATTCTGTCATGTTCTTCGCGATTTTGTAGATACTGAGTAGCAATACTACCGACTAGAGGGTCCGCTATGAACAAATTTAAAAAAAGAAAATATATAATATAGGTAAAAATTTAAACTTAAATAAAACATAAAATACCTACAGTAGTTCAAAAATTTATAATTTTGGCTTTAACAAAATTACTCAATTAAAACAATAATTATTTATTCAACAGATGTTTAATAGATTATTTAAAAAAAATAAAAAACACCTATTAACTTTAATCTTATACATAAATTTAAGATACATGCCAAGCCATACACACATAAAAAAATTGGCATGTAAATAAAAATTAATACAAACATTTGCTTTTTCACTTGTGACTCGTAATGATCAAATTTAATAATTATAATCGGATTTAAATATTTTTTTATCTATCTTCTAACATTTTAGAGTAAAATGAACAATAAATCAAAATATGTAGTTACCTGGATTACAATCAGTCAATAGGGAACAAATCGATAAGAGCACCTTAGATATGGTCAATGCAGGAGACCAATTATCTTTCAATATATCTAAGCAAATAACACCCTGAGAGTTTATGTTGCAATGATAAATACGAGTTCTGAAAGTAACCTAAAAAGGTGAAACAAATATATTAGTTTTTTATTTCTTAAATTAGTTGTGACAGTAAAAATGATACTTACTTTGGGAGGCTTAAATGGATAATCAGGTGTAAAATGAATATCTAAGAAGAAAACTCCTCCTTCATAGACTGAACCTGGAGGACCTAAAATTGTGCTAACCCATTCATACACATTATCTCCTTTTGGACCAGCACTATAAAATATATATTTACAGCATTAATATCAAAGATAAAATATAACACTAACTTTCAAGCTATAAAATAGTGAAAAAAGTCAATAGATAAATATTGAACGTTTTGTACTACTATACAATATAATATAAGTTAATTTAAGTTCTTTATTTGAAAAAAAAATAAAATTATTAATAAAACTAACTAGGTATATAGATAAATCAAGTATAATAATTTGTTGCTGTTTATTTTGGAATAAAAACTATTGCTATCATTATACTAAATTATAATTATAATATAATTTTACCTGCAATTTGGAGGAGGATCCAATGTAATTTCAGCTAACTCTTTTTGAATTCTGAAAAATATATAGTTAATATAATTACAACCAATTGATACAATTTATTTAAACTAAACATTATTAGGGTAAATACTATAGGTAAAAAAATTATCTGTTTCATAAACATAAATGTATTACTATTTGCTGTAATGTTCAACCATTTTTTCCCCTTAAGAATAGTTAATCCCAAGTATTATTAGTATTAAAAATAAAAGTATTTTATTAGTTCAATTACATATTAAAGGTTAATTAAAAAAAAAAAAAAGGAAATTTCAAACAATACAAAACAATTTAGTCCAATCATTAACATGTGACCTTAAGCTGGTTATTATGCAAGTTCAATCCACTTGGTGAAAGAACTATTGTTATCACACATGGACACGGCTTATAAGTCATTATGATGTGCATACATGCATCTTAGTGCACAATATAAGTATTTACTAATAAGGTGTATTTTAGTCAAGACTACAAGAACTATACTATAACTAACTATACTCTATTCCAAATAAGTTTGGCAAAAATTGTGATGGAAACGTGTCACGTTTGCGCGGGTGCTGTTCATGTTCATCGCCAGTTAGAGGTGGCGTTAGATAGTGACGCATACCAATTTCTGCAGCCAAAGACAGCGGTCTAACCACTGGGGTACCAGCTACATTTTTTTCAAACTTATTTGGAATAGAGTATAGTTATGTACATATAATAAATCAGAGACTTGATTTTTGGTAGCTGAATGAAAATTAAACGAAATTATTAATTTTAAAATGTTCTGAACTAGTTTAATAGATTTTGCAGAAACAAAATTAATAAAAAATTATATATTAAGTAAAAAATAAAAATGTTGAGAAGAACAAAAATTATTTATGAATATGAGTCATTGTCTGAACATCACCACAAGACCCCATAGTTTTTGTTACATTTACTGTATATAGCTAAAATTCTTAGTGTTACTATTAATGCCAAAAAGTGGTCACACATATGCTGCCAATAATAAGAGACAAAAATTTGCCTATGTAGATCTCAGCAGTCAGTCTTGACGGGTAGGACAAGAGTTTATGTCCAAAAAGTGGAGTACACCAATCAAAATATAAATTATGTTATAAAAAATAAATAGTTACTAAGTTATAGACAAGATTGGAGCAATTTTGGTGGATGATGCATCATTTAATACCAAATTAAACAAAATTGTATCATTAAAATTAAAATAAAAAATTCAAACAATAGTTGACGTTTTAAATTCTTAGTTGTTATTGTTGACAAAAAAAGTATTGACTACTAAAACCACTCTACGTGATTGATAAGTATGAATCACCACTCTCCATTATTTCAATATGGAGGATCGACTTATTTTTTTTTAATAACTTGTTAGAGTATATTTTTAACAATTTAATACTTTTCTATTAGTCACTATTTTAGGGTGTATTTTTTATTTATTTATTTTGAATTCAAATGCCTCAAGAGCATAAACATAAAAGTACAGACAAAACAAAATAAGTAAAAAACAATAAGAGTAAATACATGTTATTTATACAAATTATTAGTAATAGTAGAAATTGAGTAAAAAAAAATACCTACATCTTTAATATTATTAATACTATGCTAGGCGCGATCAATAGGAGATACGTAACCATAATTAGTGGCGCAAAATTTATTTCTAAAAATAAACAGAAATCTTAAGTTAAAAGAAGAAACTGAAAAAGGATAATTTTTAAAGTGATTCCAAAGCATCAATGTGACCATTTAATAAATTAAATATAAAATTTGACACGCCTCTCAGAAAGAGGTTTTAAATAAATACTTTGATAAGGAACCAAAATAAAGTATTTATTTTGAACTTTGTTAATACAGTCAATATATGCCACTTGGTGAGAACACCAGATGACAGAAGCATATTCAAGAACTGAATGTGCCAACAAGAAATAAAGTGTATTTAACATATGTATATTTATGAACTTTTAAGTAGTACAATTAATAAAACCCAGAATTTCCATAGCTTTACGGCAAATAAAATCAATATGACTATTAAAAAATAAGTCTGAAGAAAATATTACACCCAAGTCTTGAATCTTTAACCCGCGAAATAAAAATAAGAGGAATACCTAGTACTAATTGAGCAAGAAAATATACAACACAAACGAGAAAACGTAATAACATTTTATTTATTGATATTAATTGAAAGATCATTTTGTAAGCACCATTGATATAATTGTATTTAATCAGTTATTTAATTATTATCCAATCCAAACAAAAATAATGATGAATAAAAATGGATAATCTTATATATAAACAAAATTAGGTATATCAATATTATACATATTTTTTCAATAAATTATACAGATGGTGTATTGGAAATTTTTTAAACATTTTTAAAAAAAATATTTTTAGACCACCTAGTCAATTGACAAGAAATCTATTGGGAGTTGGGACCCTTCATTGATTGGGACACCGGGTAAAAACTAAATGGGGGCACCCAATGTCCGTTCTTAATAAAATTCACAAACAAAAAACAAAGCCACATAATGGATAAGACATAGGTTTAATACATTAGTCGTTTGTATTTAAAAAGGACAACTTGTTTCAAGCTTCAGTATTTTAATTTGTGCTTAGTACTGATGATGGCAACATTATTATCAAAATATGTACCTATTTACTTAAATAAAAGTTAATTCTTGAGGCAGGGTAATTTGTTTAGTTCACTATAAACAACGAGTACTCTATTAGACATATATATCATGTTTGGATTTGTTAGGTAAACAAACTCCAATAAAACTCTTGAACTGTACCAAACACGCGAATAATTATCTACTAACAAACTTTATAGGTATGAATAATATATAGATGTCAGTTAACAGTGTTTTGTAAGCACATTGTAAACATAAAATTTTGTAGATAAATTTTGAATAACAAGAAGTAGAAACAATGTAAAATATGCTAGTATTGATTGTCAAAGGGCGCTTAAACATCTTTTGATCATTAGGATCGTGTCAACCGTCAAGCGCGGGATAGAAAAGGTAATAAGAAATAAGTAAATAGGGTTATTTTCTCATACAAGAGTCGGTGAAAAACTGTGCGATTCTACTCACCTTTTGGTCGAAGTGCTCAGTGCCTTGGACATCTTGGGGTTCGGCTTTACTTCTTTGGTGTTCTCCACTATGTTCGGCGACGACGGTGGAGTCGTCTGTACGGCCGCGACTACGGGCAACGTCGCTGTCACACCTCTGCGTCCGGACGAATTATTACTGGGGCTCTGCGGAGTAGGGGTAGCGGACATTATAGGCTACAATCGGCAGCGACCTGCGGACGCACGTGGAATTCGTAAGTTACAAAGTCACGGGAACGACGGTCGGTTTAAGTGCGCGTGGGTCGGCGCATGCACCTTACCTGAGGGCGGCGGCAACAGGAGTCGGTGGTCACTGATCAGTGGCGATTCGCTCAGACTCGATGATACATCGGACGGTTCAACCGGCAGCGTCGGCCGGTGAGCGACTGCTGCGAGTTTGGCGTTTCGCGGTGTTCTGCTGACGGCGCGGTGTACGACCGGCGACCGCTGCGGGTAACCGTTCTCGTCTTCCGGCCGCTGGCCGGGGGACACGTCGCGCGGATCGGTGAGCGTCTCCGTTACCGAACCGCGGCGGACGAAAGGTTACCGACCGTACCTGGCTGGGACGCGGTGCGCTACGAGAAAATCGTCGGTCGTGAAGCGAAGAAGTTTAAGAAGCAAACGCGCACGACGGGAGCAAACAAAGGAAAAAACTCCGAAATAATCACGCGTCGAGTTTTCGAAAACGATAGTGGTTCCCAAAATATGTATATAGTTACCCGGCGGCCGGCGGATCGTGGAATATGCGCCCGGTATGCGGTGTTGTTGTTGTTGTTGTTATTGTTGTTGTTCCCCACCGCGTGCAGTTATCAGCTGTTATCACGTGGACGGCGTGCGCGACAGCGCCGTAATCCGAACAACGAATTTTCAAGTTCCAACAGTTTAATATTTTTGTGGTTACCCCAAAGACCCGTCACTGCAGTGGCGGGTCCAAGGATTGAGGGGGTTACCCTCCCTTAATCATATTATAATACAAATTACTATTATATATAACTAATTAATACATCACTCAATATTGTGTAATAAAATGACAATCAACAGCAAAGGTGGATAATTCCAAATAGAACTTAAGAACTCAATATATTGTATCGATTAGTTTTTAGATGTAATTTTTTTTTTTTTTTTGCATTTTTCTGTAATTTATTTTTCGAGTTGAAGAAAAGGTCCAATCACAGAACGAAGTGTCAATACCTACATAAATTTTTAATAATTGACAATTTATTGTTCTGTCCTGGCGTTTCCGTGTGTGATTCATATTTTAATACTTGCCATTTTCGATTGTATGTCCAAGAAATAACGTTCGGCCAGGGCGCAACCTCTTCTTTTTCTTTGCTATGCTTCCAACTATTTGGGGCCCTGCTACTATTTTAATTGTTTTCATTCATTTTTTCTCTGGTCACCTTCTACCTCTTTTTCCTTCAATATTCATTTTTTTAACCGCTCTCACTGCTTCAGTTTTTTCTCTCCTCATCACATGTCCATACCATCTCTGTCTATTTTCTCTCATCTTATTTAATACCGATGCAACACCAATACTACCTCTTACATATTATTAGTTTCTTATTCTATCTTCTGCAGCTACCCGCAGTATTAAAATATTGAAAATAGTGACTAATTTTTGTAAGAAAAGAAAAAAGTAAATTGACAGTTCTTCACAAAATATCATATTATTATTTTGCATTAGAAATCAACTATATTCCAAATGTACATATTTAAATAAAACTGAAGTGGTCTGTTCAATTTTACTTTATACTGTTACGTAGTATAAATAAAACAAATTTCTGAAGGGAGGACAAAAAAACTAAGTCTCAACAATTAAATAGTCAAATTATTATACTAATGTACACTCATGTATATTATGTATATTATATTCACTACTAATTAATTAATATTGAATGACTTTTTTATGACTTGGATAGTTATTTACATTTTAATAAAGTACACTTAATAACAAAAGAAGTTTTTTAAATTTTAACAAAAAGTGTTAAGTGGAGAGAACAAAACACTTGGACTCTATTGATAATAAAAAATTTTATTCCCAGAGTGTGTGACATTTCATAATTCATCGACCTGAAAGCTAGTTCACAATGTATAATGTACACAACATAAATGACCAGTTAGGTTAACATAATATTGTAAAAAAAAATTATTTTGTGTTGTGTGTCAATCAAGTCAGTTAAATTATTTAGATATCTTGATGGAAAAAAAAAAGGTTCAAAAATCCTTTTTAAGCGGATGTCTAAGTCATAATAGCTTTATGTCAAAATTCAGTCTAATCCGTCCAGTAGTTTAGCTGTGCGTTGGTAGATCAGTCGGTCATGTTTTTTTTTTATATATAGTTAGATTATGGTTGTTGATCCACTTGATTTCTCGTTTATCTAAGTATACATTACAATTTTGTTCAATAAGTTGACATAAATTAAAACGCAACTTTTGTTCTCAATATTTGATGGACTGACCAAGATAGGCTAATAAGTACTAATCTAAAATCAACAATATAATAGAGGAATTAAAGCTAAAACATTTTTATGTTTAGAGTAAATACTTGCCTTGGTCGTAGATATATTTTCACAAATGTAAATATGTTTTGTTCAAGGGAATAGTTTGGCATGTAGTTAAAATAAACTGAATCCATTGAACATGAACATGCATAATGAAAACCAATAAGTGTGCAGAAAATATTTTATAGGTTGAGAGACTATTAATTATAGATATACGAATGACAATTATTTTACCATAGAGGAAGAATTTTACTTCGTTTTACTCTAATATCAAACTAAAATACTATAGATAAATGTATGAATTGCTGATTCTCATATTTGTGATGTGATTTTGTTTGAACAATATTGACTGAATACAAAATTGTATAAATACAACCTCACTAAATCATAACATAAATTGTTTACAAGGAAAAAATCAAAATGTATCATCATTACATTTAATACCTTTAAAATAATACATTGATGACAAGTTAATACTAAATTAATTAAGTTGTCTAATACACTATCCGTGACAGTAAATTATTTTTAGTTTTAATGGAGTCCATAAAATAATGTACATAATATTGAAGTAAAAGTAGACAAAACATTTTTTTAAAAAAAGTAACAAAAATGTAAAATGATATCTTTAAAAAAGAAAACTTATACAAAGTAAAACCAAATTATTAATATTTTCTGTTTAAGTATTGGAAAAGTTATTGTTTTTCCGTGTGTTTTATGTATAAAGAACACTTAAACCTAGAACCTTAAATGCTAATAATTGATATTAAACAAACAAAATTATGTTTGAATTGATAACCACACAATTCCATAAGAAGAAACGTAATGATAGTTTTTGTATACAACCATTAAAAAATAAGTAGTGTAATGAATAAACAAACAAAATGCTATTATGTATGTATGATTAAACATTAAATATTATAACCTACACTCTAAGTCTTGCATACTTGATAAATGAGATAATAATGAGAATAGTGAACTAAATATATAATGTCTTTTTAACTTCAGGAATAACTTTGTTGATAACGCTCTTATTACACGGTTTCATACTCTTCACGTACAGAGCACTTACGACAACATGCTAAAATTACAGCCAAGAACTAAAAAGAAAAAATTACATTATCATTAGTTTTTACTTTAGATGAAATATTAAAACATATAGGGTGAGGCACAGAAATAGGCTGTATAAAAAAAAACAAAATTGTATACTTAGTATTTTAGCTAAAAAAAATTATTCATATCATAACATTCATAAGAATTTACAATTTGAAAATATTTTGAACAAAACATTAAATCATGTGAGTTGCATGGGTGTTTAGAAAGAGTTTATGCATAAGTCTTATCAAAGGAAAGGGAGAGAGTCAATTTAGAAGCCAAAAATGAAAACAGGCACCAAATGTAAGATGTAATTATTTATAATGTTTTCAAATGGTTTGTTTTCACAAATGTTACTGTGGAAATATATTTTTTTATTTTAGCCAAGTTAACGGGTTTATCATGACAAAGTATCCTGTTTATCAGCACAAATTTTTTTTAATTTGTAGATATGGCTGCCGGCGTTCACCAATGATTTAATACTTCAAAATAAAATAATATTGGGTATTAGTAAAGGGGGGACCTATTTCAAATGAAATTATGATAATAGGCCTTAGGCCATTTTGTGCATATCACACTAATTGATGCTGACATACCTATGTATTTTGTCATGGTTTTACTTTAGATTTTTAAAAAATACCCTGTTCCCATGCCTCAATCAGTTTAAATGTACAATAAAAACATACATAATTATACTAAAATTATTATAGTTAAAAAATATTTTAAAATTTTGTAAAACTCATGGACAGAAAATGTTTTTTTTTAAGTATAAAAGTTAAAACAAAATCAATTATTTATTTATCGGTTTGGTTTTTATAGTAATGTTTGTATCGTGTAAATTTTAAAATAAAAATTATACAACAAATAAATTGCAAAATAAGTTAGTAGAAATAAAAATGGCCCTAGGAAAAATTTTATTTAACTGCTTTGGTAGATAATCAAGCTTAGTACTATTATTTCTACATTAACTACTATCCAAAATAATAAAAGCTGCTCCAACAAGTTGACAAACCACACAAATATTGTTGTTTAATAATAGATTAAAAACACTACCTATATCAAAATTAATTTTTACTATACAAAAAAAGTTAAATTTAAATGCAGTTACTTATAGTTAATGTAATACAATTTTAATTCAGACATCTAAAACAACAAGCATGATTTTATTTTTCTAAGGAGTTTACACAGGTAATTGTATCTTGAAATAAACAATTTTTACTTGTATAAAATCAACAGATTTTTGTTTCAGTTACGTTTTTAATTCATTTTTAGATTTTATTTTATACTTAAGGAGGTACCTATTCTGTTTATTGTTTATATTAAGTATTTTAGTAGGACATAATTCTTTTTACGTTTTCCATCCGTGTCTTTCACTGATAATTTAAGCAGTCAACTCAACATACCTGAACTAAAGCAAAACCAACAGCTGACCATATAATAAATTGACTGTTTTCTTGTAAACTATGTTCTAACTCTACAAAGCATCCGACTTGGTACGAATCTTTTACTGTGCATCCATCTAATGGAATAAAATGACAACAAGATTTAGGCAGTGTATCATTGTGTGTAAATTGCTTCCAATCGTCTGGTCCAGAAATACCGCAACATTTTAACTGAAACAAAGATTAGATCATAACTAATAATGTACAGCGAGTAAATGTAATCTGTTATTTACGTCAGCCTGTAATATGTCCCAAGTAATGGTGGTAGCCTCATCGGTTGTGTTATATCTTGTCATAGTAGAGTTCATATGATCCTTAGCATAGTTTTCGATGTCACCGCGTACATAATAAGTAACACCAGCCAAAACTAGTTCTCCAATTAAGACAATTGAAAGCAACACAGAAAACTACAAAATAACATCACACAATATTATACATAGGTAAAACCAGCATAGGCGTTAATATCCGTTGGGGAAAGACAAGACAGGGCACTAGATCCCCTCTTGGAAAATAATATGAACTTAAAATTTTGGTAGGTACTTATTACCTTTTTGTTTAATTGACGACATAAATTTTTTTTTTCTGGGTAGTCATAATTTGTGGGAAAACAGTAAAACACAGGTAAAACATAAAGTACCAATATTTTACAACTAATATTAATTAGGTAGATACCAACAAGAAAAAATCACATCACTAAATTTTAATGTTCTGATTTTACGTGTACACAATTTTCAAAGAATAATCCACACGGGTACATTGACAGCTAATTAAATATGTGCACCTTTGTCACCTCAGTATTCATTCTTAAGCGTGTGCGCTTTTTGACGTTACACACACAGGTGCATGGCTGTATTTATAACACATTCGTTTCAACCAACATTTGAAGAATTTAAATGATTATTTATGTAAACCATAATATAGTTTTTCCAACAGACTAACACTATGGAAATTTTGAATAAAAAAATTTGATGAACATGTTTAAAAGATATCGAGCAAGGTCGTAACGTAACCTTACCAATAATGAGCGTACGAGACGGTATATACACCGCACTGACGTTCTTACTTGGATATTCTCAAGTTTGAAACTTAAAAGATAGTGGCTGGCCCAAAAAAATTAAAGCTATATTGTCTGCACACTAACCATCCTAACCACCTAAATAAGTAATTGAAGAATAGGCAGGTACCTAATAGAACAATAATTGTATGGAATTATTGGGCGATGTAAAATCTGCGCTTTTGTTGTTAAAATGTTGGGAATTTTTTAAAAATTGTATTTTTATGGGTACCTTAGAGCTTAAATAAATAATTACAGTTATTTACCAAAGTCAAACAACATCCATTGTCTCTTAACACGCCACACATGCCAATGATGGCAATGACCAGCACTCCGAGACCAATGGCCATCAGTACTTGAGGCGCGGTCAACAGTTCCGCGTCGATGAAGTTGGACCATTTGTAAAATTTTTCAGTAATGACGATCGCAATCGCTATGATGCTGACGCCGGACAACTGAAATCGGAGTAAAATATTGTACGTCATTAATAACGTAACCGGCGAGCGGCTGTCGTGAGGCGTGAACACTTACGAGACACAGGAGATTGAACAGGTACAAAATGTACTTTCCCAAAAACGAGCAGACCGACATGGTTGGGTGTTGAGCGATCGAAAAATGGACGAATTAATGTAAGACGAATTGAAAATATAATAATCAATAGTAGTAATAATCAGGAGCTAGTGTAGACTGTACGCGATACGCGCGAAAAATGGTCGAGAAAATCACGATTTGATGCGACTCGTTTAGTATTATTTTATTAAACGTTTGAATACAGTGATGACTGATGTCTGATACTTTGAACTTTTTCCTCGGCTTGTCCCCAGTTTTCCTCGAACGGCAACAGTAGGAGTGGAGAGATAACAAAATACCCCTTCCCCAAGTTCCCCCAGTCGTACACAAATGTACAACAAAGAACAACACTGTTGTGGGCCACAGCTGATCAACATATTTTTTTTTCGATTCTGAGCGTTGGCAAAGAATGCATTGGTTTTACAATGATGTTTTTTAGATTCTGAGCGTTAGCATAGAATGTATTGGTTTTACAATGATGTTTTTTTTTTTTTTATTAGAACACATACAATCTATAAATTTATTTCTTTATACAATTTTGGAAACATAGTTCTATGTTTGTCATACAGACATATTCAATTATTTATATATATAAAACACAATTGTATACATTTGTGGTTTGTCAATTTGTAATATGTATTATCACATAATATTACTCATTGGTCAATTATGGTCATGACTTATCTTTGAATATTAACCGAATGTCGTAATTTGCAGGGTTTCTCAGAACGTGAAAAAAAAAAGAAAAAAAAGACCCACGATTGGCTTAATATGCAACTCGGGCACTCAGTATTATTAACTTAAGTAGATTACTAAGTGTATAAAAATAATATTAAAATTACAAATAGTATAGATTGGTACCATAGACATAAACTAATTTATATGTCTATGATAGGTACCTACTATTATACAATTAATATTATTGAATAAAAAATATTAAGTACATTGTACATACTGCAGTAATATGCCTATATCACCAAATCAAATAACAATTCTATCCAGGAAAAAATAATAAACGAAATAATATGCATCTATAATAATTACTTTGTAAATACATTGCACAACTAAAACAACAAACTCTAATTAGGAAAAAATGTACCTAGCCACTATATAATATAATTCACATAATATTGTACGCATAAATAATTAATATGTGTTATTTTTTCAAGTACCTACACGATTTACTAGACATTTGTAGTAAATATTTTATTAAATTAATGCAGTATAATAATTATAATTTATACGTATAAACTGCATTTGAAGTATACAAAGTTCTTGAGACTTTAGAATCACTAAATGAATATTGCACTCGTGCAAACGGAGTTTGCTACCCCAAAGTGAAGGTGTCTTATAGGTGTTACTATATTTTTTTTTTAGATTTTAAGTGTCATAACACGATAATAATATTATTTTCTGCATCGTTTAGTCATAATACATAATAGTTTTATACAATCTTCATCAGTCATGACCTATGTTGACGTCATTGAAAAAAACCGTGCTCAGCGCTCACTGCTTCCAATTTCCACGCATTATTTTATACAAAATAAAATATAAAAAACCGGGATCAGTCTTGGTCACTAGTTTGACGGAGTAGCGACTACGCTTAGGATGGGTCACTATAGTTTAGAAATTGTGGTTTAAACGCATTATTTTATATCTGAAAGCAACAATAAATCATTGCCTTCGAAAATACGATTCTGAGCGACCTCAGTTATCTAGTATACGTTTTGGGAATAACAAATTTAACAGTAAAAACTTTTATCAAATCTGTATCTTTCCTAATTTAGTATTATGTTAAAGTTTCAGCTTGGTCCGATCTTTATTTAGGATGTTATGATCAAAAAAATCTAAATCGATAATATTATAAATAAAAATAATTTTGAACCCCGTCGTCAAGGTAAAGGTTGCCCACGGAAACCGCACCATATTTTTTTAAATAAAATTATTAAAAAATTTTTGTTCATTTTTGGTAGTTTTCGCGTCGCGTTAAAAAACTATTGAGAATATCAAAAAATGACCTCTCTAAAGTACCATCTTGGTGCAATTTGCTAAAAGAAAAGCTATCGTTCGTAGAAATCGGAGCACTATAATTCTGGTCGAAAATCTGTTGACAGTAAAGAAGAAAAAAAAATAAACATCATTGTAAATCCACGAGCTTCCTCGCTAACGCTCAGAATCTAAAATATCACGAGTTTCGTCTATTTTGTGCATAGAAAAGTTTTATGTCACTTATCAGTGATGAGTATCTATTTATTATTTTATTGTGCTCAAAACATGATAGTAGAGAATTATTCTTAGCTAATGACTAACAAAAATCAGTCGTCGATTTACAGAGGTTTAAACCTTGCCCTGTTTGCTTACAATTTCTGTTTCAGTAGTCCAATTGGCTCTTCGTAGATTTTGTTATTTGTTTACGTCCATGCTTGAAGTTGTTTAACGTTTTGTTGATCAAATTCTATAAAGAATACGCTGTGTGTTTGCTGCAAATCGTCACGTTTCCCCCGGCGTTCTAAATTGATACATTTTAGTTTTTACGATAAAATGTCGCTGTATCCTTCTTTGGAAGCTTTAAAAGTCGACGAATTTGTGAAGGTAAGTGCGTTGGTATTTATTTTTAACCAATTTGTGTGTTTTGTTAATTGTATATATTTACCTTTAAACTTCGAGACCAACTTTTTTCTCACTTTTATAAGACGAGAGAATGATAATAATATTCTAAATGACGCGTTCGGTGTAATTTATTTTACTGTTATTACGGTAATTAATCAGTACCGTTTTAAAATGCTAATGAGTTTAAATTACACTATTTAAGTTTAAATGTATGTTAACCAATAGAATTTAGGTCATTTGATTATTCAAGAAGGATTAAAATTAAGAATACAAAATATTCCATAAATTTTATTTTTGTACATCAATGTATTTTTTGAGTACTTAGGTAAGTAACGTACCCACCCAGTAGCTGTTCTAGGACTGATTTTGTACAGACAGGCATCTGGCCCAAATGTTTACTTATATAAAAGTTGTTAGTTATTAAGTTTCATACCTAATATTAAATAAGTTACTAACCTACTTAATTTAAAATATTTTTTAATTATATTTTTTTTGATAATTGCTAGAAGTTGTTAAAAAAATAAAATTCTAAGCCACATCAGATCATATTTGACCTCATCACAAAACTGTAATATCGTAATCAACCAAAGTCAACAATATAAGTTCAAAGCTGCTGCGCTGTATTTGAATTCATTATTAATAATAATGATAGAACAATTTTTTTGGTTCTTTTTTTGTATTTTATTACCATACGTACTTTATGTACAAAACTCTCTAGTTTAAAATAGATCGGTGTAATTTTGTATGGATAGTTGCTCACTAGCAAGAATCACCACTCAACTTACATACATTTAAATGTAAAAAAATTACATATTTATCTTGCTATTTTTATTTATAATATAAATAAATTGGTTGATATAAAACGTCAATAGAGCACCTAAGTAGGTAGTTCCAATTTTATTTTTCTTAGAATAACACAGTGAATGCATTATTTTAATAATTTTCAATACGCAATATACCCTGAATTAAACTTATTTTTAAACTACCAATGTTTTCGATGTATTTTGCCTACTACATATAAGATATTACTTATCTGTAAAGTTTCTGTTATTTCAACATTTATTATAATACATTTCAGGCTCAGAATCAAGTTAACGGACAAAATGAAGAAAATCCACCTCCATTCATGGCCATCTGCCCGGCTCACCCATCGGGCATGGATCAAAAATCATTAAGTGACCTGTATCCTGTATTAAATGATTATGGTGGTTTAGAATTGAGCACTTTGGTGCAGAATACTAACAGTAACGTAGCCATTCCTTCTCAAACCGTTGTAGCTCAAGTAACAAATGGTGTTCGCAAGGTAAATGTTACTATAATTTTTTTTTAAATACAAAGCTCTGAATATTTTATTGTGAATGTTATTTAGCTGGTGTTGTGCAAAGATGGTAAAGGTCAAGTTGGATTAAAATTGTCCTCGTTAAACAATGGAGTTTTTGTAAGTGTTGTAGTGCATGAAAGTCCTGCTGCTATGGCAGGTATAAGATTTGGTGATCAAATACTGCAAATTAATGACGTTTTTGTGGCGGGAATGAGTGTTGATCAAGTCAATAAAATTTTCAAAGATTGTCCTACAAATAACATCAGTGTTATTGTTAGAGACAGGTAAGATGATTTATTGAAAACAATGTGTCAAATGTATATTACCGAGTTTTTAATTTGCTTTAGGCCTTTAGAACGTACAATTAGTCTGTATAAAGATCGTGCTGGCCAAGTTGGGTTTCAATTCAAAAACGGTAAAATCAACAATATTGTTAAGGATTCATCAGCGGCTCGTAATGGAATACTCACAGATCATCAGTTATTAGAAATAAATGGACAAAATATTGTTGGCATGAAAGACAAACAAATCATTGAAATTATTGCTAAAGCCTCAAACATGATTTCTTTTACTATCATTCCAGTGTCGATATACGACCACATGATTAAAAAGTATGTTCAATAATAATATCATTGCTCTTATTCAGATCAAATGTTATATTATTTGGTATTTGCATTAAGTATAAAGATTAGTGCAAAATAATTGTTGTACCTACTTATAAATTGGTTCAAGTTTTCAAATACCTATAAATTAATCGTCTGTTTCTTTTTCAAAATATTTATTTGCAGCTTTCATTGTACGTTCCAAAAAAGAAACAATTTTTTTTCTAATTTTAAAAAGACTAAATTAAGATTTGGTTTACAGCCATATAGCCTATGGTTTACATATAATTTACAGTTAATGTTTTTGGGAGATAAGAATTCAAGCTATGTATGGCTAAATAAGTGCATATGAAATGTGACATACTTAAAATGTGGCTGTGAATTGAGTCTTCTCCGTTTGAACTACATATTATTATAATAAATGTGTACATAGTAAATAGTAATTGTTTTCAAGTTAAATTAAACACTTATTTTAATAATTATGTGTGACATTTCCAATAATGTATCATTCTATAATCTATACTAATAGTACGAGTATAATAGTACTTACCTATGTTTTTTTTTCAATTAGAATTGCGCCATCATTAATCAAGAATGTAATGGATCATTCATCAATTTAAGAAGAAAACAAATTAAGTTCACTACTTGCCTAATGCCTACTTAAATACTCAGCACAGTTCAAAATGTATGTTTATATTTGAAAAGACATTTATTATTTAATCAAATTGATTGTGAAAAATCTGTGGGCTAAGTTGCAATATTATTAGAAACACTGAGTAAAATATTTGAATACTTATAAATTCTAAATATATTATGCTACTTAATTTATTTGGAATGTTAATCTAATTTTTGCTCTAAATAATTTATTAGTTGTATACAGTATTATACTTTTTATATTCAATCATAATATTTGAGTCTAGATAAACGTGTATAATTATGAGCCCAATATTATTTAGAACTGATAGTACTATTAAAAAGTAACAACGTTTTTATTTTTATATTCTAAACTATTATTTTTATCCATACATAAATTAGTAAGATATTATATATTGGATTTTTAAAAATATGTTTATCATTAGTTAAACTTTGTTCTATCATGCTGTATGTATCAATTAGAATCACGTAAAGTGCATTATTTCTGTGTAGAAGTTTATGATTAGCTAAATTTTTGTTTTACTGAAATATATAGTTACAAGGAAAAATTGTTGTCTTATGATTTACTATAAATAAGAAAAACTTTTTATGTTTAAAAAACAAAAGCTAACTAAACTAGTATAAAATTGACTATTAACTAGGTATTTACACTGAAAAGGCAAAACGTAGTAAATAAACACAATATTTTTCTGGTAGATGTGTTACATTGTTGATACAACAATTTATTATTTGGAAATTATCAACTCATTGTAAAAATTTGAATTCAATAGTGAATTTATTTTATTTTTATAATCAGGGTTGATAAAAAAACACGTTATCTTAAAAAATACATTTAAACATGTTTATATCTAACAAAAAAAACTTGTTTCAAACAGTTTTTAACTGTTTTAAACAGGCAAAAAAAAAAAAAATAGTACAAAATTCAAATATTTTCTTTTCATAACAATTCATATTTTTGGTTCAATAGAAGTGTTAGGTAATGTTTTGTCTTAGCTACCAATAGTTTTAAAGACCCTGAAAATTGATAAGTGAAAACTGAAAAGAGAAAAAAGTTAGCAATTGGTTTAAGTACGATAGGTACCTAACCTAACCTACATCAGATAGGAAAATTATATGTTTATTTTGGTGATCTAGTAACTAGTTAGGTGTTAAACACTTAACAAACCCAAGTTTAGCGAACTATCTGAACACTAGCCGGTGAATAAAATTGTTTTTTAACCAAAACAAACATTAGTTTCTCAATGAGTAAACAATACGTCTAACGCCTTAGTCAGTGTTTGACTTGAATAAAAAATATAAGTGGGATGCAGTTATATAAAAAATAAAATTTGTATTGATGTGCTTATACTAGATTATTAAGTGTACCAAATTAGTAGGAGCACACTAAAAAATGTTTTTTTAAAGAACATTCCCAAATCAAGCATTGGTCTTAGTGACAACATTAAATTTAAAATTACTAGATAAATGAGAATCAACATTTAGCTGCGGGTTATTGTCATGAATTTATCAATTGACAATAATTAATGACCATGCATACTTTCATGAAGAATTATATTATGTTTTAATTTTAATACAGAAATCATATGGTCTCTTAAATAATTTAAGTATAAAATTAGGTATAAAATATGTATTTGTGCTATAACTTAATCTTCTAACATGTGTCTGCCAAATGTTAAAAACCAAAAGTTATTAGGTAAGTACCAAAAAGTTGATTTAAAAATTATGATTCATTGGTTGTTGTTAATACTTTATGGTTAATTTATATTTTTGTATTTAAAAAATATGCTGTAAATTGTATTAAGATGATAACTAATAAGTAATAAATTATGACAAAATATTTAATACTCTTATGAGTTATGTTAACATCAGTGCCGCGACTTGATATGTATTGGTGGGTGTGCAAGCTAAAATTAGGGGCCAATATTAAAAATGATAGACAACTGAAACGTTCATTGTATAAATTTAACAGGGGCCCAGGGGTTCCTTGTACTCCCAGAACCCCCGGTAGTTGTGGCGCTGGTTAACCTAGTTAACTTCATCATGAGAAATAAAGATTTACTTATTTAGAAATACTTTGCTTTTTTAAACTTTTTAATCATTAATATTTATTATATTGTAAATAAATTCATAATCCTTACCTTTTTAATTTTTTGTGATTTACAAAAAAATTAGTTTTGATAGAATAACGTATAATATAAGTCATAACGCATGTTTAAAAATAAAATTAAAAAATAAACTCAGTCAAAAATCTAATTATTTTTAAAATTACTTCGTTAAAATTGTTTTAAACATTTTGAGGTGAACAAATTGTTTTAAAGTTAAAACATATCAACCCTGAAAACAATTGGATTCATTTTTAGGTAGCTACCAAAAAAATATTTTAAAACCAAATTTAACATAACAAAAATAAAAATTTTTGATAATTTCTTAATTTGTTCCTATTTTATTTGATGTATCATGAAATAATTGTAATACATAATGTGAACGTCATTGCACTTGGTACGAGATTGGACCTCTCTTTTCCCTGACAAAAATCTCTGTTTCACTTTTATGCAAAATGTATGCCCATAGAACATCATATCACGTTCAACTCTCATTGTACAGAAAAAACACTATTGTAAACTAAAATATTTTTTGCGAAAAACTGTAAATTGTAATGTAATAAAATATGATGATGATATATTATGATACAATATAATATGAAATGATACAACTCATCAGATTAAATGAATACTTGGGAGAGATGGAAAAAAAAATTAAAATTAAGTTAATAAAATACTATTTTTAAATAAAACAACAACATACTTGATTTTCAA
>CM029357.1:28194949-28317002 GCA_017140985.1 Hormaphis cornu
ACATAGTATATCGTAACAAAATACTTATTAGCTATTGGTTATTTATGTTCATTTGTACATAAAAACACTAATTATAATAAATAGAACAATTAGTTTTTATTCTTATTAATAATTTATAATTAAAATATAACAAATATAAGTCTGAAAAATTTCAACAAGGAAACAGCTCGTAGACAGTAAATATAAATTATTTATTGAATTCAGTTGTATTTTGTTTTAGTATTAAAATACATATATATTTTTCTTATGGTAGGTTCTACATTCAATTCATGAAATTATTTAGTAAGGAAATTCAAATTAAATTAAAAAAAGTAAAAAAAAAAAAATATCTAAAACAACAATAGAAAAAAATTAATTGCTTAAATCAATATTAGTTCTGAGAATACAATTATAAGTCTTTTAAGTTGAAATCATATAATTTTTAGTAAAAATCAAAAGTTATTGTACAAAGCGTTATTACTTAAGTCTTTCCATATTAGTTACGCCCTGCTTTAAACAATCTAATAAAATTTTCTAAAAAAACAAGGAACATTTTTCAATAATAATAGGTTTTCTGTTTTCATTACAACAATAATGAATTATGGTAGTTAATGATTAGATTTTTTTTAAACAGGTGTATCGATTCTAAATAATAAATATACAAAATAATATACATGTTATGTTATACATGTATTGTTAAAAAATGTGTAGCGTGTTGCCCTCTTTTAGTAAACGGTCCTAGTTTGAACTGACCATTTTTTTTTATTGCTATGTACCATTTTTTATGACGATACTTCAAAGATAAGTAAGCGCTATAAGGCCCTTCTGGTTGTTCGATGAAAATTGTGGAATTATTTGTAGGATTAGGCTAAAAAAAGTTTGAAAACTTAATTAGAATGATTAAAAAAAAAAAAAAAAAACAACGAATGAACATTACTTCTCCGTATAGTCGTCCGTTTCTATCCATGGCCAGGAACAGATTTGCTTCCACTCCTTTGATGCGCACGTGTCCAGGAGACATGGACGTGAACTCCATTACACAGTGGTTGTCTACGTCATCGTCAGAAGTGGACACCGTTCCATCCGGAAATACCAAAATATTGTACCCGTGTCTACAGTTCAGTTTCATCCTACGGCCATAGTGTTTGACCGGTGCGGCAGTCGCTGTTGTTCTGTTCGGTTTATGTGTCTTCCACGGGCTCTGATGTGGCGACTCGCTCTCACTGTTTAACGACTGACTGTAATAATTATTTGTATCGCGCAAACACAATTATATTGGACATTTAGTACTACCTACAGGTAATAATTATAGTCGAATACCTAACTATCAGTGGAACACAAAGGCAGAGTTGATGCCTAGTAGATTTCAATAGGATAGAGAGTTTAATTTGTATTTTGTTCAACAGAAACCTGGATAAAGCGCGTTTTGTATCTTTTCTTTTTTTCATAAAAAAAATTCTGCCAACGCCGCTGTCACAGTGTTTAGAAATAAAAACAATTAATAATATTATAATTTATGTTTACCGTCTGACTACTCTCAACGAACCGCCGTCACACGTTTCGTCGTCAGTTGTCTGTAACGTTTCTTGCCGGTCCATGAATGAAGCTGTTGTGCCGCAATTTGTAAAAGATCAAATTCTACCATACGACTAGACGCGTTTCCGCGAGTGCCAGTGGTCGTGTATTTTTTGTCTATTTAAGCGTTACACTTGCCAGAAAAATGAAATGCACACTAATATTTTTAGGAATAAATTACCGAACGGGCGTGGGTCGGCGTGGGCAGATCGCCAAACGCAGACGACCGTCTAAAATTAAGCGTAAATATATTTAAACATCTGCTACATTCATAAATCAATATTTGTCGTCTTGGGCGCGACTCGTGTGTATAAATAATTTGTTGTTCCAACGGAATTTTAAAATTTCAATGAAAACGTTGTAGGTACTGTATATAAATTTTTACAAAAAAAAAAAAATTTTCCCTATTTTAAATGTAAGAACGTCGTAAATAAAAATTTTGAGAATCGGTTTTAAAAGTCTTTTCGAGCTTTGAGTTTGTAATCCTTAAACCGTAAATAAAATGAATCCAAAACTGAAAAAAATGTACGAACTCTTGAAAATCCCACATTTCTCCCAAATATAATCAAAATCGATTGAAACTTATGTCACACTATGACATTTGTATACCTACTACTAACACTGTGCTAAAACATTAGTGATTTAAAGAAACTTAAGAGGAGTTTTTAAAAAAAAAAAGGTTTGAATTGAAATTACCTATTGTAGTTCGTGTTGGCCACGTATTTTCCGCCTGAACTTGAAAATCAAGTTAAAATAGGTACCTCAAGTTGTGTATCCACCACCGGCACAAAACTTTCTGGCATTTTCGTCAGAACTGAAGCACGTTTACTTTAAGTTGTTCACAGAAAATATAAAACGTCTTTGTAAAATCTGTAGGACGTAGGTAGATCGGTAGGTACCTACAAACAGTGGCTACGCTAACTGCCACAACTAGAGATAAAAGGGTCCAGGAGCCATTCAAATTTTGGGTCCCTTTATTTTCTACTTTTGATTGAAAAGAGCCCCCTAAGTATTGGAAAGAGGCTCATTTGGAGGTGCAGTACACCCCCGCTAATTATCGGCACTGGCTACGAATCTAAATGCATAGGGGTATATTTGAGCTTGGTTTTATAATGCACAAGAGACAAAACAAATTCTAAAATTTTAGACTTTGAAATCATTGGTTATTTAAATAACAGAAAAAATGTAGACAAGTGTTGGCCTCAGCAGGGCATTGTTTGACGATGTATTTTAAATTTCTAGATTTTTATCTCAGTGAGCTCACAGTTGTACACACAAAAATATGGTTTTTTTTTTTTTTTATAATCAATTAGCTATTTAAGTTACAGAAAATTTACAGTTATAGACAATCATAGGCACCTTAATTTACTTTTAGAAGTCATTAATTTGTTATTGTTCTTTTGAAAAGATGAAAAAATAACTTCTGTCATATGGTAAAAAAAAAGTATTAAAGATATAATATTTTATTTAAAAACTACTGTTTAGGTTAGTAAAGTAATAATGAGGAAAGTTTGAATGATTTGAATTTAATAGTTTTATTTTTTTTACAAATTCAAGGTAGAAAAAAATAATATCTACATGTTATGAAAAGATGAGTAGTTATAATAAAATGTTTATGCAATTATAACTTTATTTTTTTTATTAGATAAAATATATACACTATGTGCACATAAATTAGAACAATGAGTATATTACCAATTTATGTGTACCTACAGATTTTTTTTTAAAAATAAATAAACTAAGTAAAAAAAAAAATATGCAAATTTTAAATGTTTATAATTTTAATAATTCAGAATAAGTACTTAATGTTAAATTACTGGTAGATCGTTAAATACACATTTATCTACCAGTTATAAGAGTTGTTAGATTGGATATTTCCAACCTTGATACTTTACAGTTAATTTGAATTTTTAAAAAGGAATAGTAGTATATATTATGAACAACCATTGTTGTCTTATACATAAATTATTTTCAAAGTTTTTTGTATAATGGTTGACAACCTAGTAAAGAAAACGTTTTCCAGTATCTATGCAAATGATTCATGTTTCAATATAAATTTTTTCCTAAAAAAATATAATTAACACATTTGTATGGTAAATAACAAACATAACTTTATTAATAAATTAAATACAATTATTTTAGCTTAATAGTTAAAATATGAATGTCCATTACATTTGTACCCGTATGTCCAATTTTAAGGAGATCATCACCATTATTGAACTGTGAATAAAATCCATAACTATTACTGTTTTTGATAAACAGTAAAGGGTCCAATTCTTGAGAATGTGCAAGTTGTACTAAACCCGGGTATCCAAATGCACCGCAAGCATCAGTCGGACCATCAATGCCATCTGTACCGCCACTGAAGAACATGATGTCAAACTGTTTTAAAATATTGTAATCTTTATTTAAGTTTACAGATACTCTTAGTGCTAGTTCTTGATTTCTACCACCAAGCCCACAACCTTGGACTGTAACTGTTGGCTCACCTCCACATAATATGCACAGATCACGTTTACTCGATGAGGCTTCAACAACTTTTCTTATCAAAAAATCAATATCTATTTTACTGTCATTATTACTTAAACTCGTTGTCAGTTCATTTTTTAATAACTTTCTAGCATCTTTGCTGTTTACATACAATTTACAGACAAATAGTATAAGATTAGAATAAAACGTAGATACTTGAATAACGTCTCCTTGAAGAGACTTAGTCAATAAAACTGGCATATAATATTGTTCAGTATATTTCACACCTCTATGCAGAGCTATTGCATTATTTCCTATTATGTAGTTATAAACCCTTTTAAATTCAGTATTGTTCAAACATTTATTTTCTTCAAGTGCACAGAGAACAGTTGAAGGTATTTTATTGTTTAAGTTAAATTTTTTTATTATTGCCATAGGTAAATAATTTGGATCACTATTAGGTACTGTGGGTCCACTGGCAATTGCACTCAAAGGATCTCCAACAATGTCCGATAGAATTAAGGCAATAACAGTGGAATTTTTAATCAAATTAATTAATTTTCCACCCTTAACATAGGACAAAGCTTTTCTTACAGAGTTTAATTCTTCAATTGATGCTCCGTGTGACGATAACAAATTAATTGTAAAAATTTTATCAGAAAGAGGTACAGTTGGTGAACACAATAAAGCCGAACCTCCTCCAGAAATCAACACAATTAAAATGTCATCATCTGTGAGACTTGATACAACACTTTTGATCAAAGTTGTATTTTCCACTGCACGTTGGTCAGGTATATTGTTTTTGGCAGCTTCCAATATACGAATTTTGGAATTATTAATATTTTGTTTGGAACAACATGGAACACTTATAATGGCTTCTTTCATAGAACCATTGAGAATTCTTTCGACTTCAAGCGCCATGTCTAAGACCGCTTTTCCAAAACCAACGACATAAACATTTTTGGGTACATAAAATGTATCTTCGTTTACATGTAATGTTTTTGAATCAAACTTTATTGTATTTTTTATGATATTTCCAGGCAACACCGATTTGATACACTCCTTAAAAATGCTTATAATGTATTTCTTCATTTCCATTGATGGTATTGATGATTTGAATGTTGATAGCATTTTATTTAAACAAATTATAATTATTAGTAAATCATTTTGATGTTTTTTATTTTTCTACGATAATGTATCGTCTTTATTTACTTGCATAGCTTCCACAAGCTCTTCAATTTCCATCAAATTATAAAAATTGTATAGAATGTGTCCTAGATTAAATTGAATGATGTATGAGTGAATCTGTAATAAGATAACAGTTATTTTTAATCTTTAGTATGTTGTCATACATGTCAAGGATAGGATAATCCTATCAAATCTTTAATAGAAAATTAATCAATTCTCTTCTACACGTAAATAATCAAAATACTGAAATAGTTTAGAAGAATTTTCAATATTAACGTAGTGGGCTATAATACTTTGAAAAAGCTTACAAGTAAATATATATATAATATATATCATGACAAAACATTTTTGAAAATCATAGTAATTGAAGTGTTATACCAGGATCAAGTTGTTTTGTGTTTTGTGATCAATTAGTTTCCACTACTTCTACACTTAAGGCGTATACTACTTAATTATATAAAAACATTTAAAATTAAACAAGAGCAATAGCGTTTTAAGCATGTCTCTCCTTGCAAAAAATTAATACAAATCTTATCAACCAGATTAACTTTTGGGGTCATTAGAAATTGGTACACAGTATTGATGATTGGTAAGGTACCTCGAGACAATTTTTGTACGATTCCATAAAGTTTCAATGCATCTTAAATTTTAAATTAAAAGTTAAATCATATTATACAGTCAGTATTGTAGACAAAAACAAGGATGTATCTACACATTTAAATTTTTACTAGGTTTTCAAAGAAATTGTATACTTACTAACTTAAGATATAAAAACAAACAAACATTAGACTAATTCCTAAGGAACAACACGCCCCTAATGCAACTCAATAAATATAAAATATTTATAACATATTTATATTATATTAATATATACTATGTATACTTACATTAAACATTTACTCAAACCACAAGTTCTTAGTGTGTAATTTTCTCCAGGTTTATTTTGACCGCCTGAATCCAAACACTTAGTTTTCATAAACAATGTGAATAAAGTATGTATTTCTTGCCTCTCAAAGCTTAAGCCATATCGTCGCCAGTAATAATTATCATAAACTTCATTTTCTTCGCCCATAATCTTATCTAACCAATACAAATAATAAAAATATCACATAGGTTCGTACATATTAATTCGTACGTATTAACACTAATTAATTAGTGAAATATTTTATTGATATAAGTTACCAACTTACTTTGTTTGAGGACTGGTCAAGAGAACGGAACAGTATAATTTTATTATGTACGCAAAAAGGAAAATATTTCAGGAGGAAATAATTCAAAACATTACAAACAAAATTATAAACTATTCATAACTCTAAAAAAATGGAATTTCAAATTTCACTGTTCAAAGCAACATTTGAAAGTATAACCACAGATTAGATAAAACTATAATTTTTATATAATTTTGTTTTATATAATTTGTGGTACCTATAACCAGCTGAAATGCTGAATGCTGATTTCTATTATCTATGGGATTCTCCGTTCTTAACTATTATCACAAATTAGATAAAATGTTTTATCTTATCTGTGCTATTATCACAACTCGTTTATCCGGTGATAACTGATAAAGAAACTATTAAATCCATGTGGATGAAAATTGAAAAAGTTAAAAAATAATAAATACAATTTAAAAACTAATAACTTGTATTCACTGTAATCTATTGTAGGCGGATAAGTTTTTTTTTTCATAAAATTTCAATATTTTTTTGGTAATTTGGGTAAGCTTGTTGTGTTAGTAAAGTACCTACCGTTTTTATTGTGGGTAGGTAGGTAATGTTTTGTTTTCTTTATAAAATACATGTTTAGGTTGTGTTAGGAAAAATTTACTTCATGGGCAATGATCAAAATGAAAATAAAACGACGTCCAAATCGGACAATTATGACGGATGGGGATTTGATTTGTTTCCCGAAAGGCGAGGTACATTCAAACCGACTATCAAAAATGTTTTGTTTCAAGGACGTGGAAATGAAACTCTAGAAAGAATTAAATGTGAAAGAAAAGTGGCTTACTGTATAAATAAAAGTAAGTATTGTACATTAAATTACACTAACTGTATAATTATTGTGTGTTTTATCTTACATTTATAATCGTTGTAGGCCCTTTAGTTAAAATCATGTTGGGCGCCTTAAGAAAATCTGGTTGGTAAGTTTCTATTTTTGTAGTAAATAATAAATATAAGTGTATAAACTTTTTATCTCATAAATTATAATGGGTTCCTAAATCAGATTAGAAAACATTTGAAAGTTAAATGAATTTGAATTGTTTTAACAAATGTTTGTAGATAATTATTTAAACATTTATATTTTATACTAATTCATACTTCCTCCTTCTTTTCTTGTTGAGTAAACAATAAAACTGCAGCCGTGGAGTACATACGGTGAGAGTATTTGGTTACAGATTCTTTTATACTTCCTATCTCTATTTAAATTAATTAAAAATTATACATACTCCTCCCCATAAAATTCTAATGGAGCCATTAAAATGATAAATAATGAACTATAATTAAACTATAGATAGGTAATGAAAATAAACTGTTTTTTATTGAGCATGTAGGTTTGGTAAATTTGGTAAATAGAATTTTTAAATATTATAAATTATGATCATACTATTATCATACAAATCAGTTGTTTCAAAATTTAAAATAAATATAAAATATGTGTTAAGTAGGTACAATTTGCAAAACTATTTAAAAATTATATTTTAGATACAAACAAACCAAAAAATATTAGGTACTGAGTGTTAGGTATTTAGAAATTTGAGTACTGGTCTGATATTGCTATGCTATAGGCATGTAAAATTTTATCTCCCCATCAACAAATTGATACCAAGACAGTGGCGTGTGTAAGAATAGAGCCATTTGGGCCATAGCCCATGACTCATCATGACCAATTGTGAAATTTATAATTTTTATTTACTTTTACAAAACTCAAAACTTTTACAAACGATTTGTTCTGATTATTTAATTAATATGATTTACCTATATTATTTGGAAAGAAGTTATAAAATAATGTAATAAATAATGTAGGGTGCCACTCATGCATTACTATAATTAGCAAGGCAAAACAATTTTACATGGCCATAGCAATGTGATAACAGATCATACCAAAATTTGATTAGTTATGGATCTTCTCTCACATATTGTCACACCATATATTTGATCAAATAAAAATTGGCTCCATGGATCACTTGTATAGCTTATAAACTATCGCTTTAAATATACTTGACAAACTATTAGTTTGAATTTATTTAATTAAAAACTGTATTCATTTAATTTTTATTTTTTTTAGTGAAGTAAGCCCGTCTCGGCATATTGCGTGTGAACTTTGTGACACAAGCGTACACGGGGGCTATGATCCAATCATGAACCAGGTACTGTATCATATATTTTAAGGTGATAATATTTCAGGTGAAACTATGAATATTGTTTTATTAGGTTGTCATATGTCAAAATACTGCTACATCAAATGGAACTGTACAAGGAGTTCTGACACATGAGCTTATACACATGTTTGACTATTGTACGCGTAAATTAGATTTTCGTAACATTGAGCACTTGGCTTGTACGGAAATCAGAGCAGCGAATTTGACTCATTGTGGACTTGTTTCTTCAATTCTTGAAGGACATTCTTCAATATTTAATTTTCGAAAAAAACATCAAGTGAGAATCTATAATTATTTTTATGTAGGATGTACCTATTAGAATGATTATTCAATTATATAATAGTAAAAATAAGTGATGGATCTAGAGGTCATCCAAAGGGGTGGTGGCAAATTTTAAAAAGTGTTAGGTACAAATATTTGATAAAAGGGCAAAACATATAGGGACTACCGGGTTGGGTAAAAAGCTATTTGGAGCAGCAACACCATAATAATTTGTTAAATTTAAAGTTAATTGATTACTATACATTTTTAATAAAATTTAGCAAAATATATTTTAAAGCTTGTGTAAAATATTTGATTTTGAAGTTTAAAAACTGTAAAATTTATTTAACAAAACCATCATAATTTATTATTAAAACTTTAAATTTCTATTTCAACTAAAAAATGATAAAAACTTTCTGAAATTTGTATTAATCCTTATTCGTTCCATTGATATGATGTAAATTTTTAATATAATTTAACAGTTTTTGGAAGAATTGTGGTCAAAAATACACAACTAATAACAAAAACGACAAAATAATGATGTAAAAGCATGTATGATCCAAAATTGTGTGAACCGATCTTTAAACATTTTTAGCCAAATATTTATGAAAAATATATATTCTTTAGTTTGTAATACAGTTTCTAGACTCTTTTAACAGAAGATCAGAGGTCCAAAACAGGGTAATCCAACCCACGGCCCGCGAAGCTTTTTTTTTGACCTCTCCAATAATTTTAAAATTAAATTTTGAATCACAATAATATAATAACAAAATTGCAATAATTAAATCTAATCAGTAATCATTGACCAGTCTACCCCGTCTGTGTTGTTTGCTCGTGCGTCGTGTGCTCGTGTGACAGTGCCCGTGTTATTACCGTACATAAATTTGAATTATTTAACAACCCAATGACAGTTGATATCTCAGTACAACCTTCCAATTTTCAAATGGAGTTATGTGATTTGCAAGCAGACTATTTTCTTCAATTAAAAGTAAATTTGTCTCCTGAAGAGTTTTGGAAACTGTGTTCACAAGAAAAATTCCCAACATTACGGAATTTTTCTCTTGAATTTTTGTCATTTTTTGGCAGTACGTATATTTGTGAATCGGCATTTTCTACAATGAATTTAATAAAGTTAAAATCAAAAAACCGTATTCACAATTTGTCTTTAGAATCGTGCATCAGATTAGCTACCACAGGGTGTTCAATTGAAATTGACAAATTGGCTACTGAAAAACAATGTCAATCATCACATTAATAGTTTATTTTTTATTTTTTTTATTGTTATAAGAATTTCCTAGCCTAATTAATTTGTTAAGTAATTTTTTTAATGCTTAAACGTGTCACTAGTTTTGAATGTGTTAACTTTATATTATATGTAAAACAAAGAGAAATTACATAACTATTAAAAGCCCAATTTTAATTTCATCTCTAAATACCTATTATTATTTATAAAACAATTTAATTTGTCCATTAACAACTATGTTTTTTGTTTTCATTTAGGACTGTGTAAAACATAAAGCTACTATTTCTGTGTTAGCTGTTAGAGATGTTACTTATGAACAAGCAAAAGAAGCAGTTGAGAAGGTATTTGATCGTTGTTATGCTGATTTAGAGCCTATTGGAAGAAGAATTAGAGGAAAAACTGTTGATTTTGAACTGGCGTATGCCGAAGCGTTTTTGATGGGCTACGATTAATTTAATTTAGTAAAAATTTAATTGTGTTCTTAAGTAGAAGAATAAAATTTGTAGACATTTAAAAATGTTTTAACATTTAAAAACATTTTTACATTTTTGATTTTTAATCAAGTTTGTATGATCGTTAGATTGAAATATGTTATGTTCTATGACCTATTAATATTTAATACTTTGACCTTACACTAATAGACAGAGCATACAGGTGCAGGCGCAGGCGGGTGGTGCGGCATCACTTTACTCAGTAGTAGTGAAGAATGCGGGAAAATTATTGTACCACATTCTGCGCATGTGCGGTGTACTCTGTACACCAAGAGAAATGTTCTAAATTTCCCAAGGGGAAAAACTACTATGTTCCGTCTATTAGTGTAAAGTCTATGGTTTAATACTACTACTGTGATGATCAGGGATAATAAATAATAAAAAAAATTAAAATTATTCATTTGTTTAATTGATTTACCTTGTAAATTTATAACTGGGTAGTTTGAATTAGGCAGTATTGGGGTGTGCAGAGTGAAATAAAATGAGAATACGGTTTCAGGCTGTATAACTTAATAAAATATAAGTGCCAGAATTAAAATATTAGATGTATTACAAATCTTCTGTAAATTTTTTGTTCTGTTTTGTCCATAAACATTATTCATATGTTGGTATGTCCGTCATTAAGTGAGCAACTATTAGGTAGGTTTATTATTTACTATTTAGAGATCTTGGTATCATTATACAATAATGTATCAATATTATAAATATTGGTCGCTAGACAAAAAATACTTAAATGCGTAAAAATGTTGTCATTCATTGGTTGATGTGTAAGTTTTATAATTGGAGTTATTATTATTTTGTTGTTGAATAATCACTTTTATTTATTAAATTAAATAATAAATTTTTTTAACATCCCCTCCCCCCATCACCTGAAGAAGAGGCTGCAATGACAATATTACACTGTTTGCTCCAAATTTGTTACACAAATTTTGGGGTAAAATGTACACATTTCTCATGATTGCAGTATGAGCAAAAAGCTATTGATGTATGAATTACTTTTTAAAACAAATTAACAATAACAACATCCGTGATTACAATTTTGAAAGAGATATAATGAGCCATGCTGATTGTGGAAATAGGAGTTCTATTTGTAAAAAACTTTTACCATACAAGTAAAATTCTTTTACCAATAGAAAGCTACATTATTCCTGAGTGACATAGACTGAGAGTTGTCTCAAACACAAATTTAGTTAAAAATTCCATGTTTTAAATTTTTATTTATGGATGCTACACGTCAAATTTTAGTTGTTTATTTTACCGTTTTTTTTTTTAATTGTTTAATTAATTAAATTAATTAGTTAAAATGATCATTTAGAACTTTTTACAGATGAACTTATTGAGTTGATCATTTTTTTTTTTTTTATGAAAACCTGACATTATATAATGTTTGAAGGTTAAATAAAATATTTTTAAATTTTTGGGTGGGTAGTATAATAGATTAGCAAATATGACTTTTAAAAAGGTCACTGTTTTGGCTGGGTCACTGGTTTAAAAGGTGTATATTGATATTTTATAAATTTGTAAGCAATAATAAACCCTTTTTTATTATTGCACAAAAATCACAAAAAATTACAAATTATTAAACATTTCAATGTTCTATATTTAGTTAAAAAGTAGTAAAAATATAAGTTGGAATTTATTACAGACGTACTTTACCTATTTAAACAATGTGCGGGAAGGTTTCAATGAATATTGCAGAAGTTATAACAAAATAAAAAAATTGATTATGTTAAGAACATGTCCCCGGTGTCAATGTTACCGTTTTTTTTTTTATGTTAAAATAATTATTGAAAACAAATTGTGATTAACAACTATTATGTGCTATCAACCATGTGTTAAATTTTCAAGACTTTTGAAATTTATATTGAATTAAAAAAAAAAAAGAAAAAGAAATTTTTGAACATTTCAAAGTTCTTTATTTAGCTTGAGCATTTTTGAAATATTTTGAAATTTGAAGCACACCTTTTAAAATGTTGTGAAATTGCAGGCCTTTCCCAATCTTTTTTTTTGAAAATTATGACCAAATAAAAATGTAAATATTGTTAAAAATATGTTCACACATATTTATGTTTTTTTCAAAAATAATTTTTTTATTTTTGGATACAATGTTGAAAATTTTGAAAGAGTCTGTGGTATTATGCTAGATTGGTTCATTTTCTTTGGAATCATATGTGACAAAAAATAAAAAAAAACATCTTAATAAAACCTATAGTTTCATTGCTCCGTTCAGAATCTATAATGACATTTGTTAAGCAATAATTTCTCTAGTACCTACTTAAAATTAAATAATAAAAAAAATTAAGTTAACATCGTTAATTTTAAGTAATAACACAAAAAAAAAAAACATCAATTATTAGCACTATAATATGTATATTATGTACTTGAAAAAGGGAAATGTGATTAAAAAAAATAATGTTCATACCTAGGTATAAACTTGTAAATATATTATTCCATAACACAAATCCCTATAAAACATTCATTTCAGTAGTCTTTTTAGTTTATAGAGGTCAATAAGTATAATATGTATCTCTAATTATTGAGTTCATCTATACTTTAATTATCTAGTTTAATTATTGTTTGAATCGGGTAATAAATTAAAAAATCAAGAATGTGTTTTTAGAAAATGCAAATTATATGGTTGTTAGTTAAGAAGATGTATTGAATTTAGTACTTTTGAATAAAATATTGATACTTTAACAAAAATATTCAGTGTATTAAAAGTAGGTACAAGTATCAAAGTAAAAGCTTAAACTCATCAATTCATCATAATATGTGAAATAGTTTGTGACATAATTTGCTCTAATCTTTACGTGTAGAAAACAATCAACAGAATCCTACAATATCCAAAGTTCTGAGCTTTTATTATAATTTATCAATTATTAGTTATTAAATGAATAGTTAATATATTGATGTAATCTTTACTGAAATATTCAATCACTGTGTCACTGCCACAAAAAATTGTAGCCGTCTTAGATTCACATGTTGGCTGCAATTGACGTTCGTCTAGACTCAGTGATGTACAATATCCAGTAAACAACTGCGAACACCACAAAGCATAGAGGAAACAGGGCCAACGATACCTGGTCCAGAGTGCCCCTCTGTGACCCACAGTACAGTATAACGTGTCTGGCAAGCAGTTGAAATCGCAATTTTCCCATACCGGATCTGTCTGTGGCCACCATAGTCGGTCTATTTGTCACCGATGGATGCTGACCTTTTGTTGGCTGTGGTTGTTGCTGCCACACAACAATAACACGCAGACAGGAAACAGAAAACAACAATATTGTGTTATTGGCTTATTATTTTTTAACCTTCTCTTATGTAAGAAATACACAACATGCACAGCTTTGAGAATATTGTTAGGCCAAATGTACCTACTGTGGCAGTGAAGGGAACAAGGGCGTAATGCTTGATTTGTGAACAATTTGCTTCTTTGTTGGGACTTTTACAAAGTTCTGGATTAGAGGTGTATAACTGAAATATAAACCTTAAACATAATTGAAAAAAAAAAAAAACATTGATTTTGGATTGGAACATACAACTACCGGTTCTGAAACAGGAATTCTTAAACAAAGTATGTCGAATCTAAAATCAGTGTCTAAAAATACATCTACCAATAGATTTTAAAAGAATAAAATCTAGACCTTGAGTTCTGTTGAAACAAAAAAAGGGTTCTTAGCATAGGAAATAGTTCTAAGTCTTGATTTTTTTGTGTTATTTGTGTTGTACACTCACCAAACTTGCGTTAATCAAGGATGTGGCAACAGGGACGGACGCGTGCACTTTGTTGAAACCAAACAGTGCAGACGGCCTGTCGCAGTCCAGGTCACGTTTTTTGTGCCGCCAGTGCTTGTCGTATCGCATGCCAAACAGCACAACAAAGTACTCGACCAGTGCTAAGAACACAAACAGCGTGCACGACAGCAGCCAAACTTCAATGCACTTCAGTTCCAGTGCGCTTGGCGAGTTGTTCCTGCAAACCAAAATAATATATTAATTAAAATATACCTACGTATTTGTGTATAGATAAAGCATGATTTATTTTATTTGGTTAAAAAAATTAAATAAAGTAGTTACACATATAATATCTTAACCAATTACTATAACGGTTAATTGAAAATATAAGGGTTGCTCTTTGTTTAATTACCTAGGTATTGATTAATTAATAAATTTGTTTATTATGAATTGTGATGTATTTGATCATTATTAATTGATTATTAAGTTCTGCGTGTTATAAGATAGTTTGTATAATATTAAATTGTGTTGAAATTGTAAAACTCGTTAAAATTTAAATCAATTAAACCACAGAGGAGTAGGTAAATTAGTAGGTAATTTATACCTACTTAGAATCTACTAATTTTTCATCCGTTATACGTGGATCCAACCCTGTACTCATCTCTTTAACCGTGCAGTTGTTTGCATGTCACTCATCTACACAGCAAAATATCAGACTAATTTTTAACTTATTTTTTGAAACTATTTTGGTTCTATAAACTACATGTGAGCCTTCATTTCTATCAAAATTAACTGAGTTACAATTTGCGATTTTTTTTTAAATCTAAAGATTTTTAAGATTTTTAAAACTAACTATCAAAATTTTTGGTTAGATTCTATGGAACCTATAATGGGTCAAATAATTTATGACTTTGTTATTTTTTGCTCAAGTACCAATTGACTTTTAAATTAACACTACCTATCAATTTGTTTGAAATAAGAAATAAATTCCAGAATATCACAATTTTAAGAATTAGTTTATTTAGGTACTTATTTTACTATACAATATGTAAAGTATCTAAGCACATTTTTTTCCATTCACTTTTAAAATATTTTATTTTCATTAAGAATTTGGGGTCTTAGCTCAAAGTCCTGTAGTTCAAAGTTCTTTAAATCATATTCTGATAGTTTTACTTTAGTTCTAAATCCAGAACAGAGAAAGTGTTATAATTTAGAACAATTTCAATATTAAATCTTAGGGATTCATTTTTACACTTCTATATTGTACTACACTGTACAGTCAACATGGCATCTATCCTTATTGATGATAATTTCAAATAGGTAAGACATAAAAAAATGTTCTGGAGGACCCCTTAAATACTACATTCACCTTTATGATTCTTTACGCATTTCATTTGGTAATTTCAATTTCTTTTTTTATCATAAAAATTATGTAATAGGTACCTATTTAGGTACTTAAAAATAATCAAATACCTAGGTAAATCGAAGTAATTAATTAAAATAATAAAAAAAAAAAAAAAAAAAACGGTCAAAATCAAGGCGTCTATAGTAAAGAAATAAAGAACCAAATAACTCATAAAAAATCTGAAATACAAGGTTTTAAAATTAAAAAGCCGGACATTTTGTGGACGAGATGGAGTATCTAGCGACTTTGTTTTGGAGTAGGATAGAAATTGAACCGTAATAATAGAATTGGTTCAATAGAATCTATTATATTAGAATCTTATAATACCTATTATTGATACTATTATTAAAAAAGGTGAACACAGTTTAAATTTATAAAAATTTTTTGGAATCTTTAATTTATCAGCATGATAAAATTATTTTAAAACTATGTATTACTAAAAATAGTCAACACAATAGGTATATAAAACACCACCGAGCATAGATAATTGAATGTACTATTTCCAGAACATTCCTAAAAATATAGTCGGAAAATTCCAATATCAGTACCCACATTAAAAGAACATAAATTTAAATAACCTCGTCAAAATTTTTGTTGGAAAATATTATTTGAGGAGTTATTAGGATTTGAGTAACAACTGCACAACAGTCCAGCGTTACGCCCCCGGATCGATCTTGTTGTATTTTTCGAAAATCTACAAAATTTTCAAAACTTAAAAATAAAAACTGTATTTAATATGTTTTTTTCCCAAAATTTTTATTGTTTAAATACGTCTACAAACAAAAATTGTGTCATCTGAATACTAAAATTTTTTTTTATAAAAATTTGTTTTCTTTAAGCTCATGTAAATGTTTAAAGTCTCAAAATTGAAAATCAAAGTTTTGATAACACAAAAACTGTTCAATGGTATAAAACTTTTAAAATGATCAACGTTTCATAGTGAGCCAAAAATAGTCAAAATAATCTGAAACTTACATTTGCTGCATGCATTATATAGGTATAAATCCTAAAAGATTTTTTAAAAATTTCAGATATTTCGTTGAATTATTTAAAACGTTACTAAATTAAAATAAAGGTACGTTATACAGTATAATTAGACCTTTGAGTATAAACCATAAAATAAATAGGTACTTTTGTGACATCCAAAACAGTAATACTATGCGTATAGAAACCTATGCAAATGTATGGAAACACACGTATAGGTTGAATTTTCTCGTTTTCATAACGGGCTAACGTAAGTTTTTTTTATAATATCCTTGGGTTACTTAGGTCACGACTCACGGGTACAATAATATACCTATCATATTATTTTTACAACCCTGAATAATTTATTTACAGGAATTAATAAATATACGTAAGTTTGTTTTAAAGAACCGCATTAACGCTAGGTATATAAGTATAAAAGTTAATGAGATCTTGCGGATGAAGTGTACGAGTAAGTCACTTTTTTTGGGGGTCTTGTAAGGTATAGGTTGATGTTTTGTACTTAGTTTTTATGAAATAATAAACTATTGCTTTCAAAAATTTCAATTCTGAACACACTCGGAATAGGTACCTATAATATACCTATAGGTATTCAACGAATTGAAAATTTATAATTTTAGATAAAAAATTGTTAAATTTTTTTGATATCTTTAACCATTCCGATAGATTTGAACCAATTTAGGAGAGACTGCAAAAAGAAAAAAAAAATGTTTTAACGGTATGCGTTGTTTATTTAAACTTGTTAGGGAAGTTTGGAGCATATGGGTCACGTATACAGCATATGTCCTTGTTTTCAAATTAATTTTAGACCATATATAGCTTCAAATATAAACAAAATTACAAAAAAGCTTCAACCAATTCCACCCAAAAGTATTTGCGCGGAAAAAAAAGAAATTGTAAGAGTAATATCACTATACGCTCAGAATCACAAAATAATGTACATAAAAGTTTTGTTTTTAAACACATTTTTATTTAAGTCTTAGTACTAATTTTTATGTAAACAAATTATCATAGATCATAGAGGCAGTACCGTGTTCAGAATTTTTTACGTTTTAAGTAAAAAAAGCAAGCTAGCAAGAAAGAAAGAAAGGGAGTAAAGTTTAAAAAGGAAAGAAAGAAAGGCAGTTATAAATTAACTGCGATGTAATAGTTGGGTTAATTCAATTAAATTGCCTTCAGTTAAACGTTTACAGTTAACAACGGAAAAAAAAAAAAAATACTAGATAAGTTTAAAGTTAAGTTAAAGATAGAAAATGAAATAAATTTAATTTAGTCAAAAAAAAGTTAATTTTTTTTTGCTAAGTCATAAACGCCCAATCTATAGTAGGTATTTTAAATTTATTTAGTTAGTAAAATAAATAATGAAAACAGAAAAAAAAACCAATCAATTAGTTTTGGTTATTATTGGTTCTGCTTGACTTGCCAAAAACGTTAATTAAGTATAAAAAGTTGAATTAAGTAATGCGATAACATTTTTAACTGAATAGGTAAATAAGTTAAAAAGTTCAGAAACAATTATTAACTTTTTAATTTGGCTTTAACGTTTTAACTAGGTACTTAACGTCTATAATTTTGCACTATACTGTAAAATTATACAGTGGTATACTAAAATACGCA
This sequence comes from Hormaphis cornu, assembly GCA_017140985.1. Taxonomy (NCBI): domain Eukaryota; kingdom Metazoa; phylum Arthropoda; class Insecta; order Hemiptera; family Hormaphididae; genus Hormaphis; species Hormaphis cornu. The sequence continues at coordinate 28,213,276 of CM029357.1, forward strand.
TTATTATTGTTTTTGGCCGACGTACCCAACGAAAATACTATAGATTGTGTAAATAAAACATAAATCCAAAATTTTTTTTTTTTGGGGGGCTCTAGTCCTCCTGAATATCTACACCCCCGGGTCTGGTCATCGGACGAGTTTCTCGAGCTCGTTTTTAAAACAAAGTCTACTTAAATACTTCTTCTTCTTCTACTTTAGCTCAACGGCCCTCGAAGGACCTGAGCCGCTACAATAGTAGGTATAAGCCTCTCTTCCCCGTTGAATTCAACATACGCATTCATATACACCAAACTGAATGTCCTTTTTCACAGCATCCTTTCATCTCGTTCTCGGTTGACCCAGTTAGTGGTCGTTTTTCCCGTATCATTGTAGTTGTGACTTTTTTTCATACATCATCTTCAGCGCTCCAAACGTGTCCGAACCACTTCATTCTCTTAGTAAATAAATCGACTTAAATACATTGAAAATAAACCAACGGTGACCTGCACATTAGTTGCTAGATACGTACTGCAGGTATTAGCTTTAATAATAATAATAATCAATGTGCGCGTTCTGTGCGGTAGGTACCCTAGTAATTCGATAAAGCACGCGGCAGCGTAACGTAGAATATAATACAATTATATTTTGTATCGCGTCAGACCCGCCGGAGTCCTGTCGTCCGCGTAGTCTTGTGACAATAATAATATATTGATACGTGGAAAATACTTTGTTACTCGCCCCACGATGTAGAAAACACTACAAAATATATTATATATTTTATATAAATATTTAAAAATATATACTTTCTACCGGAATATATATTTTCTAGCCTGGAGAATCAAAGCTGGAAACAAATGCTTTTTTGGTCTAGCGACTCTGTGAGGAGCTCGATCCCTGCTGTCAAGGGATTTAAAAAAAAAAACACCTATACACGATCCTTATAAGACCGATTGTTACATATGGAGCAGAGACTTTGGCAATTCGCAAAACCAACGAGAGTAAACTTTTCATTTTTGAAAGGAAAATCCCGAGAAAAGTTTTTAGACCTGTGAAGGATAGCGTAACAGATGAGTGGAAAATTAGGAAAAACGAAGAATTAATTACTATAACTACCAAGAATCAAACATTGTTGAAGCAATCAGGGATTACAAAGGGCATGGCACGCTTGGAGAAACCAAAACCCATTACTCCGGACAGTTCTAGAGAAGAACCCGATAGGAAAAAGTCCCGTTGGAAGACGGAGAATGAGGTTTGAAGATGTGATGAAGAATGATTTGGAAGATAGCTAAGAGGAGGAACAGATTAAAAGGCACAAGCAACTGACCGGGACGACTGGAAGTATGGTCGTTTGTTGTACAACAATTATTACGTATTTTCTTCAGTGATGTTTTTGCAACTTTTTCTAGGATAGATAATATCATACGCTTTCGTACTAAAATAATCATTACAAAAAAATTTTCTCGCTAAACTCGTTTTTTTTTTTTTTTCGGTTGGGGGTGTGGTGGAAAAACATACACTCACATAAATAGTTCACAATAGGCCTTCTTCCCCAGGCCGGTAGGTAGTCGCTTTTAAGTTAATATTATTAAACATAATATACACGAAACTATATGGATCCATTCCAAGAATAATGTGGCAAAATTTCAATTTTATCTTAACAAATTTGAAGGATTTTTAGCCAGATAAAAATTTTATAATACCTACCTATTTCTGTTGCACAGGAGTACATCGAACACATGCAAAGATATATAATAATGTATGTATACTGAATATAGGCAGGTATTAATATAGCGTTCGTTTTTTTTCCCTACAGAACATTATACGGTCGAGGAGGGGGGCAGCAATTAAATTTTTTTCTCATTGTATTCACTTTCCTTGCTGCGTTATTATGAAAAACGTTTTTATTTGTGAGTAAATTTGGATCATTAGGTATTCAAAAAATAATGAGAAATTCAAAAAACGTTTCGAATAAATAGTTCCATCCATGTCCACTTTCCAATATGTTGTGTGATGCTATTTCGTGGGTAGACGTGAATGTTCAAGCGTGTATCGCTAATTTTTTTACAGAATAATACACACGAATTTGTAGGAAAAAAGTAAATGGGTATACGCCGTATTCTCCAACATTTGCCAATCATAACTGGTATTTTAAAACTTATTTGGCGTTTTACAGCTTTCACACGTTTTACCCTAAAAGTGATATAACAGCAGACGTTTTGTCATATTATTATTATTACAAAATCAACAATAGATATTAAAAACTATTTTTTTATCGTCGTACTTAAGTAAAATAAGTTCTATATAGTATTTTTCTATATTTTTACATCACTATTTTTTTTCGTTTGGTCTGCGTACTTGTATATCATCTATCGCAATCCCAACACTTTTATCAATAATACAAAAACCGACATTTAGATCAGATGGAAAAACAAATTTTATATTTTTAATTTAAATAAAGAATCAAACACGTTCCGAGTAATCTTTTACAAATTGTAGCGTTAAAAACCAAAGTCGCGTTATTAGAATAAAGCCAATAGTTTGTTCGGTTATTTTTTTTTTATATATTTGTATGCTCGCATTACTAGTCCGAGTTTATACGTCATAAAACAAACACCTATAGGTACAAATGCAATAACTATTTTCTAACCAACAGATGTGGTACAAAACTCTATAAGCTTAGGTACATAAATATACTATATACTTTAAAAATAATGGAAAATGTCTGTTTTAGGTATTATAAGGTACGCGTGCAGGAGTATTGTAATTTTTGTTTTACTCTACGACTCTAAAAAATATTTTTTTAAATAATAAATTAATTTTTTTTACTTTATCGTGGCAACTAACTTTTTTACACCGTTCCACTTGTAGGCAAAAGTATCGCGTGCTCTAAAAATTCATTTTTTTTTTTTTTACAATATTATTCAAATCTGTCGTTTAAAAATGTTTTTTTCACACAGCGTGCGTATAAATTATTGTTTGTTTTGTATATAGTGTTTATTTTCCATATAGCCATGAAGTATAATTTTAAAATCAACATATTTTTTAAATTATTGTTATAATTGAATAAATATGGCGCTTCGATCCAAAACCGCGTGACTCGTGATGATGAAAACGCGTAGTTTATTATATTACACGAAGTGAGTGTGAAACACGTTTTGTGCAAAAATTATTATAGTACCTAACATCTTATTGAGTACACTTGCGACAACATTTACAAAAATCTAATCTTTTTTTTTTTTACGTTATTGCTGCTAATAAGAACATTTGAAATCGTATACTCGTATCCATTTATTATCTCTGTTATTTAACACGTGCAAGTGAGTTTTATGCTGTTTAATATTCTAAACACACGCATTTTTTAAATGAAAAACATGACGTGATTTTTGGTATAAACTCAGATACTCGTAATAAATACGGATGAAATTAGCACACAGTTTATTAATTTAATCTATAAATATCAAACTTGATACCTAATTATCAATGACGTTTATATTAAACATTATTGAAAGTCAAACGATGATCAGGTCAGTTACTACGTATTAAATTATTCTTGTTAATGGAGAAAACCATAGAAATCTACTGTTTTTTAAGGGCTATTTTCCGGAAACGAATAACGGAATCGTTAAAAATGTTCAAAAACGATTTGACCTGCAGCTGACGCTAAAACTACGCAATATATTCTACTATATTACTATTATATAATATACATTATAATGTATACTAAAAATTTTATTCTAAGCGACTTTATAGTTGAAAAAGTCTATCAAATATAAAAGAAAATACGACAGTTCTGATTGATCATCATTAGCGTTTTGAATAATTATTCTTGTTGTACAGAACAAATTATCATGAAATTAGCACAATAACTGTTCAAATGCTTATGGAATTTAAATTTTATTCTTAAGAACGAATTTCAGTGTATTACATATTATTATTTTATCAGTGAAAACAGATAAATTAATATAGTTTAAACGTTTTCCTATTTTTTAATGATAATTTTAAATTTACATTATTATAGTACTAGCATTAATAGTACCTACTACTACTTTAGAAACAATATTATATTCGTTTATTCATGTCTACAATATATAAGATATATTCACAAGAAGAAAAATCGCGTAGGTAATGTTATTTCATTTATAAAAAGTAAAACTAAATTAGGTATTTCTGGGGGAGTACTGTACCCATCACAGCGATTGCCAATAAAGAAAAAAAAATTCCCACTTTTGAGAAGATATTTATGCTTAGGAGGGTATTTACTCAGAATAAATTTCTTACTCGTTGGATATTCACCCACTGCCCGTCACTATAGATATAGGTATGTTTACATGTCACCTTATTGTGTCAAACATTGTGACCAATGACAGGAGCGTTGTGACCAGCAAAACCATCCTTCCCGGCACGACTTCGGGCATGACGACGAAACTGCCCCACGACATGACGACAAACAACGTGCTCGGCAAGTAGCTCTCCAATAGATGGCTTCTGAGTTCGCGGCTCAACGTGATTACCAGTCTGGCCGTGGAATGGTTTCCTGGCCATATTCAAAATTATTGTAGTTTGATATAATATTATTTCATAAAAAAAAAAAAAAAAAAAAAAAAAAAATATAAATATAACTAATAATAAAATATATAACTTGCACAATGGATTTTTTACCTAGGTCTCTCTAATTTGACTATTTTGCTTCGAGAGTAAGTACTTACGACTAGTTGCAAAGTATACAATTTGGGGAGAAAATTACCATTGTTTTTATAGCCACCCATAAAGATAGAAATTTTTATTCTCGAATAAATAAATCAATTGGATCTTCAAATTCTCATCGTAATTTTATCTAAAATTAGACGAATGCGATATTTTTGTTGTGCACGTTTACTTATTTATTTGAAAATCGATACACTACCATATATTTTATCCTACTCAAGATTGTTTTTATAGATTTGCATTGAACATATAGTGTAGTAAGTGACTTAAAAGTTTTGATTATTGTTCTTTTTCAGTAACAATCATATTAATATTAATTGTAAACGTATGTGTATAATATTATATGGGTATTGGGTATCTACTGAAACATGGGTACCTAATGATTTCATGTATATTGTGTTTTGGTAAAAAATAAGTACTAATATTAAACTCATTTAAAAATTTAAAAACTAAAACACTAGGTAAGTATTTTATACAGATATTGTTGTTCAAAAGATAGAGACATCGAAATAAAAATTAGATAATGCAAATATTTTCTATTAGTTTAAATGGGTACAAAATAAAAATGTGATAGGAATCGAAATTTCTGATTTTGTTTGGTCTGTAACTAAAATGAAAAAAGATCATAAAAATTGTCTCCGTGGTGTTACCAAATTTTTCAAAATAACATCAATGTCATGTGGGAGAATTTTTTGACATCGGTCGGTCTTTAACAAAAATAGTACGAGTAAAATAGCTGGACAAAATACGTCTCAAAAACAACAGTTTTTATCATACTATTTTTACTTAATAAATAAAATACTTGAAATTATTTTAACCAAGTGGATAGTTTAAAGTCAATGCAAATTCAAATTTATCAGTTAACATAATATCAGAAGTTACTTAAATTGTTTTTGTTGAAAAAAGTTTAAGTTTAATGTGTATATATTTTTTTTTGAACGCTTAAACTATAACTAGGTATGGACACAAAATTCAAATTAACTCAAATATAACGATTTGATAGTAAATTACGTTAATTTTAAGTTAAGTTGTGCTAATTCAAAACTAAAAGTAGCCCGTTAAGTTAAAAAGTTAAAAGTAACTTTACTTTTAAACGTTTTTATGCTCAACCTTGCATTTTATCGACCTTTTAGAATCAACTTTAGTTTTTAATTTGCTTCAATCCGGCCATGACCCTGCGTGACTGCTTATACTTGCATAATGCACTTCATTGATCAAACTATACCCATAGGTCATTATGACCTATACTCATGTTACAATACATAAAACATTAGTTTAACTCACGAGTTGGATAGTACCTATATAAAATAGTTACGAACTGTTTAATTTAATTTAATTTTTTTTGTTCCCTGTTACAAACAAGGCATTTATTGAAACACAATTGAAACAGTTGAAAGTGATACTGAGAGATTTTATAAATCAGATAGTATTTTTTAAAACAATTCCGTAAAAAGTATTCAAATAATTACATTTTTAGATTCTATAAGTGCAGTGAAGAATGTATTGGGTTTACAATACGTTTTTTGCATTTTTGATTACTTTCTGAGTTTTGCTTTAGAGAGGTTTAAAATTTCTAAAAAGTATGTACTTCAGCTTCGTAGCTGTCTGAAGTTGTGCTATCTTACAATACAACAATTAGTGGGTATAATTACCTAGTAATTGCGTTGACATAAATATTATTTGCAAACTAAAATAATAGTACACACTTTTTAGAAACTTTAAACCTCTCGAACTTGTAGAGTTTTTTTATAGAAAATTGTTTCTCACCCACCAAAATTCATTAAAAAATTATGCGTACACATCACACACAAAAAAGTATAGGGTGCTACTTGAGTTTCAAAAATTGTTATAAAAACTTAAATACTCATGTACAAAAAAAAAAAAAAATAAAATTGGATTTATAATTATTGAAGACCACCAAAAGTAAAACAACTTTCATACAAAAATTTTTTTCTATTTCATTAAGAGATCATTGCCGTAACAACTAACTTGGAATACCGACGTAATTGGAATAAATTCCTTGAAATGCTCACACTTTATCGAAATGGATAAATTTGAAACATTATTTATGATTCAGAAGTTTCACTAATTAAACCCCACTTTATTTCGGCACCTATCTATAACGTAGGTAGTTACCTAAATAACTAACGAATTCTAGATTTCTAGCTGTATATAGTAGTTAGTCTAAATTCTAAAGTCTAAATTAAATTCTACTCTCAGAATGATTATTTCTTTTTAAACTAATTATTACACATTTAATAGGTAAATAAATATAATAGCACCATTTTATGTTCTGCACATATAAAAACAAGACGATTCAAGATAAGAAATAATATATAATTAGTTTCCTAATATTAATTTTAGACGATTTGAGCTAAATCAAATTAGAAATCACACCACGAATGACTAGTACAAAGATGGTCAAATACCGTAGTAAAACATGTGTTAAATTTACGTGTCTAGAGCTCACACTATGTTTGAAAAAATATTCACATCACTGCTAAACAATTTATTGAAATACAAGACTCGGTGAGTTCTTTATTGTCTAGATTTTATCAGCTTGTTAATCATTTGTACATAAGTATATCTAAACCATGATGCGAAGAAGATATATGTGACGACACCGTGCTCTAAACTCAAGTAAAAGATAAAAAAATATAACGAGGAATAGACAAATTCCTGAAATAAATCCAACAATTTATAGTTAAACGCGTTTCAAAGTTTGTGTCATTCGAATGTATTTATTATAGTAAGTTTCAAAAATATTTATGTGGACAAATATTTTATCAGTGAACATTCAGGACGCAATAACGTTGAGAAAAATATTTGAACGTCTATATAATATGAGTAAACTAAATCGAAATTCTTAATGATGGACCCTAAAACAATGCCGCTGGAAATGAGGCTATATCTAATTTTTACCTAAACGCACGTCTGTGTGCTGTGCATGTGCGTGGGTGCAAGCACTGTAAATAAGTTTTAAACTTACCGTCACCGTAATAAATCACGTTCAAGCGATTGTCAGTGACAAACGATACAACGTAACGAGGCAATCGGAACCCGTCGCCAAAGTCACTCGGAAAACTCAGCGGATCGTCTCTCCACCGGAATTTCATGTCCGTCATCGTGTATTTGTCTGCAGCGGAGGGATGAGAAAAAAAAAAAATAAATTTAGAACGGTTTTTACAAATAAGATGCGATAAAATCGAAAATAGGCGTCAACGAAACAAAAAAAAAAATAAAAATAAATAAATAAATAAGTATAGGTAAAAAGCGTGATATCTACAAAATGTGCGATCATGTCCGAAATGTCCTTTGAAATATTTAATGACGTTTCTCAAACGAGGTTCAGTTATAACGCAGAACTTAGTTGTATTTAAAAATGTATGTTTTCATCGACTGTCTTTGATGTTTTCATTGTTCGTTTTAATGGTCGGTTGAGTTAAAAAAAAAAAAAGACCGAAAATCCGTTATGTTTGAAACGACGAGAAACGTTTAAATATTATGCTCGGACAATAAATATTATAAATTTTATTTTTATTATTATTATTATTTTTAATTTATTATAAATATTATATAAAAATATGCCTACAGCTGCCGAAGTCTACAGCGCACGTTTGTACGTCTAATGGAAACAGCACAAAATCCATGTCACATTTGATTATAATTGTTGCTCTGAGAATCATAAAAAACATACGTCACGTAAGCGCGCATATTTATAATGAATTAGATAAAGTGAATTTTTTCCCGTCTTTGACTTGGTAGAAGAATTGCTCAGTGTGTTATCCGAAAAAACACACGCATAGGTAATTATTTATTTTCTGGTCAAAATCGATAGATATCGAATATCTTGAAAAAAAAAAAAAACCATCAGAAATAGCGTAAAATATATTCACACCTAATTGTTCAGAAAGCGTAAGCAAGTATACTCAAAATTTAAAATTTTTAAAAGTCAAGAACAATACTCATCTTAAAATAGCTGATTTGACGAAATTTCCAAAATTTTAGTGACGAGTAGGTATATAGAGGTCAGTCGAATACCTTCTTTCTCTTTGTGATTTTTTTCGTTTTAAAATAAATTTGTTTTGTAAACTTCTAAAATCTAAAATAAGAAGTAACTGTGCAAACTAATTACTTCTTTTTGACATATAATAGTATAGTATTTTGGGTGTCCTAACACGGTTATCTTAGAGTACAGATATTTAAGTACAACTATTATAATATATTGTAATTATAGATGATACCTAATAAGAATGTATAAAAATGCGTGTAAAAAACCGATATAAAACAACAATATTCAAAACTGACTTTACTATAATGGTCACATAATGTATTAATCCATGCATCTATATAATTAGCTTCAAACAATTGAAAATTTTAGGCTCTTGCAAAGGTTATTGTCCCAACATTTTTAGATGTATACTTCATAGTATACTTTTTTTTTTTTTTGATAGAATATAATTTGATCATAATAATCAATCTATGTATGGTTAAACTAGCACCACTAAAAAGCGAGGATAACGAAATGCGTCAAGTCTTAGGTTTGAACGGGCCTGAGGAGTCAGGTAAGTAAAGTCATATTTTGTCGAAATGATCAATGGTCGACGCTCAACCGTTGTTGCAGTGGCCCGCGTGGCAAATTCAAAAATGCTCAGAGGCAATCACTTTTCAACAAGCACCCACACGTCCATCCTTATCGTTCCTTATTTTTTATACTTTTTTAAAAAAAACATTAACTGACCGAAATACTATGGAGGAAAATTAACTAATAGAATACTTATTTGTCACTATCTTCTTTCTGTCCCGATTGGTAAAAATCATAAATGACTCGGACGCAAATGCCTCAGGAAAGTATAGTTCTCTGCGCCACTGCAGTTTGTCGTATTGAAAACAGCTCATGCTGTTTTAAAATTCGCGTAAATACTGTATGGGTAAATTATAATCTAATATACAAAACTGTGCTCTTTTTGATCACACCGGTTTCGTAACTTATAGTGACGGCTATCCAGAAATATTATTCTTGGGGTGCTCAGAATTGCTTCAATCGAACACCCTACCACCGGTAGTCACCATTACTTCAAAAGGGACCGAATTTGTTTTAACCCATATATTTTCCAAATTTAATCTTAACAGTATACAGGATACAGCCGCCATTGCCACGCGTTACCCGATGCTGATTCTCAGTGTGCTGTTTTTGTACAGCCGTATCGACGCTATGTCTTGGAAAACCGTCAACACTCTCATCTCCCGCAGTTGTCTGATGTACAGGTCGGGAATCCAAAACTTCGGATCCTTGTCCCAGGTCAGCTCGGCCTGGCTCGTCGTGTTGTCCGAGATCCGTATGCGGGGATCGTTCCAGTACACGTGCAAAAACACGTCCAGCGCTATTTCCTGCAAAAAACAGCAGGCTCGGCCGGTTGAAGCAATGCACACCGACGAAAGCATTGAAAATGTAAAAGTAATAAGAATTTAAAACGCGAAAAACAAAGTAAATTTTATCTTATTTCAATATGATTCGCGTTAAACGTATATAATCCGCGGGGACGCGATTTAAGGACTTTGTAGGTATTCCAATTAGGTGTCGGATATTTTCTAATGAAAAGATTTTTGTTACCTACCTACTAACTTAAAAAGTTTCAGTGCACTATAAAAGTCACTATTTTTTCGTCGAATGATCATATTTTGACTTTTAATGTAGTAATTAATATTGATTGGTCATCATGAGATACGACGAGTTAACTAAAGTGAACGATATACAGTGTTTGAGCAAAAACAATTTTATAAGAAAAAGTAACTACTAAAAATTGCGCCGTTCTATTTGTTAGGCTGTTATAGTGTAGTTAATGTGCGACTCAAAATTTATAACAGCACGTTTAACTAATCGTACTTGAAAATTATTTTGGCGATAAATAAATGGTGATATTATGTAAATTAAATAATAAAAAAAAAAATACACAAGAGTATCTTTCCATCGTACGTAAATTAGATTTAATTATATTTATGTTGTAGTCAAATCAACCACATTTACGCGTTTATCTATAGATGTTGGATACTAAATTACTGGACCAGTTAATTAATTATTGTTTGTAATTATAATCACATTATATATTTTGATAAAAATATGTTTCTGTACCCGTTCAGAGTTTCGTTAAATTAAGAACGCATGTCTACCTCTTTGCCCTCGTCCACGCCGGATATTCGATTTACATGCAATGACAGAGATACGTCGACGTCTTTTCCTGTAGGCGTGAAAAAAAATAAAAAATAAATAAATAAATAAACGCTAAAAATTATTTTAACGGTCTCAACAAACGAAATCACAACAGATTCAGATATTATGGATAAGGAAACATATCATAAAATAACCCGGCCATCTTAAATGTTAAAACTCCAAAACACCGCGATGAGCTGTAAACGGCGTCTTGTGTAAGACATTTGCAACACATTGATGTGTTTTATTACGTGAAATTATACTTAAAACTTCGATCCCCGGGCTTCGATTTTATTTTTATTTTTTTTTAACTAAATTCAATTTTTATTAATAACACGTGTTATTGTGTTGCTAATATTATCGTAAGAAAAAATGTAATAGTTTGTTTTTTTTTTTTCATTAACGGTAACAATTGAATTTAACATTATATTTGTATTCAGCATGGATTGTGGAAATGTTAAAAGTACACTCTCAAAGACGTTTTTTCTCAGTTTATTATGATTTTTAATAAGTAACCTTCAATTATTTAAATTTTAGGTCAGTGTTTTCCGCGGTGTTAACGAATAATATTTTCAAGATTTTAATCTACAAACGACGTGCACACGCGCGAGACTAGTATAATATACGGTCTGTTCGCGCGTTCACAGCTGGTTATTTAAATATTATTTAGGTTTATTAATTTTACAACTGACAACATACTACCTCCTACCTATGATATTCATCGTGTACCGTTATCGTCACCTGGATTGACTTTCGGGACGTGAAAAAAGTTATATAGAACGAAAACAATGCCCATTTGGTATTTTTATCGTGCGGATTTGATTGAAAAACGCCTACGGAATATGCCGTGCCTAATAGTTCCGTAAAAATTAATTGAAGCGATCGCAGACGCAGTCAACTGAATGCACTTCAGATGACGGTCTTAGACGTTTGACGTAAGTTCAATGAGCCCCGAGTGCCCCCTGCACGTTTTACGCTCACATGTGTTATTCTTATGCTTTTATCGCGACGTCGACGATACAATAATAATTATTTGTGTTTTTAAAATTCACACGTATATCATGTTTCGCCATCATGTATTTCTTTTTAGTTATAAACATAACAACTACATAAAAATCAATTCATATTAATATTAATATTTTGTTCAATATATTATAAAGACGTGATAACATTTTTATTGATCAATTTAATCTATAATCATACCTATATGACATACCCATCAGGTTTTCTCATCACGTATGTTATTCAAAAAATGACTTATCTGCAATTTTACCAAAGACATATCGACTTTTTCCATCTCGTATATTATCAAGTAATAACTTATCAGATTTGATCCTTGCACACAGTTGGCACCATACACACGAGATACATATTATAATATCATGTTTTGCCAGCATATGAAACATACGATTTCTCAATATAATCCGAAAATCGCTAAAAACAATATGTTTAACATATAGAATATATACATTAAATACATATGTCAAATGTTGACATATCAACTTCTGCCATCACACTACAGATTTATAAATTTTCGATTTTTTTTAAATCGTATAAATATTGAGCACGTATTGCGTATGTAAGATAAATCAATCTAATTTTGGACTTTCGATTTGTACACCATTATATCACCTCATTAAATTATGTGCTAAAAGTCATAACCCTTTAAACGCTCAGAATAAAAAATAAAATTTGTTTTAACGTAATACTAGATGGAAACGTATCATTATAATACGGTATTATTTAATTTTTTTGTTACTGATGTTATTTCTTAATTAAATCAGTACACGTTAATGTAAATTGAACTGGCTAATATCTTAAATTCAATGTTCACAACGGCAGCTAATGGCGAATCAAACGAATTCATTATGAATGTCTGAAGTAGATTTTCTAAAGAGCCACTCATGAAAAACAACTAGGGCGGTCTCCTGAGGGAATCATGCATAAAATGTGGCGAACGTTTATTTTTTTGTGGCAAATTATTCAGTTTTTAAGTTCACCTTAATGTAAATTCTCGGTCTAAATTATTCTAAAAAAAATTGATGGCACTGTTCCGAAACGCGTAACTTTCGAGTGCCCTATACTTGAAGCAGACGTCAATGGAAGAATGATAATTTAAATATTTAGGATTTGTGGCTAAAGTGACTGGCGGACGTCCATCCATTTGTGTCGGTCACACCCATAAATGACTAAATAGACTGAAACACTTTCTGTTCATTCCATAGTAAGCTGCCAGTGATAATCTTTAGATGGAATCAATAAACTTTTAAACTATATTACGTACGTGAAAAATGTTATTTGCAACAAAAAAAAATTACTTTTTTTTTTGTTGCAAATAACATTTGGAAAAATTTAACTGTTGTTGAAATGTTGAATAGTGATAGTATATCGTAAAACTTAGGGGAACAAAAAAAGATTTTGGGACTCGAGAACTATAGGAAAGACAAAAGAGGCTGTGTGTTTTCTTCTTTTCCCCGTAAACATATAATTAATATCATCATGCTTCGTCCGATAAGCGAAAGGCTTAACGGATGCTGTGGCGTGTTTACGATCGTTTTGGTATTCTTTTCCTTTAACTCCATTGTGATATCGTCCTTATCCCAAAAAAATTAGGCCATTTTCCTCGCAGGCCCGAAGACGACAATCTTTTCGACACGAATCCTGTAGTCCACTTAGTGCAATAATAAGCGACACTCGTTTTGTGTTACTTTTCTCTAATTTACTCACAGCACGTTCAAACTGTTGTAAAAAATACAATAATTTAAGCTCTATTTTGAGAAAGAGTTTTTTTTTTCGTGTGTGTTTGTAACGATCCACATGGTTCTGCTCCTGATATTTCATTTTTTAAGTACGCTACAATCGTGTCAAAGGTCTAGGATTAATATAAAAGAAATAATAGTTATAATTAAAATTCAGAGCGCTGTATTACAAAAAAAAAAAAAAAAAATGAAATAACTTTTTAACGGACGTTTTTGTTTGGTAATAGAAATTTTATCAATCGTTTATGAACCCAGCTGTAAATAGTTTTCTAATAATTTTGATAGCAAATTGTTAGTATTCAAACCATTTAAAAAATATAGTGAAACTAGCACTATTTTTAACCGACTTCAAAAGGAAGGAGGTTCTATGCGATCGACTTTCGGTATTTTTTTAATTTTTAAGTTCATCGATTACTCCACTAGTTATGAACCGATTTTGATGATTCTTTTTTGTTTCATTGGTCATACGTCTGAAATGGTCCCAAATAAATTTTATCGAAATTATTTCTGTGTTTTTTGATAAAATTTACAAAAACAAAAATAATTTTACAAAAAAATCGCGATAACGTTACGCTATCAAACAACTATTTTTAGTTGCAAATGACGCGGTATAAATTATACGTGAACATTGTGAACACAGAAAGTAATTACATTCCACTGAAAATAATGAAATAAAAAAAAGCATTTATTAAAAAAATAAAACAGACTTCAAAAAACAAACAAAAAAGAACTATTTGGCTATTTATTTATATATTCATTAATCAGTACTTACACTAAAGTATTTAGTGTACGACCATTGATTATTGGCTTGGACTCAGGGCTGGATTTAGTATTTGTTGGTCTCTAGGCTCAACTTGAAGTGTAGTTCTACCAGATATCTGCGAGGGGCTATGATAATTCTAATAAAAAAAAGATTTCAACTTACTGCCCAAACGTTTTTGAATAATTTTCTTTCAAAAATTGAATAAGTTTAAAATGAAAATAAAAATAACAAAAAAACTGCAATGTGTACAATATTTACCTAATATAAAAGGAAGTACATTAACTAATATTATTAAATTTTAAATTAACTTGAAAATTTTGTACTTTTACAAATTAAATTTAAAAATTTACAAAAAGGTAATGTATTTAATCGTATTTTATATAATTGACTATAATTGACAATGTAATCAACGTTGTTAAATGTTGACAGGCAAGTGTACAAATCGTGTATCTATAGGAATTATTGCCTATGTCGGTCGACTTGTTAGTGTACTTTTTAGCTTTGATATTTTATTATTACAAAAATTTCTTTGTATTTTGGTGTTCCGGTTCTAATACGATATCTTATAGTTCGTTTCATTCATGTAAACAATAATGCGTATTTTTGAATTTATTATAATAATTATAATCCTGCTTATTATAATATATAGGCAAGTTGCTTGTATAATAATCGTTTCTAGAGCGCTCGAGCGCGACAATAAAAAACCAATTTGACATTGGTAGACGAAGGCCAAAAATTTTTTAGTCAATTAGTTAGTGGCAGGAATGCAAATCGCGTTGAGAAATAATTAAATCCAGCTGTGATAATCAGTACAAAGTAGTAAGTAACGTATTGTTTCTGGTTATACTCGTAAATTAGAATCTAGTATTAGAATCAAAGAGAGTTTTAGCTGTATCCTTGAAGATTTATTTAACATTAAAATAGAATTAACGATGTTTAATTTTTATGTTTTGGTGGAAAAAATAAAAATAGTACCTAAGACTATCGTGTTAATTTGAATCCAATTTTAGGGCTTTATTTTTCGTTACACTATGCTATTAATGTTATACAACCTAACTTTTCTATAAGCATCAATGCAGATTGTTAAAAACTTTTCTAATTTTAAGAAAGTTTTTCGAAGAAGAGGGGATTCAAAATTTCTAGTTTTTTCCCCAGTTGCTGGGGTATCTGCAATTTCAATTAATAAGTTTGTTATTAGTGATTTTTCAATTTCGTAATATAAATATTATTTGATTTTATTTATTTTGATAAAACATGAAAACATAATAGTTCCATACAACGTATTCTTTAAAAAATTTGATGACGAAAGGTTTTTTAAATAGTATTTTACTGTTTATACGACGATTGTTGTGCGTTGTAACCAGGCAAACTCACAAATGTAAGCGTGACCATTAACCATCTGCCGGGATAAACATAACTATGACAATTCATAACCATCTTCCATATTCTATTTATTGGTATTCTTTATGAGGTTATGCGTAATTAAACAGAAACGTTTTCGCTTTACGCGCGTGCCTCGCGAATTTGGACCGCAAAGATGCGTTAAGTTCTTTAAGGAAATGAAAAACATTTGTATGGCATAATATTTCATTGCTCTTTCAAAAGAATTGTAGTGAGTTTTTTTAATTTATTTGTTCGACTGAAACGTATTAGTACCTGGAGTATTTGAGGGAACGGATTCCTTTGCCTTCAATATACGTCTTGTGGCTAGATTGAAATAATTATTGTGTGTAAGTTTATAGATAAGCGGTGAAAAAAAAAAGCTATACAGGAGTGAATGACGGCTAAAAACGAGATCACGAAAATATGGCAAAAAAAATACGCGAATGCACGAGACTCTGCGGCCGGCAAAACGGATAAATCTGATTTCGCGAACCGCATTCAGCGGTTGTTGTTCGACTGCCGCTGACATTGTAAACGTTTTGCACGTACGTCGTCTGTAATTGAAAGCACGAGGGAAAAAAACGCCACAGCAAACGAAATCGTTTAAAATGTTGTGTATTAAAGCGTTAGACATTTGTAAAGATGAAAATACTTAAACGTGAGTGCTGCTGTGTACCTCCACTGTAAAGCGAGTATTATTTTCGTGTCATCACGAGGCATTTTCATATTTTCTCGGGATCCACATTTTGATACCGTGCTATTGCTTATTATATTGATACGAGTATAAAATTATTACTATTAATATCAAGCCTGGGTAAAATTGTTAGTATTTTTAACTAGTTATAGAGTTTAGGGATTATTGTCATGAATAAAGTAACTAATTAAATTTTTAAGTTACTTAGTATTGCCAAAAAAATAGAGTTATTAGTTATATTAGAAATATTAGTTGATTAAAATACCAACAAAGTTATAAAAGAGTTAATTGAAAAATACAAAATAACTAACTTATAAGTTTTAGTATAATACAATGCTAGAATAAGAAAATAATCGTTCTATCAATTGAAATACTATTTTTTCAAAAATTACAGTAGAAGTAATATATATATATATATTTAATGTAACAAACAAACGGCGCTCATGCTTGGGGCCGTTCATTGCGTGAATTTTTTCATAATTTTGTAACGCGCAGTTCAATATAATTATAAGTAAATAACATGTTTACTATTCGTGTCAATAATTTTTTTTAGATTCTGAGCGCAGCATCGCCCATAATCTAATAGAACGGCGTTATAAGTCGGTTGATTTGAAATTTGTGAGTAACTATAAACTATTGTATTAGCAAGACGGTTCTTAACTATGCTCGGTTTGCTAAATACAATTGAAACTTCACGGTACTCGAAACATCAAAACTCCTATCAAGCATCGCTTTTCAGACCTTCACAAATCTCTCGTTTATGCTTCCTCTGTTCGTTTTGATATTAATTTTTGAAACATTCAGCATAATGTTTAAAAGGCTCAAAATCCATATCACTCGCTACGATAAATAAACTCCTTCTGGATTACGTTAATGTAAATTTACCGCTATTCATCTCGCCCTAAAGACGCTTTTCCGCTTCCCGTTGATAATTCCTTCCACGAACTAGCTTTACGCGTCTCTTCATAACAAACTATTTTCGCCATAATTTACGGTGAAATATTATGGCCCATCGCGAGAGCTCATTGGCGTTAATCAATAATCATTATCTTTCCACACTAAAATTATTGTTGGATTGCCTCTAATTTGTATGTTATTACGTCGTCAATCATTAAAATCTAATCTCTTTAAGTTACCAAACTTCTTTGATTTGAACGCTTTATCGATTTGTCAGCAAAATATTAAGGATATACACATTATATATTTGTAATAATCGTAAAATCTGATCGGAAAAAATGTATATATCAGCGGTTCCCAAACTTTTTTTTCTGTGGTACCTTTTTAGAGGTCCCAAGTTAGCCACGGTGTTCTGCTGTACATAACATGAAATGCAGAACAAAAAAAGTACTCATTGATAACCAGTTTTATTTAGTAGACCGCGGTGCACATTTTGGGAACCGCTGGTATATATTAATAACGAGAAAAAAATATCCAAGAACTTTGCTTTAAATATTATAATATTTATTTAGATCGGTCATATATACATTGTTCGCATTCGCACATATGAATTAATTACTTATATCTTTAAATGAATCTTCTACGTGTACTTTGCATTTCAATGAGAGTGTGTAGTATACTGAATGTCATATCTTATCTCAGCACTCAGCTTTTAGTTTGCTGTAATATTCTCCAATTTAAATTATTAATAAAATATTCTTAGTAATTTCTCTCACTCTGCAATTCTCAATCCTAACACGGTTACTTTAGAAAACAAGACGTAATTAAATTTATTCTGAAGGTTAATGTTGTCGTTTAATTAAATAATGTACTTACTGAAGTTTATATATGCCTATACTACCTAAGGATGATTTTTATTTCGAAGAAATATAATTTTGTATAAAAAAAACAAAGTTTGAAAAACACAGACTATGTATACGTTTTATTAAAAATATTTAAAAACCATTGTTCATTTTGTGTTAAAAATACATTATCAACCGTTTACCAGAATTTAAATTACTGCAGGCTAAATGTAATTATTTTTAAATTGTTTTCATTATAAACGTGTTCCTTGAAACGTCTAAAAAACAAAATAAATTTTAAAGTTGTATTTGTAGTTTATTTGCGCTTTGCTTGATGTCTTTTTTTAAAAACTAATTATAGTCTTAAAACACTTTTACTAGTATATTGAACTATTAAAGCTGTTCTTCAAAACTGAAAAATTTTAATCAACTAATATTTTTATCGAGTTGACGTAGTCAAGAAGTTGGCCGTGGGGGTTGTAAACCCTTCGAAATATTTTAAATTTTTTGCCAACAAATTATATCTTAACAAAGGATTTCTTGTTTTGACTTGAATGTGTTTTTTCACTTTATTTCTAAAATTTTTGAACAAGGACATATTTTACTCTTCAGTTGTTTTCAAGGTCATGTTTTACCTCTAAGAATTTTTTATGCGGTATCCTGTAAATCAATAGGTACTTAATATTTATCAACTCAGAAACGTTTTTTTCGTAAGAAATTTACAATTGCTTACAATTATAATACACAATATTTAATTAAACTTTCAAAAATAGTGGCCCACAGCATCAAACTACCCACGTGACCTAGAGTGATTCCTTCTTTTTATGATTATTCATCTTAATATAATATTTCGGCTTTGGAAATCTGAGAGCTTTTTGTTTCCCGTGAAATAATGGCAAATGTTGCTTTGGATGTAATTGATATTAATGTAAAAGCTGCATATTATTCACAATTTCCCAGAAAAAAAAGCATTTAAAAACTCCGTAAATAAATTTTATTTTACACAATTGTTTATGCATAAAAAATAAACTACGATAAAAAAAAGTTGAACGTACTTTATTTTGACAAGAACCGAGGATGCTTATAATATATTACAACTACTATGTAATACTTCGAATTTGGTCAGAAGTATGCAGTGTATTATGCAATAAATTTAAACAACGAAACTTGTGTGTGAGCGTGCAATGAGAGAAAGGGAAGGAGAAGTATACTTTTAAAAGTTTTTATTTACTTGAGTTTGTTTTGCTTTTTTTTTAATATTAAAACGGAAACAAACGATATGCAAGCCGCGGTACACGGGTATTATTGTCATATAGAATTGAAGGATTTCTCTTTTGTTTTTAACTGTATTTTTATCTGTACAACCACTAAAAGTGGTTAAATATAACATGAAGCACGCAAGAAGTATGGTGAAATGTTGTTGAAAGATTGAATGAATGATGGTTTTCTATATGATGTAAATGAGTAGGAAACGAATGACAAGAAAATTGTGGCCAGGAGAGTCGAAAACTAGATTTTAGAAGATTTAAAGTATTATAGTATGCACAAAAATTCGTTATTAAGTTTATTCTTGAACGGTGCAGTTTAATAATTTTTTTCTGTTGAAAGTTTTGGGATCGGGGTCAAACTGCTGATGGTAATTCTGTTACTCAAGCACCTTTAATTTGTCCACTCTTTTGAACGTCAGAACTTGCAAGTTGATTTATTAAAGATTGTAAAATAATAAACTGAATGTGTTTATTTGGTATTTGATATTCATATTTTGTACTTGGTTTGAAGAGTAACAGAGGACCAACGCTATTGAATAAGGTTTTTATTATTTTCAACAACAGTTCATGTTATTTAAAATATAGTCAAACATTGAAATTGAATCATATCGATATTTTTATCAGACTAAAGTCATTATAAAATTGAAAAAAAAAATAGTTTACATGGAAACTTTTACTTCGAACGAGTACTTGTTTTTAAAACTGAATTTGTATACTACCGAGTTTAATATTGTTGAGATAATTGGATGGAACTCGATTAATCATGCAATTTTGGCGGATTCATTAGGAATTTATAAATTCGAGTTACCGATTTGTTTGTCAAAACCCCATACGAAAGTTAAGCGAAAGGGCTAACGTTACCTTTGTCAGCCGTTCTAATGAACGCCTGACAAAGGTAACGTTTCGACAAGACACAGTAAATGATTTAGGCAACGAATAATAATAATAAACACAACCTGGAGGCATGTTTTTGTTGTATTCTGTTTCCATTTCGTAAAGGTCTTTTGAACGCACCAAATGAAATATTCTGAAAATAATAAAATCTTGTTAAATACACAAATAGGCCTTTAAAACTAAAAAAAAAAAGTCTTAAAAGTCAAGCATATTTATTAGATTGAATTGTGCTATGTAAATATTATTTACAAGCACGCTGCTTGGAAAATTTATATATTTGTGAATTTTTAAATTTTTAAAATTATTGCGTTTTTTGATGTACATTTATTCCATATTTATTGTACGAAAATCCCAAATTTGTTTTAAATGAAAATATTTAAATCAGTATATAAGAGGTTATTGTACTGGTTTGTAGGAGTGAAAAACTTATATTTTTAATAGAAATAAATGAAGAGGTTTTTATAATAATTTTTAAGACAAAACAATTCCTAATATTATAAAAAGAATAAAATTAAATATTAATCTACATATAGTTTTTATTTAAAATGCTTCCAAATTCACGGGTTTGTTTAGGTTGTTTATTTTTTTACGCACTACCTAGTCAAAAATAATATTATGACTAAACTATTATGAATGTTTTCTCTTTTAAACAATTCATTCAACTTTTGATGGACTGAAAAATTTCGTACTATTCTATCCTCAAATCAACATTAAATCGAATGTAATTTTATACTCAAAGAGGAGAAAAAAATTGAAAACTATACCCGCGTATTAAAGCGGCATTAAAGAATATAGCTTCAACATAAATTTAAAGATAACTGATAAGTAAAATATTTATCTTAGTCCAATACCTACTGAATACATGGACATACAATTTTTTAAAAAAATTAACTTTTTGTTGTGAGAATTTTTTACAAATGTAGAAACTACTATTTATGACACTATTTTGTGGGAAAATCGATTTATTCGGTTTTTCTCATTCGATTCACAGATGATATTAATGTTTTATGTTGTTTGGTATATTTTTAAAAAGATTTTCTGATTAGGTTATTTTTGAGTACTAAAAATATCAATTACGATTATGACGCTAGATTTACAGGCTAGTTTAATGGTTATAAAAATAAGGTACTTAATAAAAAAAAAAAAAACAAAATTCGGCGTCCGGCGTGTGCGTTTTGAGTACCGTAAAATAAGGATACTTTGGGCCTGGGGGGGGGGGGGTAAATTTGACCAAAAAATTATTTTTGTTTTTAACTTATCTAACTCGCAAACATTTTTTAACTGAACGTCAACGTTTTTTAATCTATCTTGTTCCTGACAAAAATATCTAGGTTTTTAATTATTTTTTTTAATTCATACTACGCTTTGGTAATATTATAAACAAAAAAAATGTGCAAAAAAATTGGTGAAATTCATACATACTTTTACACTCGTATTGGTTCTCTTTATTCAGTTTTTTTTTAAAATTTTTTTTTGTAAATACAATACTTGTATTGAGATTTTTAAGACGACACTGATAGTAGTGGTACTTTGCATCATGGTCAAGTATCTATGTTATTCTAATGAATTTTAGTCAATGGTGCAAAGTAACCCAACATCACATACAACTTTGCACCAACCACTGTTTATTAAAAAATTTAAAATTGAAAAAAAAATTTGAAAATTCATTAAAAATGTCATTATACTTATATTGATATCTAATGATATCAATATTTGTGTCAAAAGTATAAAAGTGCTTGTTCAAAGTTAAAAAACATGAAAATCGGGACAAAGTGTCCTTATTTTACGGTATACTATAAAAATAATTTGCTTACGCGACTAACGACAAGGAAGCGCTCGGTCCCATGACGTTGTCGTCGTGCAGCCGGATGTATCAATTCTTCCACGATATTTTTTTGAGGCAAAAAAAAGAAAGAAAACGTCGACGGACCAAGGAAAAACACAACCATGCACTGTGCGCGGTCGGTCACCACGACGCGTGTTTGAAACGTTTATTTTTTTTTTTAGCTTTTGTGGCCGAACAAAAACGCGATTCCGGGCGTGGTGTTGTGAGAGGAACGTATTCAACGACTATATACTATAAAATTATTCGAGTTTAAACTGCGTTTAAAATATATTGATTTTAACGATAAACATTGTTTTTCAGTCGAGTAATGAAAAACGTTCACGGTACCTGTGCAGCACGCGAGTACGTATCGCACCCGTGTTACGCGGCCGTTTGAAAGGTTTCTCGAGTCGCTCGTGCGAAAGCCGTCTTTTCGCGTGACTCCGGCAATAACAATTATATACATATACATTGCGTAATATTAACATAATCATACACAGGCGTGCGCAGAATTTCAGGTTGGAGGCAGCAGAAAATGCCTACAGCTTCTGAACCGTGGATCCACGGGTGAAGGAGATTGGGGGGTGGGTCAAATGCCTCTAAGCATCCCCCCAAAACGCTAAAAGACCGCGCTAAAACATTTGATCACTCTTCACACTAAAATAGACCTCTTTCATAAAAAATAGCAAAAAGTAATCGAATCACGATGGCACGGGCAATGTTTTCCAAAATCTGCCGCAGACGATGCCTCCCAAATGTAAAGTGTTTTTAGTTTCATTTTCAAACCCATGAACACCATTTCTGGTCGCACTCTTAATATGAACGCCATTATACATATAGTCTGTTTATGGCCCCGGGGTGACCGGAGGACCTTTGGGTCTCCTGCAAATCCTACACGATTTATAATTCAATTAAAACGGACAAACTTTATAGGAATGTCGGTGAATAAACGTGCACAATCGTTATACGTAGATATTATCGGGATGTTATCTTTGTCTAAAGAACTAGATGCCGTCAAAAATTGAATTAAAAGACACCATTGGCTCTGTCCCGGCTTTTGAATCCAGAAATAAATCTAGTTTTCATGTCCCATTTAGAATTACGTAAGTCCCCGATATTATGCCTAAGTCGTACCACGTAACGAGCAAATTAATTGGTTCTTTTTTTTTTTGTCTTCGACTCGATTACCAAATTAACATTGTATCTGAGTCAGGTTACAGTTATGTTTTATTGTTATAAACAAACAAACAATAATATTAAATTTAATAATCCCGAAATCACAAAAATGATACACTTTTTATTGCGTATACGTATTTCAACAACTATGTTGTCATCTTCAGCGCGAATCAACGACTAACCGTTAGGCGCTATATACACCCGTATTTATACACAGTTTATAACCGATGACGTCACCAAAAACCGGCAGCTGGTCATGAGTCATCGACCGATCTCGCCGCAAGTTCATGCTAATGCCATTGATTTACATTAAATTAACATTAATAATGAATTTTGTAATGGACTTAAGTCCCAATTTAACAAGTTACTTTTATTTTTTGACATTTCTATTGCTTCTCTTATATTTAATTCTCTATAATTATTAACATTTTTTAAAAGTTTTACCGATTTAATATTATGGTTAGTGTTCAATAAATATTCTGCAACAGGAGATTTGTCGTCTTCTTGGTTTTTAACGTTTCTTAGATGTTCTTTGAACCTAATATCTATATTTCTTCTTGTTTGGCCTATATAGCATTTATCGCAATCCTCACATTGAATTTTATAAATCCCCGATTTCCCACCTTCTTCTATTATATCCTTTGTGTTTCCTAATAGTGCTTTTAAATTATTATTTTTACTTGTTACTATATTAACCCCGTAATTTTTGAAAATATTTGTTAAGCCATCCAAAATTTTTGGATAAAATACCATTGCTGACCTTATTATTTTATAATCTGATCCATTATTAAGAGTGCTAACCATCCTAAGTTCTTTTGACCATTTTTGTTTTCTAACCATTTTGAAAATCAAATCTTTTTCGTACCCGTTAAATTTAGCGATTTCTGTTATTAATTTTAATTCTTTATCGAAGTCTATTTTATCTAGGGGGATATTAACTAACCTATAAACCATACTATTAAATGCTGCTAATTTTTGTTGCCAATGGTGATTCGAATTTCTAGGAATATATCTGAATGTGTGGGTTTTCTTACGATAAATTTCAAACTTTAATTGTTTGTCTACTCTTTTAATTAGTAAGTCAAGGAATGGCAATTTTCCATCGACTTCTTTTTCGTATGTGAATTTTATTGAAGAATATTGAGAATTAATTTGTTGAAGGAAAAAATCTATATTGAATGTTTCGTCTACTATTGCAAAAATATCGTCAACATACCTAACCCAGATTTTTGGAAAGTTGTTAATAGTGTTTTTAATATTAATTTCGAACCTACTCATGAAAATTTCTGCTAAAAAAGGTGATTATGGATTCCCCATTGCTGTTCTTTCTGTTTGCTCAAAAAATTTATTTTGGAATTGGAAAACATTTCGGCTCATACATAATTTTGTTAAGTTTAATAATTCATTAATTTTATTTGTCTCTATTTTTAAATCTTCCAACCAATCTTTTAAAAATGTGGTTGTAATATCAATTGGAATACTTGGAAACAAGCCTACTACGTCAAAAGATATTAACCTATCATTATGTTTAAGATTAAAATTTGATAATTTGTTTACAAGTTCTATGTTATTTTTTACTGAAAGGCTTTCAAACTTTTTAAATGATGAAAATGTCATAACTAAATGCTTAGCCAACCCATAAGTCGGAGCACCCATATTAGACATTAGTTGTTGAAATACGTATACGCAATAAAAAGTGTATCATTTTTGTGATTTCGGGTTTATTAAATTTAGTATAAACAGTCACAAGTGCTCAAATTTTAATTTTAGTAAACAATAATATGCTGGCCGTTTCCGGAGCCGCGCGGTCCTCGCGTAGCTGGCTGAAATCAAAATCAAACAACCGCGCAATGTAATAGTTTGGCTGAACAAACAAACGTTTTCGGATCACACACCACAACCTTTTCCGACGCCGAGCCGCCGACAAGGCGTTACCGACGTCCCGTTTTCTCCGTGTCATCTCGTACAATACAGATACGTTTCTTTCGATTCGTTTTCTGTATTCTTTCGGTTTAAATCGCCAATTCGTCGCGACACTTGACCGTCTCGTTTTTATTTTTTTAGTTTTTCACGCTTTACTTTCGATCGCCGTTAGAATGGCTGCCGCCGCTGCTGCGTTACCGGTCGGGCGCGTCGCACGACTTTCCGGGGATTTCGAGACACGTCGCCGTGGAATACCGTGGCGACCGGTCGACTATAGTCGGTACAGCGGCGCCGTCGCCGGTAAAACAACCAGGCGCGCCGCACTTGCCGCCGAATTCCGCGAAGGGACGGTGAAGAGCTGCGCGGGCCGCGAACACGCGCTCCGCGTGATACCGAAGGGCCGAGTAGCCCGAGTTCTGGAGAGGTTCGAGAACGCGCCGCCGTTCTCGGCGCACCCGGCGGCCGGCGATCGCGCGACGGAAAAACTGTTCGCCGACGCGGCTGGGAAGCCGTCGTCCGCCGCACCGACCGACCACGCGGTTTGATGCGTTCGAATCCAAAAATTTTTTGTTTAACTCGTTCTACTATTTTTTTTTTTTTTTGTTTTTCTCACACACACGATACATACTATTATTGCTCAGGGATTAACTCGGAAAAACGTATCCAACGAAAATTATTATTACGATATTGGAAAAAAGCGTTTAAATTTCCGTTCATCCAAAAAAGAGCTCACTAAATTTTGCACGTGGACTATTTGCGGTGTACCGTCTAGTTCCTCGAATTCACCTCGGTTTTAAACAAATTTTCAAGCGAAGTTTTAAGTATATAAATTTTTAAACACGATTCAGAGCGGTTAAATTTATACCTGCAGTATTATTTATAAGTTTGTTTTGCTCACAATAAACCGAAACTCATATTTGGGTGTAGAAGGGGGTGGTTCATTATCTCCGAACCGTTTCCCATAAATAATCTACAAAAAACACAACTTTTATTAATGAAAATAAAAATGCATATTATTAAAACCTTTTTGCCTTTTTTATTACGATCTACGCTTATTAAAAATGCAGATAAAGTTATTTCCACGTCACGTCGTCGTTAAGTATCTTGCTGGTTTGCATAAATGCATAAATATTTCAATTCAACATTAACGTTTCTTTTTTCATGGAAATTCTATTGAACCAAAAAATATAAGTTCTATATTATGCTTAAAAATATTTAATGTTTTATCTAATAATTAATTGATAGTGTTTGTACCCTCAAATTATATAATATATATTTAATTATCATTATTTATTGTAAGTATTTAAAGTCTGACTGTGATTTTTGGATTGTCAATTACAAAATTTGCCTATCAAAAATTAAACTTTTAGATAACATCATTGAACGAGATTTCATCATTTTCAATTTTACTTTATACTAAACTGAACAAACATTTTACAATTTAAAACCGTTAATTAACGTACTGTCTCAACATAATATTTAGGACAGACGGTTAGAGGATTTATCAAATAAAATTAATTAGAAAATTAATTTATCGTAAGAATATAACTATATTCAACAAATATTTAAAAATTTAGTACATATTTTAAAATATGTTTCACTCGGTTCGGTGTACTTGAAATTTTTTAGTTAAAATTATATTCGTGTATTGTAACAGTTGTACAGCAATTTAAAATAATTGCGATAAATAACTGTGATGTAGTATATTATGCTTTATTGCACATTTTACTGTAGAATAGTAATTGTTATTCATCAATATGCAAATATAGGAGAGCTAGAATAGTGATCGTATATGCTGCACTTTCTTTTTACATTAACATCACGTTTTAATTTACCAATTATTATGTGCAACAAAAAGAATTACACATTTTAAAAACTCCACGGTGTAACGGTATAAAATACATTTTTATATTTTTACTTTAATATTTTATTTTCCTTTTAAGGGGTAATAGAGGGATATTCGTCCCCTCTAGATACACCCCTGATAAGCTGTACAGATACATTCGTTGTAGTTAGGTCATAAAGATTTTCAATAAAACTTTATAAAACTAGAAATCAAAATCTTGTTTTTACTCCGAAACTCTCTAATTTCATTTGCTATTGATTCTGTGTCGTTTGGCGTTTTAACTACACATATTCGTACGAGAAAATACAAAACTGAAAAAAAATTATGGTCTTTAATTGTTCTTTTTCTTCTTCCACGCCTTTCTTCCAACTATTTGGGGTCGGCCGCTTTTGTCCTATTCTTTCCTTTAACACGATCATTCATATCTCCTACACAGTACACACACAATCCTTATATATTTTTCAATTGTTTCCATCCGTCTCTACTTTGGTCTTCTTTCTCTACCACTTTTTCCTTTAACGTTCATTTTCATAACTGCTCTTACTGCTTTAGTTTCTTCTCTCATCACATGTCCGAAAAACCAAAAACACGCTAGAAAATACGGCTTTTTAAACCGAAATCAACCTGTATAATATGCATATTTTGTTTAATACCTACGCATCGTGTCGACTGAGGACGGTGGCAAACGCGATCACTTACTATCAATAAATTTCCACCCTTCTGACAAAATTCGCGCGCTCGGGGTTGTCAATAAAGTCTGCGGCACGATTTTTCCTCCCCTGTACATACATCACGCGCTGCACGTTGTGTACACGAATATTGTTGTGTACGCTCGTATTTTTGACACGCACGCAATAATTGACGATGGAGCGGGTAAGTCGTTTCTTCTTTACTTTTTGATTTGATTTTATGTTTTTTTTTCTATTTTTTTATTCTTTCTTTTTTTCGTGTTCACTCGCTTTAAGCCGCTAAGCGCACGTATATCGCTCGGCCATCGTCGTTCAATTTGCCATCGTTTTTCGACATAATAATTCTTCGACCTTCCCTTCTTCGCATCGCGAGAACACGTCCCTAATGGTATTTTCATTCGTTGCACGGCCGACGGGGGTGAACCTTTCTTCGCCCGACCTTCTATCAACAGTTTTCAAGGGATTGCGGTATTTTTTTTACGATATTATACTTTATTGAATTCACGAACGGGCCGTGTTGAAAAAACACAGATGGGTCACCTATATATGGTTGAATAACATTACATGCAAGTTTTAAAATATTTTAAAAACAATGTGTGTTTTAAAATCTGTACTTGTGGATAGTTGAAAACAGATTTAACTTACTTCGGTTCGAAAAATAAATAAATTTAATAAAAACAAACGAATAAAATAAACGAATCCCTCAAAAATATTTGTGGCTTTTCAACCTTATAAATGATTTTATGATCAAACTTTTAAAATGCCGGTAATTTCGAATACTATTTGAACGAATAAACTTGACTTGCAACTGTAAAACATCGGCAAACGGTTATGGTAATAAGCGCGGACAGTTTTAGGTGTTTTTCTAAACCGACAAAATCCAAAACATATACTAGTATAGACGCAATATTAGAGTCAAAAAGTTTGGTTGGGTCATAACCGAAAAAATTGTGTTATGGAAACACTAATTATTTTGAAAGAGTCGTCCAAATGTTTTCGTATTTTTAGAACGCTGTTTTGCGTGTCTATAAGTCCTCCGGGCACTCTTGCAAAACTTGTACTAAAAATTATAGGCAGGTTTTAGGATATTTCATATTACAAAATTAAGTATCTTTATGATCAAACTAAAACAAACGTATAGCTTATCAGTGGTGAATCTTGAGGGGACGATCGGAGTTCTAAAGAGAAAAAAGTAACTGAGGTTAAACTTCAACTTTCACTTACCTCTTGGTATGAATATACAATTATTTTTTAAATTTATTTATCGAGAATACTATAAGTTTTTTTTACAAACTATACATTTGTTTTTGATTATCTATCTCCTTAAAGGGATTAGGCTTGTGACGGATATAGAGATATACAGAATTTTTCACAAATTATTTAAGTCAATACAAACATGTAACAGTACATATTTTTTAAAATCAAACAAGAAAAAAAAAAAAAGAAAAACTTAAACTTAAGTGACTACTTAGGACTAATATTAGGAAATATAAATATCCTATAAATAAAATTCGTAAATAAGTATACGTTCTTGTTACATTGAAAATCAGTTAAAAATGTATCGTAAATTCTTGTACACCACTATACTCGCGGACGGACAACTTCCAGTCATCAGGTGTTCGGTAAATAAATAATGATCCCGAAGGGAAATTCGGAGAGGAATGGCGTGGCATGCGTGACGAGAAAAAAAATTGTGTTTTTGAAATTAGGACACGTAGACTAATATTTGCACCCAATACTTTGTATGTACAGGTGCGTGCGCGCAGGGAAATCAGGTGGCCAATATATTTACTTACCAGAAGACCGATGATTGTAATTTTTTTCATTATTTTGACCGAGTGTAAAACATAAATAGATAAACAGTGTATTTGATATATTTAGATGTTTTGACTGTAGTAAGAATTACGTAATTTTTGAATTACGTGAAACAATGCGAGAATAAAGACACAAAATGCCGGAATCACTCAAGCTCGTGTGCGGGTAGTTTGATGCTTTTAGTACCTGTTTTGGAAGGTTTATAGCGAAGTTGTACATTAAATCTATAAGCAATTAAAAATTGGTTACGAAAATAATGATTCTCAAATAATATATCTATTTGAGTCAAATAATGACTCAAATAGAGAAATAGAGAGAATATAGAAATAAAGAAATTGGTCACAAAATTAGTAGCATAAATTATAATCAAAATAACACCGTTTTTTAATACTTTTTTTGTACGCGTTTAGAATCTATTGGGCGGTCTTTTTTGAAATTTTTTTATTCAGATACCAAATTTTGTTTTACATAAAATATTTAATTTTAAGATATTAAATAACGAATTTGTGTGAGTTACAAAACTTTTTTCCAAAATTACTCAAAGGTATGACCAATTTTTGAAAATTTTCCAACTTTAAACAATTAAGTATAAAAATTGTAACAACGGATTTTCGAAATTTTTTAGTAGCACAAATATTTACATGTTGCAAACTTTGTATTAAATTTACAAACATTTTTGTGGAAAATTAAATTTTTATCGAACACAAATTACAAAAAAATTAAAATCTTCAAAAATTTCAAACTTCTTTACTAAATTTTGATTAGACCTGTAAGTTACCAATTTTAACGTTGTGTGAAAGTTTCAGCTTATTTCGATCATTATTATGGATGTTATGGTCGAAAATCTATATCGATTATGTCAAAAACACCTTTGTGGTAATTTTTAACGTTTTTTCCTAAATTTTTGCTTAGTTTTTGATTTTTAGTTTTTAATTTTTTCACGCTCAAATTTATGATCTCTGAAAGTACCATTTGTGTCCACATACCTGTCATTAGAGGTACTGACTTTAAAAATCAGAGCGTTATTGAAGAAGTTATAACCTAATTCAGACATAAAACATATGTATTTTATACAATTGCGGTCTCCGGACACATACATACACACTCTATTTTTTTTTCTCCAAATTTATTGCCTTAAGGTGATCGGTGACTGTTATTTTTTTGTTCTCTGTCCATCACACACAAAACACAGAAATTTAGACGTACTCTTGCCAAATATATCGGTCGATTGAATCGATGAAGATTATGAAAACTGATTTAAATTCTTCATGAAATTTACTTGAAATCGTCTTCCCAACATTTTTGATTTTATATTCTTAAATTTACACAAACCAAATATGAAATAAAAATTTTAGTTTTTGATTTTTGGAAAATTTAAGACAAAAAAAAAAAAAAATCAAAAATGATGGAAAACCGTTTACCAGTACATTTCGTGACAAGTTCAAATCAGTTTTTAGCCCCAATTCCATTAAGTATATTGTACATGTCTCAGCTCATATGTTTTATTGACTGACCTACTAAAATTTATATTATTTCGTTATACGTCATATCATTGAATGTATGTACAACGATACTATTGTTTTCTAAAATTAAAATAACGTGCATTGTAACACAAGTGTTTTGAACTCATCTGAATACATTAATTAAAAATCGTAATGGTTCTGCACAGAGATTGCCGATTTAATTAAATTAATAAAATATCACTCGCAATTTATAGAAAACAGTGTAATATAATATGTCCTAAATTACATTTGTTAAGTGCTATAAATTATTAGTTTTTAATTTTGATATTAAATACCCGCCATATAATTGAAATGTAATTGCATAATTTATAGAACGCGTATGGATCCCCTTTTGTGAATTCATTTGTTTTATTATTTTTCAGCAATATTGTTTGAAAATCAAAAACCAATAAAATTTTATAATTTTGACACAGTACCAAAAAATTAATATGAATTTTATTTTTAACTCTTTAAAATCCTAAATTTATTGGTTTAAAATATTAAAGCACTCTTAAAATCATAATCGTTGTTAAATTAAATCAAATTTAAGTAAACATGTTTGTGTATCTTAACAATTTTCAAGCGTATTTTTCTTCTTTATTCAGGTTTATTGGTCTGAGCAAGAAAATAATAGTATTTGAAATTCTGATGTAATTTCTGATGAAAATTATAAATCAATACATTTATATTAATTTATAATTCTTTTAGGAGTTGAACAGTTTAGATCGACCGGTTTTGGCGTGAAATCAATTGCGTCTTATCAACGTTACTAAATATTAGATGACTGCGTCATAGAGGCCTCAACGCGAGACAGAAATGCATTCTGTCAAATGGTGGAGGATATTCTTTATTGTAACTAGAAGGATAAGAGAACCCTTGAGGGTCGAGACGAGCATCCTGGGATAGTCTTTAATGAGCTGTAGTAGGCTTCTGGACTATATTTTGTACAAAACTCTAGGTCAGTGGGACTTTGGGCCAAGAATTTCTTGCTCAGGCTGGCTGGTTCTGGAAACCGGGCCGAAAAGCTGGAGTCTCGTTGCATGGATAGATCAGGATATATAAGTTGCGCGGGATATTCCTAGGATCCCTATCTCCCCGGAGGTGTCTTTGAACGACTGTCCTGTGGTCTTAAATCGTATGTAATAGTTTTGTTTGTGATCTATCTGGAGCTACGTGATCAGGCAAAGCTGCGGATTGGTTAGTTCTCGAGTGGAAGCTCAACGATGAATTTATTTAAACATATAGCTAGGGGATAGTAATGCGAACCCAGACTTCCCTTGTCGTCGTTTATAAAACGTAAAAAAACATGATTACCTTTCGGTGGTCTGGACGTCTGGTAAAAGTGGAAAATTATAGTTTCTCTGCAGTTGATCACATAATATAGTTTCCACCTTCTTCGCATGCAGAAATCGAATCACTGCGCGGATCTCACACCTGGCGGTGGCGGCGATCTTAGGCTCCATCGCGTTTGGCTGCTGAGCCGGTACTGACGGTGTTTGCGGCGCGTTCAAGGTCAGAGATTGTGGAGGGGGAACCGACGAACACGGCGGTGTTGTCGGATTTCGCCTAGCGTCAACCGTTCGGAAGTTAGAGCATAGGGAACCTTATTTTCCGAATTACCCTCGTACCTATAGTTGGAAATATTCAACTTTTCCCGTAGTTCATTAACGATAGTAACACAAATACGAGGTATCTACACAAAAAACAACACGGTCTGTACGGTGCACGGCGCCAATGGAATAGCGACAGTTCAAAGACAATCGCAGTTCGGTAACAATATACAAGATTCTGTAAAAACACGGGAACCCATAACTATAAAACCTAGTAAAACACTTGTGATAACTTCCCACTAGATTCCACGCCGATCGCTTTGAATGTTTTATCGAGTATGCATAATAATCGATGAAGGATCAGTCAAAACGTCATTTTCGAGAACCCGTCGTGCTCGTTACGATACCATTAATATTGTAGGTCTACGTTTAATCGACAGTCTTTTTTTTTTTCCCCCGTTCGAAAGATCCCTGACTGCAGCTAAATCGGCCTTTGACACCGTCGAGCAATTTAGGCTCATACACAGCTGCTGTTCTGTTGAATATTTACAGGGAGGATGCGTGATCGGGATTTGGAGTGGAGCACGGCGGCGGTGTAGTACCTACCTGTCGGTCGCGAGTGGTGGGGGGGGGAGGGGGAGGGCGGGAGTAGAGCCACCAAGAGAGAGAGGGTCGAGCGAAAGGGATAAAAAGAGAAGCGGAGAGACCGGGGGAAAACGCGAGAAAGTAACGGAGAGAGAGAGAGAGAGAAGAAGGGATGGAAAAACGGTGAGCCGAGGAGTGGTAGAAGGGTGAGATGAGGGTTCGTGACACGACCGGCATGCGCGCATCGGCTTTTTCCGGCGGCAGGAACGGTCTGGGGGTCGGGACGGGGGTGAAACACTTTTGCTGCAGATTCGCCCAGTCGTCCCGCGCGAACCCTACGGCTAATATTATCGCCGCCGCGCCGTGCCGTGCTGCACGTAATCACAACGCGCGCCGCCGTCCGAGGGACGAGAACTGACTTGACCCCGCGGTACTACGGGCTCGAGTTCGCCGTTTTCCGTTTTTGACACCTGTTGAGCTGCTTGCTGCTGCTGCTGCTGTTTCGCGGGCGGGCTGCGTGTCGTCAGCTTCATGACCGATCGCGTTGTCGCCGTCGTGTTCTTGGTAAAATTATACTATCGCCAATAAATAGTGCGTAAGTGTCGTGCCTAGAAAATATGTAGAATAGGAGGTACCTTCCTGACATCGTACAGAATTCGGGCTCAGAAAATATTTTTACAAGTAAGAAGACTACTATTAAGACAGCTTAACATCCTAAAACCACGAATAGCCCCGATTAACGTTCACGTCCTTTTCAAAACTAGCTTATTGACGTACAATGACGTAAGACTCTAAGTACTCGTCCTAAATGTCTGACACGAGTTGTGCCGTCAGATGTATATTTTTTTTAAAGAGCGTAAAAAAACCAAAGCGGTAGATCACCGTAGGAAGGAAATATTAAAAAAAAAAAATAGAAAATTTCAGATATAATATATTTTGTCGTATTATATCTGGAACGCTAAAATTAATTTGTACTCACGTTTCTTCTTTTTTACTCTATATATTTTACGAGCGTTGTTTTTATCAACTTAAGTTATAAGCCTACGAGTTTGCGAAAAAAAATCACGGTGGAGGACCCCTATTGTACGGATTGGGGGACAGTGTAACCCTTGGACTGCGCACGCCATTGATCGTACCCATCGTACCCGACCTAGGGCGCCGGGGTGACACAATTTTATATAGGGGCTTCTAATATTCGTTCGATATATACTATATCAATATTGTAGACAATATTTTGAATTTTAAGATGTTTTTCGCGTTGTAAAATTTATATTTAACAACTTTATTTACACGAAAGTGTAATTAATGACTACCCGAGGTAAGCCAACTTGAAAATTTATAACACTAAAAGAATAAAATAAAAATAAAACTAATTTAATTTACATAGATAGTAAATGGCTACCTGTTTCAAGACGTTATGTGTGGAGCTGAAGGGGCAACAGTTTACTTTTAGTCCGATCAAAGGATATTCCGTTAAACGTAAATAACATTTTTTTTTTTTTTTTTTTTTATGTGATCGGAGCCCTAAATTAGAGAAATTGGGGATCGCTGATTTTAACGAAATTATCTCTATAAAAATCTCTATGATGCCTTATAATAGAGTTATCCAGGTGGCGTGTATTATAGTAGGTACCTTTGAAATGAAATTGGTGATAAAACGAATTCGATTCAATACGATTAATTCAGCATTTACGCGTAACCTAACATTTATATAAAAAAAAGTTGAGTTACAACAGAAATATTTTTTTGAAACCTGCTTGGTAAAAAATAAATTGTTTCTACAATGTGATTTTTGTGGTACCTACCTACATAAATTGTTAACATATATATGTTTTTTTCGAAAACCAACAAACAAGTTTACTTTAAAATTTAAGTGGTATACATTAGTATATATGAGACGTATACATTTATATCAATTTCGTTTTTTTCCGTACAATTTAACATTAACGTCGAAGTCAAACAATAATTTTCGTCCGGCTATAATATATAATTTGTTACCCTGGACATGCGTGCAATATAAATCATATAATTCATATAAATCATATACCCGATATTCGTTCGCACCACCACCGACCTATATATTAAATATTTATTTTGACACTCTTCCACTATTTAAATTTTAATCATTGCACGATGACCCGGATCATAATACTTAGTATATTACTCGTATATTCGTACTTAAGAACGTGGCGTTGTGAACAGATAGGAAAACAAATCTAGATAAAAACTCAAGATGGTTTTTTGTAAAAGTGTACCAAACAAAATATAAATAAAATATGACTAAAATGAGTATTATTTGAAAAAAAAAATGACACCATAGGTTAAACAAACAAAAATTAAGTTCAAACAGTTATTATTTGGCTTTAATATTATTATTGTTATTGTTATTATTTTTTTAACTACTAGGTTATTATTATTTTTCATTTTATTTATTCAATATTTGGATGGTAAAAAATAACGGAGTCTTTTTGTTAGTAGATTAACAACTACAGTACTAAATGTATTTTAAAAACTATGTACGACCCAATATATATAGTCACCCTACAAAAAACATTGCTCGCACTCTTATTTTTTTATCTTACTTTAAATCTTTCTTCTCGTACAAAAATTACTTGTAAAATTAAACGAACTCCTGCAGATAAATACATAATATATAAGGTTTTACGATGCATTATGTGAGTAAAATTATTAAAACAAAAGTTGGTAAATTAAAAACTTTTAACTTTTTACAGAAATATTCGAATACCTACAAATTCTGAATAATTTTTTTGTGTGTTTGCATTAGTCAAAAATCTTTTTTTTTTTTGTTAGTTGTTTACACTTATCCAAAATAAATTGTTCAAACAATAATTGTTATAAGTATAGTGATATTGGGTAAACAGTAACAGTTATTTTTACTAACAATATTTTCTTGAATTCATCTTATTGTATTTCAATATTTTTGATAACATTAAAATACATGGTACATAATTCTAATACATTCATTCAAAAGTACCTATTTGAACATCATGTATTCATATAACTTTCTAGATTCTGAGCGTCAAAGAGGAATGTACAAAAAAAAAAAAAAAAGAAACATCAAGTTTTGACAATGATGTTTCTTTTTTTTCTGTCAACCACTTTTCGTATAGAAGGCATGCTCCAAATTTCAAAATTAGTAATGTTAGGTATATGGACTCCAGTAGTACTTTGGTTGAAGATTTTTTCTATATTTTTTCTACTTTTCGAGTCAAACCCCAAAACAATTTGTAATTTCGGAGAATATTACGGTGAAAAGTTTGAAATTTCAAGACTCGTGATGACGTTTTTGTAGAGAAGGAATGCTCTGATTTTCAAAGTCAGTACCTCTAATAAAAGGCTATAAACTCTGATAGTATTTTTATGCTAATTTTAAAAGTTTCATTAAAAAAACTAAGTCAAATATGATTAAAAACCTTAAAAATTAGGGCTAACGTGTTTTTTGACATAATCGATATAGTTTTTTAGCCATAACTTCCAAAATAATTGACCGAACTAGCTGAAACTTTACACAATATTGAAATAAATAAAGCACAAGTTTGATCAAAGTGTCAAATTATATCGGAAATTTTTGAACTAAGTATGTAACATTAAAATTTTCGAAAATTTCTTTTTTTATTGTTGTCTTCACTATTTTTGTTGACGTCAAATTTAAACTGTAGTTAAAATATTATTATAGTTAATACGTGTTATAACATGCTGTTCGAAGAATAGTTTTTTTTTTTTTTTAATATTAATATTAACGTCGTTTTGTTTTGTGAAGAAAATCTTTTATTTTTTAATTACAAATGTTTCGATCAGATAACTGTATTATAGTAACGTATTAATTTACCTACGGACAAATCAATTTCAGCAGATTCACATTCCGCAGTTATACAGAGAGAGATTCGAAATTCACGGTCACCAAAAATAATTGTGAAAATTCATTGTAAGAAAAAAGAAAATATAACTTTATAGATCAAAAATATTTATATATTTTTAATTTCAAATTTGAAAGCAATTTGTGCGTGTTTTTAATTTTTTTTACGTGGAATTATTTACTTCACACCAATTATGAGCTCTTATTAACAAAATAATGTGTTTTACATAATTAAAATTAATAGTATGGTGAATTTACAAGAATAATTTGATTTTTAGACATTTTATTAAACTTTTAATATTTCGATATAGGTACGTAGAAAATGTTTGATTTAATTATGTTGTCAATAATAACTTTTGTATCACTATTGCATGTTACAAATTACAATCATCAGACTTAAAACATACAAGTTTAGATTTTTATAGAATATTAATGAAGCCAATGAACAGTTAGTTCCACATTTCTCGTTGATTTACGGTTCGAGTTTACGAATTATTTAATAACTTTTAACGGAAAGCATTTTTACGTTTAAAAAGGGAAATTAACCCGAAATTTTTAGTTATTACTATTATTACTAGGCAAATTTTAATTTAATCAAATAAAAACGGTTGAAGATATTAAATACTATAGTACAATGAAAATTATTTTAGTTAAACGAGTGTGTTAACCAAATATACGAATAAATATATATTAATTAATGTAGCTGTTAATGGCCATTTTGTATGCCTACCCCAAATAACGGATTGTAAAAATAATTTACTGAACTGTAATTTATAATGATATCAACAACTTTCAAAACATACGATTTTACGTACTTCAACGAACGAAACATAGAAAAAAAACCTTTTGATTTTCGGAACTATAAAACTTGAGTTTCTCTCTATTATATGCGCATCATCAAAATCGTTTCGTTTAAAGACAGTAAAAAAAAATAAACGTTTTTGATTCGTAACAAAACTACCAGCGCACACACAATAATAATTAAGCAATAAATGAAAACCGGGATCAGTCTAGGTCACGTGGGTGGTTTGACCGCGGATTAGCGACTACGCTTTGGGTGGGTCACTGGTTTGGAAATTGTGGTTCAAACGTACTTTCATAACTGAAAGCAATGATAAATCATTGCCTTCGAAAAAACGATTCTGAGCGAGCTCAGTTATCTAGCATACGTCCTGGTAAAATTAAATTTAATAATAAGAATGGTCCAAAAATCCCGAAAGTCGTATCAACGTTTAAAAAAAAAAAATATTTATTTAAATAACGAGTGAAAATTTTAATACGTAATAGTCTACTGATTATAATGA
Source organism: Hormaphis cornu (assembly GCA_017140985.1). NCBI lineage: Eukaryota > Metazoa > Arthropoda > Insecta > Hemiptera > Hormaphididae > Hormaphis > Hormaphis cornu. The sequence continues at coordinate 28,251,762 of CM029357.1, forward strand.
TATCGGTTTCAATTTGATCGGATTTTTAGTGTAAATTTATGCGTTTAGCGACTATTACTCGTTAAATGTGTAAAATTTAAAAATTTTTTTAGAATAAGATGTAATTTAAAGTCAAAACCTCAACTTTTTGTGTTATTCAAAGTTAAGATCGGAGCACTCTTTCTACACAAAAACGTCATCACAAACCTGAAAATTTCAAATTTCTGCTGGAAAATTCTCAATTTGTTTTTGGTTTTTGGGGCATTGCTCAAGAAGTAAGGAAAATTTAAAAAATCCTAGAACCAAAATTTCACCGCAGTCAATAAACCTATCAGAAAGTTACCGATTTTAAAAATTGGAGCGCGTTCCTTCTAAACGAAAACTTCATAACAAATCTTAAGAGTGCAAACTTTTTGCCGTAAAATTCTCCGAAATTCCCAATTTTTGTTTTGGTTTTTGGGGTCAACTCAAAAAGTACAAAAAATTTCCAAAAATGCTGCAACCAAAAGTACACAAAGTACCACCGGAGTCCATATATATATACCTATTACGTAGTAGAGGTACTGATTATGAAACTCGGAGCACGCTTTCTATACGAAAAGTTGTTGGCAGAAAAAAAAGAAACATCGTTGTACAAACAAAACATTCCATGCTGACGCTCAGAATATGAAATATTATTTTGTAGTTATTCGCGCATTGAACCGCGTTTGCGGAAAACGACTAATTCGGACAATCACTCTGTTGCGAGTTTCGACGGTGGTTCGCACATTATCTTTTGTCACAAAAGAGAATAGACGAAACTAGTTTAGTGTTACTGCGAACGAACAGCGTGAACTTCTTGCAATTAGCACAAATTTGAGTGTGTATAGCGTGTACGGCCACGGGACGTGTCCCCCGTCGCTTTTTAATAGGATTTCTCGGGGCGGACCACCCACAACCCTCTCGCGGTTTTATAGTGGTGAGGATTTTACAACTGTCGCGAAATCTGTTACGCGGTCGGAATAAATAAATGTACGGGGGTTTTTTTTTTGTTGTTACTGCCATTTTTCGATCGAAATTTCCGTCGTCGTTGACGACGACGATAACATCGATTCGTATATTATAATGTATAGACTCTGTACTATATGGGATCACAACCAGACGAGCATTTATTATGTACATTTTATGGTTGAAAAAATGTTTTGCAAAATTTATTATATAATGCTTGTAACTTGGACACGTCATGTTAATATATTTTATTAAATATTGGGTGAAAAAAAAAATCTCATGGAAGAAATTTACGTCATTAGTCCTAAGTACCAAAATAAATAATTAAGTAATTTATAACAAAAATGCCCGTATTCGTGAATTGATATAAGAAGGAAACCATTTTTCTTCTAACAATAATACGATTTTGAGTTTTAGAACACGGATTGTTGTGTTTTTATCTTTGAAGTTAAATTAGTGTGATAAGTGTGGATTTATGTAAAATATTGTATTTAATTAAATGCTGTGGTTCTTTGTTACAATATAAATGTACAAAATGGCCAAGAAAAAATTTTCATTTCAAATATAACCCGATTCAAATATAACGTACAAAATAAAAGTTTGATTACTTCAAGTAAATTTAAGGATAAAAAAGTGATTATTTATGACCTATATTTTGTTATATTATTTACAAAAAAATAATAAATGCTTGCGAGAAAACATAAAACTGGAATTTATTTTTTAATACCTAATTGTGTTAGATACTTGTTGTTTATTGTTACCTTTAAATATGTACTATATTGATTAACTATAAAAGTTAATAGAATTGGGTTATAGGTGGTATATACATATTATAAAATAGTTTTTGAAATCATCCATGCATATTTCAACGCAAATCAACGTACAACATGCTACATTGCTACAGACCAACTTACAATACATGTTGTACCTTGGATCATTTTTAATGTTTTTAAAAAACAAATTTTAATTTAAAAAATAATTTGTTTGGACGTTTTTAATAATAGTAGCATATATACTTTTGTGATTGTCTAAGTAGATATTAAAAATGAACGTTGAATACTCAAAACTAAAGCCATTAGAAATGTTTTCAAAAAATTGGTGCCAAGATGCAAAACTCTTCCCCGTCCGTCGGAGTTATTGTACACCTCAAAAGTTCATAAAATATCCTGCGGTGATTGCGTTTAGTGCAGTTATTATATATATACAATAACGATGATTGCTTAACGGTTTTATCATGTTATAGTAGGTATGATGATGTGTTCAGTATAAAGTTTGTGTCGGGACGAATCTTATTGTTATTGTCTTGTCGTATCTGTCGGTTGAATGACAGTTTAAACGAACATTTAGGTGGCCCGAAAACGGAGAGAAACAAATTATTAAGAGATTGTAAACAAAAAATGTGTTTAAAAACAAGTTTTCCATTATTAAGTTTTATCTTTCAATGTAGTTATACGCTGACGAATGTACCGACAGTTGATAATGTACATAATTATGTTCAACAAATGATTTTTAGTTCACTCAATGTTTCACTGAGAACAAAAGTTTATTATTAAAATATTGTCCGCTCAAGAATATACACCTATATTCATTTGTAACTCGTATCTTATTCTCGTAGTTTCCATTCACGAATCCAAAAAACATTTTCTCGGAAAAAGTTGACAACTGTATTTCTTAAGGTCGGATATTTATATTCTCTTAAAATCCATAAAATACGATGATTATATGGCATTAAAAATGGGCAATATATTCTCTTAATATTCTTTTAAAATACTAGAAATATGATATTTTATGTCGTTAAAGATTCAAAATATCCTATTAATATTCTTAAAAAGTAAAAAAGTATTAATTTAAATTATTCAATTAAAACGTAAATATTAATTTAATTTTGTTTATAAAATTAACAAAAATTATAAAAATAAAAATTCTTATAATGGTAAAATCCTAAAGGAAGAATAATATAAAATTATTTCCATCTAAAATTTATTTAAAAAAGATTTATTATTTTTTATTAATCTAAAATATTCTCTAACCCCTAAATTTGCTATTTTATGCAAAATAATTTTTATTCTTTGTATTCTGTGTGTCATGAATTGTAAAGATATTTCTCTCCCATTAAACTACGTAGACTAGAAATAAATATGTAAAATCATCAAATCCGATAAAAATCCATAAAATATGTTATTCTATTTCATCATCGTATAAGAAAATAGTTATAAATTATAATAAACCGTCATAGTTTAGTACCAATTTATAGTATTGTATATTTTTTTCTGATTCATTTTGAAGTTAAAACACCTTCAAAGTATAAAAATCTGATACTATCATCTATTAATTGTATAATTAGTTGTAATTGATAATAATATTTATAACTGCTCCCACCTTTTTTTTTTTTGGCTGCTTTAAGGTTGTTTTTTTTTTCAAAAACCGATATTTTAAAATTTTATTGTTTGAAAAGTGATAACATTTTTAAATCTTATTACAATCTGCAGTTTTCCCATTCCTGACGTTTGATCCGACCGGTTAGCATAAGGTTGTTATTTTTTAATCGGATGGATTTTGACCGGGTTTGAATTTACTCGAGTTATTTTTGTCCGGATAAGATCATGTACCAATTTTGAACGTGATGTTTTGACGCAAAATACGAGCTTACCGACGTAGAATCTCGTGTAATTTTACCGAGAACATCGAATCCTCCACCCATGTGACCCGGCTGGTTCTTTGTCAAGAACACACGCAAAACCTTTTGTAGTTACCTATGATGTAGAAATTATGCCACGTATTTGTGTTATATCTACTTCAAAGTAGAGAAAATATTCCATTTATATTATATTTTGTTCCAAAATGCTGTTAAATTTACTGATAAACAAACGTTTAGTTTTAAGTCTATATTTTAATACGTTAAGAGTGTATAAATGTAATGTTAAGAAAACCATTGAAAATGAAATATTTAGCAGTTGATAATAGTTGAAAACGAATAAACTTCAGTTATTGTGGCCAAATTTTAGTCAACAATTTCCCCGAAAATTGTTTCTGGTAATTGTACTTGAAAGTGTATAAAAAATAATTTTTGTCAATTTTTATTCTTTAAATTAGAAGGTAAATTCTATGATTCTAATTATCTATTATTTAGTTGATATATGTACAATAATGTTGTTAAGAGTCCATGCGGTAGGTTACAAAATAGAAACGACAAGTACATAAAATGCCGAATATTATGTTTAGTCATGGTAAATGTTCGTTTATTTATGAGTGAATAGTAATTATTTAAGTAGAAATAAATTTATTCTGACTTTTTACCTTTACTCAAAACACACGAAATGTGTCTTGAACGTTTATAAATAAAATTGTTGTATTTAAACTCAGATAGTTAAATACTACACTTAGAAGAAAAACTAAAAAATATTTTTAAATGCGTTTACAAAATAAAAACTTTTTCAATACGATATAATTTTAGTGAAAAGGTGAACATTTTTTTTTGGAAGAGGAGATTGGTGTAAGCTAATCTTATATTTCTTTTTTGTGAGCTGTAGTTACACTGCCAAAATGATTACTTTATGCGTAAGTACCTACACAGCTATTCGATAAAAACGTATTTTAAGTGTTTTTGGGCGCGCGAAACGGAAATTGGTAAACTTTTAAGAAGTTTGGTTTTTCAATCTGTTATTTTAACCAAAAGTGTTTTAGAATGGTTATCTTTTCACAATTCCTCAATATGTATTTGAACTGTCGCTGTTAAAATATTTTAATTTTAATTACAATCAACTTCGATTCGTACAAATAGCCTTTAAGCCTTATATATGTATATATTTTCGATTTTTACTGTGGCCTATTCAATATTAACTGTTATAAAGTGTTATGGAATAATAACTCTAATAACTTTCATTCAATTGGAGTGGTTTTGTGGAATTTTTATACTGTATGGTTGTATTATTAGGTGTACCAGCTACGTTTACTTTAATTTCTACCAAAGAAATAAGATTTAGAAGAAACCGTACTCAATTTATAACCAATATAAATACATTTTTTTACGCAAATTATAAAAATCGGATACATCTACTATCAATTACGAAGTAATTATCTAGCTAGCATAACGAACTGTGAAAAAAGTACTTTTATACCATTTTATAAGATAAGATTTTTTATTTTGTTTCTCAGATCTTTGTATCATATATTACATAACTTCTATTCCTCAGCAGGGTGTGTATGAAAATGTAATTATTGTGCTGTCGGCGAAGCCGAATTTTCCATCGTGGGCCACTCTTACAAAAATAACGACAATGTTGACGAAAATAATAATAATAATAATAATAATACTGTGTTCGCGTAATTCAATTGTATTTATGTTTTTTTTTTGCTTTTTTTAACCTCGCTGCAGTAACGCGGGCAATGCCAAGAGACGGAGCCAAAGGTAAACATCAATTTAAACGACGGTTCAGTCTACAGCCGTCGTCATTCTTTCGCGACGATGCGCTGTCGTCGAGCAATTCGATCACCAGGTAAGAACCCCAAAAATACAATAATATTGTAAAACCAGTGGGTATTGAATACGCACAGTTATACATTTTTTTTTACCAGTTTTTCTCTACGTTGATCAATAAACATCTGTATAATTATTGTTCTTAATACTGTACACTTTAAATTTAAGCCGACTGTAGATGTACCTATTTAAAATTATTAAACGGCTTTGGTAAAAAATCAGAAATAACTGCTACAGGCAAATACAACTAATATAGTTACGATCTAGATCATAGCTAGACGCCTCATAAGAATGTTTATAAACAATGATGATTGATTACTCATTATATTCATCTGGACAGGAAAAATAAGATCAAAAATTTTCCTAAACCTTTAGGTGCAAGCTTCAACATATATAATTGTGAAAGCTGTGGTCGAAAAACTTAAAAATTTGATACTTTCACACAAAATAGGAACCCTGTTTCGTTCTTGTTATTTCCATCCTTTTGATGTTGATGTACTTACAACAATAACCGAATCAAATCGTTCAGAAATTTACGAAAGTAAAACATTTTCATATTTACAGTGTTATTACACTAACGAACTGCATTACACATTTATAGTAGAAAACAATAGTTTGTTTAAAATAATCCATCATACAATCTTGTTGAGCAGTTTAATAATAATCATCAATGAACGAATACGAAACCCAGATTTCAATGAAATCTCAGGTGGGTGTAGGACTACAGTCAACGCGCATTCCAACCACTCAATGTATTTTATATCAAAGAAAATACAACTTATAGATAAAAACTGAAAATTTAAAATCGTTTTGAACAGGTAAATATAATACGTTTGTATAAACAATATCTTTAATAATTGTTACACCGTTCGCCGTTTCGTTTATGAAATTTCAATGTAGTTTAACTGCACGATTCTTATGGTTGACACGAGTCACACATTTTTACTCTAAACTAAAGTAAACGAATTTGAAATCATATTTTTTCTCATGTTTTATTAAAAGATTACTTTGTAAAAGCGTTTCCTGCCTGTTTTCGTGGCGTTTGAGTCCGTGCTCTTCTCAACTACGACGAGATCAAATTCAACGAAATCGCTGCTTAGACGATGCTGAACAGTATAACGTTCGCAAGACGATCAATATTACTCGGTGTTCACGTGCTGGGTCGGGCTAAGTAATGTACGACGCGTTGTTGTTTATTTTGAGGAAATAGTATCTATTCACCGAATGCAAATGACGATGTGTGTGGTGACAAAACGTGCGCTTTATAATAATGTCTGTTATCCTTTAAATTTTCACTATATGTTTCTAAAACCGAATCGAAACGCAAATGCTTGCTAATTTCTTTTTATGAATAGTGTAAGGTCCTGGAATACCGTACGATTTTGTCTGAAAATATCGTAATTCAAATTGTAAACGCAGTATTGATACAAAATCCCAAAATCGGGAAAACGAGTTACCGCAAGAAGATGTTTTATTTTTAAAAAAGAAATGTTTGAAATTGGCCTAACACATAGGTACTTTGAGAAGTGTCGGCGCGTTTTGGTATTTTTTCATACAAGTTTTAGATGCATCTTTAAAGTGAATGTGGAAGGGTACGATCGAACGCGGCGGTTTTGGTGGTTTCAAGATCTTACGTATCGAACGCTGCAGGGAGAAATTTTAGACTTTTTTGTAGGTCTGATAATATAATTCAGATGTATAAACTTATATAACCACACAGGACCAGATTTGACGAAGGATTTTAAGGACACTTGCCCGGACAGTTGGACATATGGAGGGCATCCGAACACAATAAGAAAACATTTTAAACTTTTTGACCCTCAATTATAAAGGAAATGAAAAAAAAAACAAAAAATAACAAACTAAAAAAAAATTTATATTTATACTATTTGTACGTTTGTGGAAACTAAACACAGGTTAGCCAACAGATTTTGAGCGATTTTCGTTTGAATTTTTCTCGTTTTTTCCACTTAATTTCACATACCTATATGAAGGAACAACTTGCAAAGAAAAAGAGCGAACAAGGTAGGTGTATTCACTGAACACCCAATTTAACGAAATCTAATCTCGACGCGAAAAGGTATTTTAATATTATCATTATAAAGTTGTCGTTTACCATCTTTACCAACACGTCTCTTTAGTCCACAGCCCCACAGCATTCATCCGAATGAAAATGACGCAACCATGTGTATGAACTTGAAAAGCATCACGTATTATAACTTTTATAGGTCATTAAATTTCATATACCGAGTGAATAATGATTTTTTTTCTCTATTGATAACATTATAGTGAAAATCATCATTATAACATAGACGTTTTTTTTTTTTCAAATAATATCCATGCAGTTTCTTACGAGTAAGTAAAGCTATCTGAACATTGATAAAAGCACGGTAAGATCGATTCAATAAAAAAAAAAAAAAAGTAGATTTTTCTGGCATTATTCATAAGAATTTTATTCTATAGAAACTCTCTATACCTAGACGTTCTTATTTTTTGATTTATATTATTTATTATATTTATAATTGCATAGTCAATTTTTAAGTGAAATGTGGAAAAATAAGCAACTAAAAAAATATAAACTCATTACGCTCATGTACGAACAATTACCACTCATGTGGAACAATTTAAAGAATATGTGAAAGTTGATTCATTAAAGTGAAGCGTTTAAACAGAAAAGTTATATAAAACGTTAGGAAAATTTAGTTTAGCAATAATAGGCACTGAACTGCCATACGTTTTTTTAACAGGTTATTATATTATTCTTTGAACTTATCAAAATTGGAAAACTCTTGTAATACATATACAAACAATTCGATACATTTTTTTTACTTTTACCCAGTGCATAAGCTAATTTAATTACTATTTCACAGGATAATAATACAACTAATATAGATGCCATTTGAGAAAAAATTCCTACAAATTTGACCACAGGAGTTCTTATCTTTCATTAAAATAACCTTTTTTTATACTAATCCAACCACTACTATTATACTTTTGACCGACAAAAGGGTTACAAGAAAAGCAAAAATGTAAAACGCACTTTTCAATGCTGTCATTTTATTTGATACATTGTGAATTTATTTTCTAGTATAAATTAATACCATACGGTATTTTAGTGTAAACACGACCGAATAAGAATTGAGTAAATAAAATAATAAAATCTAGGTGCAAGTAGAGAGAAATGTACGAATTTTGAAATCATTTAAAAATAAATCTTTCGATATCATACAATGAACAAACTATCGAAAAAATTAGATATAAAAGTCATAAATCATGAAAAAATCGTGCGATTTCGTTTGATGTGAGGCCTTGTGGTGCTGCAGCCGATCAATAGACGTTTGGGTAGGCAAATGGTATGTGTTGGCCGCGATTGTGGTAGTGCTGCGGATAGTACGCGTACGGGTTGTACCCGTAGTAGTAGGCCGCAGACTGCGCATACGGTTTGTACAACGCGGTGGCCACTTTCTCGTACTTGCCCGGATGGTACTTGCCGTCTTCGTACAGCTTGCCCGGGTAGTATTTGCCGTCGTCGTACGGGTGGTAAACGGCACCGTAACCATGAGGGTAACCGTATGCGTGGCCATTGTATCCTAAAAAAAAAAAAAAAAAATAGTAATAATAAAATCCTTTCAAATTTAAGAGGTATACATTGTGTTACCTCACAAGTTCTCATAAAAACAAGGTAAAATTAGAGCTTAATATTCTGGTTTTCATAATTTAGATGCAAATTTTTATTTTGAACAAGGACCGGGAAACTATAAAATGAAATCATAATCTTGACTTTGTTTCCTTAAACTGTACCTATACACACGGTTTAAAGGTAGATTTTTGGGGGAAACAAAATATTTACTAGGATCTAAGTCCTAAGATCTGCACAAATGACGTTTTTGAACCGCACGTTTTATTTGATATTGTCTGCACGATTCGTACTGGTACATCGGAGTAAGGCCGGGAACATCGTTTAGGGTTGTTTCTTTTGGAGATATTCAAAGCAGGGGTAAAATGGTTTTAGGCTTAAGTGGTTTTTTAGAAAGATAATCAAATGAATATAACTACAGTTGGACAATTTACGTGAACTTCGGTAATCATATAATAATATGGCTGCCTAGAGATCATTTAGTATCTAAACACACTTTTATACTTAAAAAAAAAAATAAGTTATGATCATCCAAGACATTGTTTTCGAATAAATTCCTAGGTACACTATAAATTATAAATTATTATACATAGTATGATTACTTTGTCGAATATACTTTGTCTTAAGATATTCTTCAAAATGTTTCTTTCTTTCTATACGAATTTCTTGTAGATACCGCTATCGAATTAGTTTTAACTTTTTGCTAGACGATATTACAAAACTGTCACACAATAGTCCCCGAAATTCTGCGCCTATCTATTTTCAAACGGATGACTCTTCCTCTCAAATCACCGTAAAACGAATGATTCCCGTTCTGCGCAGTCGTGTTTCACAACCACAAAATCGAGCGTGTAACACCGTCCTTTTGAAATAAAAACCGAGAGTCGCTTAATGATAACCATCCGGGATCTGGAACGTAATCCGATTTTGTCAAAATATATTTTTTTTTACCGTTATAAACTTCGTGCCCGGACAGGGTAAAACTAATTTTCTTAGAGACGCAAAAGAGAAAAAGCTCGATTTTTTTATTTGTACTTTTACATGTTTCGTCCGTTTGAAAAAGAAAATTATTTAATACTTTCGGAAAGAGGAAATAGATTCCGTCTGCTCGGAAATTGTATGTAAAGCAAGAGTTTTCAACAAAACATCCCCTTCAACAAAAACGCCCTTAACCAAACGCTATTCCAATAGAAAAAATATATAATCCTAGTACGGCTTTTGTGATCAGTTTTGTGTTGAAAATTGGCACAACACCAAATTTGGTGGCTTACAAGTTAGGTACAATACGTCAGCTCACTAACACGAAATATTCTGTTTTATGGGGTTTGCGAATGGAAATTTGCCATATTTGTCTGTTACAACTATTATATAATATGGAATATGAGTTGACCACACGCAAAAACAGACATCCGGAATGGTAATATATCAATTGTTTGTTATCGTACAGTTTTCGTAAATTTAGAGTATGATTAGATAGCATAATTTTTGATATTTTATAGTTACAAAAGGAACTTATTCAATATTAATTAAATTCATTGTAATCAAAAATGGTACAAAAAATTAAATAATATGGTTCAAAAAAAAAAAAAAAAAAAAAAATACATAGATGTTTATAATTATTTATCGAATACAGCAATATGTGTACAATTTTGTTTTATTTCTTTCTTCATAAAATGACTGTAATATTATTAAAGTTGTAAAACAAGTTATAGGTGTTCTTCTAAAACAAAGTGTGAACTAACAGTGGCATTAAAGTGCATAAAATGTTATTATATTAGGTTAAAGGAAGTGTGACTGAGTTATGGCCTCCAAAATGTAGTAATCTACTTCTCAACCAATATGTAAGGTACCTTTGACGGTACGTCAAAGGTATGGATTTAATTATATTTGATAAATATTAATTATGACGAACAATTGACAATGGTCCACTTATTCTAATTGTGTGTTGCTCAGATCATTTACGTGCACTTGTATTTTTTTAAAACAGCTCATGCACAACTTGATTACTGCGCTGTCCACGACTAAATTACAACTTATTATTCATGTCGTTGATGCAAAACGCGACTACCTAGCAAAAACATTATGAAGAAATCAGAAATGTGTCAACAGATTAGATTACAATTATTGTGATCCAACTTATATTATTAAGTATTATACATTATTGATCCATGAATGGGTCTAAATATTTTTTTTCTCCTTTTTTTAATTTTTTTATTTACATTCATAACAATTGTCAGAAGACAATCCGTCGAGCTCACAAGGAGATGAAAATAAATGATTGGTAATCCATATTGGCTCGGTGAATTCTCGGCCATAAAAAAATGGTGACCAGGATTTGAGCAACCTGGTCTGCAAGATCATTTCGAGACTGCAAATTCACATTAAATATACATACAAACGGCTCGAATTGGCGGCTCTTACAGATAGACCGGTCGAATGTCGCAAACCATTCGTCTCTAAATAATCAAAACTTTAATTATGGAACCGGAAATTTTTTTGCCAACAACAATTAGGACGTATAAGTTAAATAATTTTTCGACCCTATTCTTAATATTATAGGGCGGAGAAACGTAAAATAAACGATAATAATACACCTTTGCTCATATCCGACCCCTCGTCTCGCCTTATTCTTTCCAGAGTTTGGGAACGGCTCCGGGAAAACTGGAATTCGGCGTACGCAATGCACTCGGTCGGGTGGAAAACGATTTCATCATTCGTCACGGGGGCATTTTTTTATATTTAAAATTTTTTTTCTCCTTTTTACCGCAACCCGGGTTTTTATATTCACCGTCAAAACTTACGAGAGACCCCGCCGAACAATACCTATAATCTACTATATATTTGGCCGGAAACGTTTTCGGTCGCTTCAATAAAAGCGTTAATTAGTTTCCATTGTGCCCCGTTTCGTCCCACGACCACCGTCGTTCGCATTTTATAATAATATATTATTTTGCCTTTGACAAAGGATAGTATTTACGTTCGGATGCCATTCGTTTTCTTGAAATTCGCCGCGAACCTGGGCGACCACGTTTTTGTCTCCACTGCACGACTCGTTAAGAGTTTACTGGGTGTTTTTTTTAATTATTTATTTTTCAACTCGTTCGTTTGATACACGCGACAGTAGGTAAAACATTCTCGTCCAATAATAATTATTGTTGAAAATAATTGGACTTATGACTGAAGAAAATTCCGTGTTTTTTTTTTTTTTACTCGTCCATGGAAAATCCAGGGTCACGATTAGAACAATAACATTTTAAGCACAACAGATAATGATCTCTTTTTTGAAAAATTTGCACACGAAATAAATTGACGTTGAACATTCAGGAGTTAAACGTTTTTATAAACAGGAGAAAATAAAAAAAAATATCAAAAGATATACATCTACCTTTTTGTATACGAAAACAGAACGCCATTTCAATTTGTATTTTAAATGTGGGGGAAAACTTTTTGTAAAGTTTCGTTGTTTTCTATGTTAAAACTCGTATACCTACAGGCGTAGTATGCTCAATTCAGCGTTGCCTGAGCAACAGTTAGTTTTAGTCGCCTCTTTGTTCGAAGACAAAAATGAAATTGAAACGTGAAAATTGAAAAGCATACAGAAACAACGAAAAAACTCTTCAGCTGAAAAATTTATTTTTTGAAGTTTTACTGTATATATTACCATATCAGAATAACGTTGTGATAGTGAAAATTTAATATATTAAAAATTTAAATTACAAACATGTATAATAGAAATTACAATCTATTTATTCTAACTTAGTATAAATCGTCGAATGAAAGCCGAAAGGAACGTATAGGTATCAATTTTTTGTCCTTATATAAAATTAAACAGAACGATTTGATTTTTAATGTATTGTTGTGCAAAATAACTGACTTTTATGCGAGATTTGAGAGTAATTTCGTATTTCGTTTATCACTTAAATCAGTTGAACTTTACAGACTACACAATGCATTTTATATACAATTTATTTGCTTGGAGAAAATACAAAGAACCAAGTGTTCTCCCCAAATTAATGTAATTGAAGTGCAGCCTACCTACAGGTGGTCCGAAACCCAACGTAATTCGTCAGTGCATATTTTCCTCTAAAGTCGAACAAACATTTTCATTATACAGATCCAAAAAATTAAACTCTGATTTAAATAATGTTCTTCCGTATAATCTGTGCGGAGAAAATACAAATATTTGTTCAGTTATAATCCATGATAAAATTAATCAAATTTTTGTTTTGTTTAGAATAAACTTAATAAATGCATAACATTTTACTTCGAAACCTCGAAAGTTTGTAAAAGTTTCTCTGGTTCATATTATAAATTATAATACCTAATTTAATTTCGAGATATTTTGATATTTTTACATAACACCGTTAAATCAATATTTTTGTTTTAGAATTTCTCTTAAAATTCTTTAAGTGTAAAAACTTCAAACCATGTGTGCCATTATTTTAAGTTATTACGATTTTAGTATCAATCGCACAACAGTGCATAATTTCATTGTTATGATCAAAATAACACCTTTTTTCAATACTTTTTTTATATATTTTCCTACAGTCTACAGACGGATTTTTCGGAAATACTTTTATTCATGTTGCAATTTTTGTTTTACATAACATGATTGATTTTCAAATCTTAAATAACAAATTCGGTAGGAGCAAATTTTTGAAAATTTTCTCACTTTAAACAACTAAATATAAAAATTGTGACTACGGATTTTTGAAGCACATTTTTATATAATATTTTTTAAGCTTTTTGTGGAAAATTAATTTTTTTATCAAACAAAATTTACAAAAAAAAAAAAAAAATGAAAATTTTCGAAAATTTTAAAGTATTATACTAAGCATAAAATTTTTTGAAAGTTTTTGAAATTTCTATCAGGCCTGTACCTTACCAATTTTTATACTGCGTGGGAGTTTCAGCTTATTTCAATCGTTATTTGATAGATGTTATGGTCGAAAATCTAAATCGATTATGTCCAAAACACGTTTGCCGTAATTTTTTGCGTTTTTTTCCTAAATATTTTCTTAGATTTTGATTGTAAATTTTTAATTTTTTTACGCTTGAATCTATGACCCCCACATAGAAGTACCATTTGTGTCCATACACCTATTGTTAGAGCTACTGACTTTAAAAATTGGAGCATTATTGAAAAAGGCATCGTGATTACATAGGGGTAAAAATAAAAAAAATTAAAAACACACCACATCATGGAAAACTAATACATTCTTCGCTACACTCGGAATCTAAAAGCTAAGCTGTACATCAATAAACACACTGTTTCAGAAAAAAAACAATTTTTTTTTCTTTTTCCGATTGCACCGTTGTCGTTAAAATTTTAGAACCTGGCGACTGGAGTGTGCCACAGAAAAAAAAAAATTAGAGCAATCAGCTTGTGTACAATATTGATGTAAAAATAAATTCTCTATTTATTGAGAAAAAAAAATTTACGTATTTTTTTAACTTTATATATATATATATTTATAACTATAAAGCAAAAATTGTTTTATCCATTTTTTTTTTAATACAGTTAAAATAAAATTAAATAAATACGCACAAGATGAAAAAGAAGCGTAAAAAAGGGCAAAGAAATAAAAAAAATCATGAAAAAAAGTTCAATCAGCACAGAAAATTAATAAAAAAAACAAACGTACATGCAGCAACAATAATATTTTTAAACAAACAAATCGCGTGTAACAGAAAAGCGAGCAGAGAAACGGAAATAAAATATCAAACGAACGGTTTAATCTTTCGTCGTCACGCCGCAATCGCAGCCGGATGCCGACTGCGTCGAGTACGGCGGACAAATTTCGAATATCTCGAGCACTCCGGCCCACCGGTATCACGTGAGTTCGGAAACTCGCCGGAAAGTCTTGCCACACGGCCAAACGGCGGCAGCATCCATTTCAAAAGTCGCGGGAAAGAAACAATCGTGATGCACACCGCGGGATGGTAGTCGCACGAATTGGCGTTTTGAAAAAAAAAAGTCCAAAAATCGCGTGAGAACGTGAGAAAACGCGGAGAAAACCAGACGATCTTCGGCAAACGTCTCGTCGGCTCGGCGTAGGAAAGCCTGACGTGACGTTTGACTTTGTGTTCACACCGTTAAACTGTTTATTATTAAGCCCGTTTTTTTGATTTTGATTTTAACCAGCTACGCGAGAGTCGAACGCGGGCTCTACAAACGACCAGCATATGTTGTATGTTATATTATTGGTATTTTCTTTCGTACAAGAAATCTTAAAAACTACTCGGCTTATGAAGCTAAACGTTGGCAGGAGATGTGCACCGAGAACGGGTTTTGTGAAAATCAACCGCAAGGGAGTTGTTGAAAGGGGTAAAAATGGAAAACGTTATTTTTGGTAGGTTTTTTTTTTAAATTTAACACAAATAATAAAATATCTATATACCTCTAACTTAATTTTTCATCATTCAGTCCCCTAATGGGTTAAAAAGAGGGAAAAAACGGAAAACGTTATCTTTCGGTCATATATTTTTAAAATTTAACGTATATACTAATAAAATACGACGTGTATAAATCACACACGGAAACGGGAAAAATCGTAACACACGGGCAACGCTGCAGGGTAGCAGTAGCTGCTAGGCATAAATTGTATGGGTTGTGGATTTAGCAAACTATTATACACGGGCAAAGCCAGGTCGGGACAGCTAGTCTTCTGTAAATATAAAAATTAATCCTCATTTCCCTGTTTTAGTCACTCCATAACTCGAGAACGGAGGCTGCAGGGCGAGTAAACACTTTTTTTTTAACTCGTTAAATTAATCGAAAAAACAAAACGTTGGTTTTTTAATTTCATAAATATTAACAGTTAACTTGCAAAAAAAAAAAAACTTTTCTGACTTAAGATAAAGATAACGGTTCATATTTTCGTGGTTTTGTATGACATTTTCTTCTTGTCAAGAAAATTTGTTTGTGTTTTTTTTTTTTTAAATTTTTTTCTTAGTAACACTTTTTTTTGTTTAATGAAGTTAGAAATTTTTCATTTATTACAGATTAACTTTTAAGTGAACACGTTAAGTTAAAAGACTTATTAAGACAACGGAAAAAAAAAGTAACGAGTTAATTAACATAACTTTTTAACTTAATTTTAACTTTTAACGAGTTAACGCCTAGATTAATTGAGAACAACTTATCCAATTTTTAGTGGTTTTTTTTTTTTTTTTCATTTAAAAGTGAATCGCAGAGTGACTCTTAGACGGGTAACTTTTTTACATTTCGCCCACAAGAACGTGTTTCAAACAATAATTTTAAATTTTAAATACAAAAATTCAATTGTTTTTTCTTTATTTTTCTGGTTGCCATTGGTTACACGGGATCAAATATATTTTTGTTGCACGAACGAGATTTCGTTTTCTATTTTGTTTATCACAGTCTGAAGAAGGTCCCCACGTTGCACCACTCTCCTATACCGAAAAACGGTTTTTTGGAATAATTTTTTTAAGCCCAGTGCATACCTATTCTGTTTTACAAATTATGAAATTTTTATCACCACATTTTCCAAAATTAAACCGTTAAAGGGTTAAAAAGAGGTAGAAGTAAAAATAAAAAATGGTTATTTTTAGTCCGATAGTTTCGAAACATTACATTCAAATTTTATAACACGAAAAATGAAAAGTCTTTTACATCATCTTTTTAAATTGAATTACTAAGGGGATGAAATAGGGGAAGATATAAATATCAAAATGGATTTTTTTGTTTAAATTTTTTTTAAACTTGCAGGTTTACATATTCTGGTCTTTCATTGCATATTCAAGATTGAACCCATAAAAAGATAAAAAGAGAGGAGGAAGTAAAAATGGAAAAAAAAATGGGTTATAGTAAACCATACTAAACCTAGGCGAAGCCGGGTCAAGACAGTTATCTAAATATATATATATATTTTCTTTCATACATGAAATCTTGAGAAATACTTGACCTACGAAGCTGAAATTCGGCAGGCTAGTAGTATATAAGTATATGAGATCTGCACTAAGAATGGGTTTTTCGAAATTCAACCCCTAAGAGATTTCTATTATTAAATTCAACACAATTTTTTTTTTTTAGAAAACAAGTGTTCTTACTGCTTTGATAAAAAAAAAAATTTAATTTATATTATGTGAATTGAAACTGAGGTCCTTGAAAACGATTGAGTTTTTTACACAAAAACGTGATCATAAACGAGAAAAATTCATCGCAAGATTTTCGAAAATATTTTGTTTTTCGGAGTATGACTAAAAATATATAAAATATTAATAGTTTCAAAAAAACAAAACAAATAAGGTACCGACAGTGTCCACTTTCCAAACTTTTTTGGTGCTATAAAAATTCGCCATTCTTACTCAATAAAGTTTTTACAAAATAATAATAATAGAAAAAAAAAACAACTGTAAAATAATACATTCTTTGCCACGTTCAGAACCCAAAATTAGTCTAGTCTCTCAAAGTGTCCAATTGATTTATAATTGTTTTTGAAATTCATACCCAGAGGCGGAATTATCGCTGATTTTTTCACTCGATCATTTTCGACGGCAGTTTTTGGCGCATTACTTTCAACGGCGACCACAACAAAAATGAGAGCAAACGATAACTGAAAAAAAAAAACAAAACAAGATTACGGATGACTATGACTGTATAGAGTATTACGTTGTGAAAAACGTTGACTTAAATTATTAAAAACAATATTGATTCATAAAAAAAGCACCATAGGCCATAGTGCGTAGTTTAATTTGTTTATTCGTTACAATAAAAACGCATCATTCTCTTTTTATTGTTTTACAAAAGTTAAGAAACGTTACAAATATTAAGTTCAAATAACATCAGCGACTATATTATGATTTTTAAAAGTTATCTAATATTTAATTATTGTTGATAGCTGTTTTTAAATACCTATAGCAGATCTAGAAATAATTTAAATTGTTTACACTTACGAACAGCAGTTGATTGAAAGACATTTTTTGCCGTTTAATGGGATCGACTCTCTCGGAAACGGCTTGGTGGTTAAAACAACACGTGCGATCTCGTTCTCTGAACAATAAACTTCGACTGAGGGAGGCGAAACGAATGATCTTAAGCCCGGCAGAGTCGCCGTTTTATACAATTGATTAGCAAATGAAAAAACAAAAAACATTTTGCGGTTACACGCCACTCGCGATGACATTCGATTTTTTAAGTCCGAAAAACCTACGGTGATGTACCTCGTTTGTTATATAATTTGGTTTTAACCAAAGCCACTATCCAGTACCTAACCTACTGTCGATGAAAACTGCCCATGATCCTTGGCGGGATGATGGCAAAACGATAATAATTACTACAATAATTGGTTTCGGTTCTCCGGCGACGGTCAAGGCCGACCGACGGATTGAAATTGTCGTCATTAGGTGCGTTGTAGTCGTTTTTGCGACAACCACAGAAGACAACCACGTATTCGTATATTATGTAATGAAATAATAGTGCGGTGTGAAAAGAATCAGTCTACTGGATAAAATAATAAATTGCTTCCGAGATAAAATTACAAAAATTAAAATTAAATAGACGGAGAAGCATCGAATTTTGTTCCCGTATTACACACGCAAATAGGAATTTAGACGGTTTTCATTTCTAACGTACCGATTGATCTATTGCAGATGCAATGAGGATTCGGAAAACTGATTTAAACTCGTTGTGACGTCTACTTTAGATCGACTTTCCCGCATTTCAATTTTGTTGCCTTGATTTTTGCAAAATATCAAATTTAAGGAAAAGAAAAAAAAGGTTAAAAAATTCAAATTTTTAATTTTTAAAAACTTAAGACAAAACAATTTAACGAGAATTTACGATGACCAGCCTTGTGTGCACGTGCAAAAACATTTATAATGTGGTTAATATTTAAAAGAAGAAATGTCCATTTTGTACAAATGTTTATAACTACTATTCATATCTTAAAAACTTTATACTCTCAGCTATTATTAATCGGTATACCGGAATCAAGACTGTTTGCGAATCCAAGAGCCTGTTTTACGAACAAATCTAAACATTTTGATATTCGTAACAGTTTTAACACTTTTTTATGTGTTTTTAATATCGATCTGTAATATGGTCATATAATAGCTGTTTTTGAAACAATGCATCACAACAGTACCTATGTTCCATTTTAGTTTCCTCGAGAACTTTAAAAATAACATGGGTATTTTCGGGTAGTGTTTCAAATAAAATCATGTAGAGCCAACAATTTAATTTATTTTATAGTAACAGTATTTTCTTTTTTAATTTTATTGAAAAAATACCAATCCAATAAAACATAATTCTTCTACGCTCTTTCATTACATAATATTTACATCTTATTTTTATTTAAACATAATATTTGTAAAAGTGTATAACACGCTGATATAAATGCAGATCAAACAAACCTATCCTTTAAACTTGTAGTTGGTGTAATGTTCGTACTTAAATTGTATGCATTATTTTTATAGGTTACGTATGTTCATTAATTGACCTTATGAATCTCTCAACGGATTTTTGCTATTTTATTTAATATAATTGAAAAAAAAAATTATACTAAAAAATATTGCAAACATTGTATCAAATATTTTCACCACTTTTCGGAAGTTTTAGCCAGCTTCGGTAAGACTCCAGCTATATAGTAGGTATTTACATAATTTTGAATGTTTAGATCACTCAATATTTAAAAACCTTATTTTCCTTTCGAGTGCATTTTAATATTTTAAATAATCGTACAAAATGTACTTTAAATCCATAGTTGAAAAAGGTTTTTTATTGCTGCTTTTCTCTGTAATCTGTCTGCAATAATACTCATACATAAAACGGCCAATGAAAAAATTCCAAATATGAAATCGAGCGTTTAATATTAAAAACATACAATCTAAATACTCAACGAGTGTTGAGTACTTTTAAAATGTAGCACCGTAACAGTGAATATTTTATACACATCTTTATTATTTTTATTCAACTGGATTTATTACAAGCTTGCCATTTTTTCTATAGTTACAGGGTGATGCGTATTCTACCGCAAAATAAGTTTTTTCTTATTCAAATTTTCCAACATTATCCATGATTATTTAAGTCTATTGACATTAAACAAAAAATAAGAATCTTCGCTATTTTCTGAAGTTATAATATATGTAATATAATAATATAATAACTGATATTTAATAGTTTTCTTTTCTTACAGCTTGTGTAAAATATAAAGAAATTTAAAGTTTAAAAATTAGAAAAGTAAAATTCGATACATATAGACTATAGAGAGAATACATCTATTAATTTTTTTTATCCATTTCGTCGATTGAAAGGAGTTATTCAAAAATCAAAAACTTCTATATCTTAAAAACTGTTAAAATTAAACAAAACCGGTGAAGACTGTTGATTTTCTTAAAAATGTGTTAATTTGATACGAGTACTCGAGAAAATTTTATAAGAAATATAAAACACAAATATTTTGAGAATTTTGTAAATCAATAGGTTTTTATTAATGGAGGGTTGCGAAAGGGGTTGTGGACAGTTGTGGTGGTTGATTAAAGAATCTCTGAGAAATCACGCATCAGGATGTTATTTGGCTAATATTGCTGTCCTTGTGAAACGATTTTGTTTTTGACTTTGTTCGTGTAAACAATAATAATAATAATACAATTATAACCGCGGAATGAAAATTGGTTTTGGCGGAGAAGAAGATGCTAAATTTTCCGAAATAACTAAGACCATATCGTTTGTCGTGGGAGATCCTATAACCACGCCATCGTACGATTATATAATATAATTATTAAAGTTTCAATTAAAGTTTTAGATTTTGAGCGCACCGTAGAATGCGTATTGTTTTTAAAATGATGTTTTCTTACGAACTATAAAAAATGCTCCAATTGTTAAAGTCAGTACCTCTAATGAAAGGACTATGAACTCTGATGGTACTTTGAGGGGTCTCAAATTTGAGAGTTCAAAATTGAAAAAGTTACGATAAAAAAACTAACCGACTAATCTCGCTCAGAATCGTATTTTCGAAGACAATGATTTATTATTGCCTACAGATATCAAATAATGCGTTTGAACTACACCTTCTAATCAAATGACCCACCCAAAGCGTATAGTCGCTCCTCCGTCAAACTGCCCACGCGACCTAGAGTGGACCCTGCTTGTCAATCAAGCAAGCAACTTTAAGCAACTTTTTTGAAAACAAAACCAACTGGTCATAAAAGTTTCAGAGGAATATAATAACTCATGAAAAAACAGATTCAACAGATTATTTTTCTTTACACATTTTGATCCGAATTAACCGTCAAACGATACTCCGACATGAATCGTTTTACTTATCAGTATACATAGAGAAAAGTATGATAATGGATGCGAATTTTTAGGCCAAATGCGTTCCATCTCGGCCGTATTTCACGAAGACCCGCGAACTATCGAAAATCAATCAATCATAATAATATTGCAATTCATATTATGATTATAATAGAGTTTGTGTGCTATTGTTTTAAAGTGATGCGGATAATATTATGATATGCATTGTTAACGGGCGTTGATCGCGTGTTTAAGTCTGCCCACCTATTAGGTGTAATATATTATTACGTTATACTATTATAATATTGTACATCGGAAGTGCACACGATGGGAAAGTTAATGACGAGAAGTCAATCAAAACGTACATTCAAACAACTATATCAATTAACCATCAAACACATCATACGCTTATTATGTGACGTACTATATATTATATGGTGTTAGACTTCACCACGAATAGCGTATTGAATGAAATAAAATATGTTTTTGAATATTGTTCTTATTTATTATCCGGGCACATTTTGTTTGCAACGAAATAATGAAGAATTAAAAAAGTTACTTGCACGTCTACCGTGTACGGTGTCGCCACTAAAAACGTGTAGGTTTGGTACGCGAGTCAGCCAGGAAAATTAGTGAAAAAATCTGAGTCCTAAAACACTGATTTCGAAATTTTTAACGTTATTATTATATTTTTCCATTTTAATTATATACGTTTTCAAAGTATATTTATTAAAACTGATTTTTACGGATTTAATGGTTTAGCCGTCTGGCTGTCAGCGTAACTAAAAAAAAACATCAAAACATTATTAGGTGACATAACACCGTCGTTTAAAACAAAATACTATTATTGTTATTAATGAAATTCAAAAGCACGAAAACATTTTTTAGTGGTTAATATAAAATATTATAATGAAAGTATTCATAAACAAAAATATTTTAGTTACTATCCGCCTTTGACTCCACACGCGAGCCTACTTAACTATAATTGCTAACACTTTTTGAAAAAGAAATCATCGGTTTCGAATTACGTATATTGTAATACCTACCAACATTTTAAGGTCGTGTGCACTTTCCAAACTTGCGACCCCTCAAAGTACCATCAAGGTCCAAAGACCTTTCAAAAAATAGCTTAGCTAATAGCATAGCTTTTAAAAATCGGAGCATTTTTACCACCCTTAAAGTAGTTCACAGAAGAAAAAAAAAGAAAAAACACATCGTTGTAAAAAATGTAATGCATTCTTCGCTGTGCTCATAATCTAAAATGGTTTAATGAAAAAATGAAACTAAAATCATTCTAAGTTAGCAAGTTATGCTTGAGATTTATAAGCTAACTATTCTCGAATCACTATACAAAAACATTCTATTAAAACAACTTTTTTTTTACTAATATTTTAAGGCATTCGATGATGCCCACAAATGGCTTTGGCCGCGGGTAATCAAAGGTCCCCTCTGCGACACGAGTCCGGCAGCTATTTTCAAAGTTAAACCGTACGCACAATTTACTGTGATATACTGCCAAAATCAAAGTTTTCCACGGGTTTGAACTCCGAAAGGCTTATTTGTTCCGCGTATACAATATACCGTTAAACGGTGTGTTTGGTCCATAAAGTTTTCGGCGGTTTTACTTCCGATCGTCAAGATGTTTCGACGGTAAAAAGTGGACACGCAATATCTGATTTTTTCCACGACGTATTCAAGTGAATACAGCGTTAAAACGTACAATTTTTATTTTTGAAAATCGTTAAACATTGGCTTTCATAAAACGTTTTAATCACGTAAGAAACGCTATTTGTGCAGACGTACACTGCAGTTGTTATTAAATTATTCCGAAATGTAGTATGATTTAAAAATGGTAATTATTTTGATAGAAATGTTTTATTTTTTACTGCATGTATTTATTGATTGATATCTCCTTATTTTTGTATTTTTATGAGCGGCTATATATACGTTTATTATTCTCATTTTTTATCGTCACGGGTGTGTCACATGACACTGGCTGTTGGTTACTGAACAGGAACTTTACTTTAATTAGATATGATATAGGGTAGTTAATTAATAAAAATTAAATACCATGCAATAATATTATTTATAATCTATTATATCGAATAAAACGAAGAAAATAAAGGTTGTTTTACTGGTATATAAATATGATCGCGAGATCAAGTTTAAAAAAGATAATAATGACAGGTCCAGTCCGATTTTTTTTCTTATCATACATATTAATTTCACTAACCATAATTGTTTTTTAATTTGCTAGTAATAGCTATAATTTTTTTTGTATAAATATATTATACAAATTATACTTGTATAGATTAATTGCTACTCGCCTATTTTGCTCTGTGCAACTTAGTTGACAGTTGTTGTTAGGAAAGATTTTTTTTAACCGAGTTTTAAGTAGATTTTCAATAATTATCTTTATTATTTTAAGTTTTATACTTTTTTGAAATAAATTGCGTGATCATTGCGCTAAAATCCGTTTATTTAGTTTTGTTCTTCGATTAATTGAATTATTAAATGGAACTATTGTTTATAAACTATAATAATTGATTAAGTAATCAATATACTTTATAGATATTTTGAATAAAATATACTCACATATCGCACATAATACGTTTTATACGAATTTAAATGTAATACAACGTATACTAATATGATTGTCTATAGTATAATATATTTTACAAATATATAAAATAAATCCGGAATCACTCTGAGTCACGTGGGTAGTTTTACGGAATGGCGACTACGTTTTGGGTGGGTCACTGATTTGGAAGTTGTGGTTCAAACGCATTATTTAATATCTGAAGGAAATAATAAATCATTGCCTTCCAAAAAACGATTACGAGCGAGCTCAGTTGTCTAGTATACGCCCTGGTAAATTTTTCGAGAATTTCAAAGTTTTACACGTAGCTCAAAAATATTCAAAATCATTTGAAAATCATTCTTTTGCCAAACTTGTATCTTACCTATTTAAATACTATATTAAAGTTTCAGCTTGTTCCGATCATTATTTTAAATGTTACGGCGAAAAAACTAAATCGATATGTCTGACACCGGATTTGGCGATTAAGCCTAACCTAACCATTTTCGTCGTTATTGGCCTATATCTCAAAAAATAATCAAAAAATGTTTCAAATAAAATTTAAAGCCAAAATCCCAACTTGTATGTAGTATTCAACGTAATGACTGGAGCACTCCTTCTACCCGGAAATGTCATTACAAACCTGAAAATTTCAATTTTTTATTGGTTTTTGGGGTAAAACTCAAAAAGTAAGTAATATTTCAAATAAAACTTCAACCAAAATAGATGTACTGACTTTTAAAATTGGAGCTTTAGTTAAATACATAAGAGGTAGACAGAAAAAAAATTAAAAACACATTGTAGAAACAATATATTCCTTGTTGCGCTCAGAATCTAAAATTGTGATTTAAAACTTTTATAAATATTCTTTACGATTATACTTAAAGGATAACATTAGCAAAAAATATAGAGGAATAATATCGTTTCTTCAACTGTTAGATTGAAGAAACATTCGTTACTATTTTAATTACTAACACGATGATGTTATAGGTTTGCTTTACGTTTTAGAAAAACAAAGCAATTATTAAGTGTAATTTATTAAAATTTACATGTATAGACAGTGTTTGTGACCATAAATTATAAAATTATGTTAAAAGGCTACGCCAGAAAATAAACTACACGCAACTTACACACATTTCTAAAATACACACACTCAAAGAATAATAAATGTAAAAACCTACATTATTGAAAATCCAATTTATTCAGCTTGCCACGTCTCAGAATTTAAAATAAGCACTAATCTTGTGTGCTGAGACCGTCTTACATCGACTACCTTTTAAATTTAAGTGAAAACGTAAAAAACGTTAAAAAAAAAGAATTATAGTAATATTTTTAACTTACCTGCGCCGCAAGCTGCAGAGTGTTATTGCTCGGTTTTTAAATATGTATAACACAAGTATTTTCCGTAAGATAATATTTTACGATAATACAGTTTTTTCAATATTATGCAAAAGAACAAAACAAAACTCACAAAAAACGCGTAGTTTCGAGTTTTTCGATGTGCATCGTTTCGTGTTGACTAAAATTGCTTACGCCGTTTTTAAATTTATAACAAATGACAGAAAAAATAATTAATCTTATAGCGATCAGAATATTCAATTATATTTTTGAAAATTAAGAAAAAGGTGTATACATAAGTACAACATGAAATGAATTTTTGAATTTTTATTGGATAAGTTATTGAAACAAAATTTCAATTTAAAAGTTCTAAAAAGTTAATTTTATTAACTATGGTAAATACGTAAACGCATATCGGAATATGCTTTGGATTTAGTTATGACTAATTTATATTAGGCAAAACACGCAATTAAAAAGTATTTATAGAATATTAACGCTCAAAACTACAAATGAATTCTAAATATTGTTGAAAACTGTTTTACTATTTGATACGAATTTTTCTGACAGTTTTTTTTAAACAATTTGACGGTAAAAATTTAGTTTTATTATTTATGCACACTCCATCGTTAACTGTTGATTCATAGTTATCGCGTGAACGCGTGTTTATCTGATAAAAGTCATTAGAAACATTTTATGTTAGTTTGAACATTTAATTCTTAGTCAATAGAAAAGTATTTAACTTTAAATTTTTTAAAAAAAATTAGTCAATTTACTCCGTACCCGGGCCATGTTGACTATTAGCAGCTGTAAGTCGATAACGACTATGAATAAAATAGTTTTAAACAAACATAAAACGTTTTGCATGTTTTTAGAGGATTTCTGTAAACAATTTCAATATTTTGGACGAATACTTGGAGAGTTATAGGCAGTTAAATATTAATAACGTCAACCTGCCCCAATCTCCGGTATAAAACTTAAAATTAATGATTTTCAAAATACAAAATAGAAAGAACATCTCTAAACATCAAACAAATTTACAATCAAATTTTGTTTAGTGATATAGCTAGTTGGTTTAGGAACTCATAAACACCATTATTGACTTTTAAATTTAGATTCGTCATCTTGCTCCATGCGCCAACTTACCCGATGTATAGATTTACACAGTTTTGATCAATAATATGCTAACAATCGAATAAATTGGTTCAAGTGTTTGAACAATACTTCTATGTAATATAAACAACCAAAACAGTCTATAAGCATACCGAATGAAATCGGATGAGACTGTTTTTTTACCCATTCACTTTTAAAGGAAATATTCATCATTTTATGTCGTAGAAGACTATCGACAAGAATATTACATTTAGTATCCATTTAAAATAAACAGGCTAAAATGGCCGAACGAAAAACAACCATCAAACAAAAGTGTCCAATACGTCAATTTTGGAATTAAATCATTCTTCTATTTGACAGTTTTAGGTCATAATCATTTTATACCGAATACATGTAGGTATAATATGTATGTTGTAATGTTTCAGGATAATTATTATTGTTCGGGTTCTGAGTGACGAGCAAAAAATGTAGGTATTGTTTTTACAACGATGTTTTTTATTTTTCCGTCAAAAACTTTTCGGATAGAAGGAACGCTCAGATTTTTAAAGTCAGTACCTCTAATGACGAAAGGTCTATGAACTCCGGAAGTACTTTGATTGAAGCTTTTTTTTTTGTTGAAATTTTGCTTATTTTTTGAGTTAGTTTTATCCCAAAAACCAAAAAAAAAAAACGAGAATTTTACGGTTAGGAACATTTGAAATTTTCAGGTTTGTTATGACGTTTTCGGAAGAAGGAGTGGTCCAACCGTCACGTTGAATGCCACATAAAAGTTGGGATTTCGGCTTTAAATTGTATTTTAATTGAAGCATTTTTTTGATATTTTCTGAGTTACGTGCCGAAAACGACGAAAACGGCGACATTTTCGGCGTCATAACGGCTATAACCCATTAAACTTATCGTTATGAAAAATATAATTCCACGTCGTTTTCAAACTTTTATGTGGTAAATTAACTAAATACGTTGTAAAAGATTGAAAAAAGTTTTTAGCTAGGTATATAAAACACTTTTTTTTTACACTAGGAGTCTATCTTTTTTGTTCTCACCCAGTACTCATTAGATTAGACGGCTCGCTCCGAATCGTTTTTTTGCGGATGCTTCAGTGTTCGTCGTTGCTTTCGGATACTAAAATAATACGGATAAACCGCGATTTCGAATCCAATGACCCACCATCACTGCGCCTTTACCGTGGTACCCTTTTTTTTTTTTTTTTTTTTCTCGTTTTGCGCTGGAAATTCGCAGCGGAGTAGCGGCCAGGACGTAAGTTTCTTCTTGGCGCGAAAAAATGACGCAAAAAACCGTTTGACAAAAAATGATCACGATTTTATTATTCAAAATAGAAAAAAAAAAAAAAAACAAAAATTTTTTTTTATTTTAATGCTTAAAAACTATGACGTATCATCTCGTGCTGCCGGAAGACTTGGATTGGCTGTGGGGCGAAGGGGTTGGGGACCCGTTCGTGACGGGCCTTTGAGGGACAGATGGCTCGATTGTTAGTAGTAGTACGGGAAACCCGGGTAGGCGGTCCGGTAGGCCGGGTAGTACGCGGCCTTCTCGTACTTGCCGGGCCAGTACTTGCCGTCGTCGTACGCGTAGCCCGGGTATCCGTGGTATGTGGAGTACGAGTAAGCGGACACCGGGTACGCCGCGTACGGGTAGCTGTTGTAGGACGAGTACGCGTACGGGTAGACCGCTGGAGCCGAGTACGCCACGACTGTTGGAACAGATGAAAAATCGACTTTTAGTAAGTACGCATCACGAAAACCGGTGCCAGAGATGTCGAAAAATAAGTAAAAAGTAAAAAAACCGAATCGTATGTTTGTTAGGCACTGTAAATTTTATGCGACGCGGATTTTCCGCCAAAGAGTTGTCTAAAATAACTGTCGAGAGATTTTCTGGTCAGGTTCAAAACCGACGATGTTCTATTGTATCGTACCTAGGTGTGTATTGAAACGACGTATTTTTCAAAGAATTTGTCACGACACGATGACGAGTACACAATTGTATCGTACTGATCAGACGGGACGAAACGGAGGCGGTGCTTTTAGCGTTTATTCCTCGACATTTTCGGATGCAAGAATATGGAATTTTCGAAACGCCGTGTTTTGTTATTATATAAAATTTGTGGATTCCTTTATATTACTCACCAGGTGCGATGTAAGCGTGTTTCTTTACTCTGAGTTTATCGTCCTCCTCAGCTGCGGGCGCGGCGGCGTTGTCTCGCGGACCTACAGCGGACAACTGTTCCGGGGTGGGTTGCTGGGATTCGGCGGCGGCGGAGTACACGCTCAATACGACCAAGGCGAAGAATATCTACAAAGACAATAATAACAATAATAATAATAACGATACGTTTACTATAACATATGTAATTATGGTTCACAAAAAATGCAAAACTGCCGCGGAGAAAACGGCGAAACGAAATCTAGCGTGATCGAATTTCGTCGAACGAGATTACCGACGGGATAATTATATACGTAAACGAGTAAATCCCTTATAATATAACCGAGGAAACGTGGGGATAGAACCGACGGCGCTGTTATTATATAGACATTTTACGTAGAAAAAAGAACGTTCTATGAACGTTTATGATATCCGATTTCAAAACTTTAAAACGTCAGACGTCGTCGGCTCGAGAGAACGCCGTCGGCGTGCTCGGAGACGTATTTAAAGAGAGAGCCAAAGGATGGCGCTATGTTTTAAGAGGTGTATCCAGAGTAACTGCTTGGCGGCGAGTTGATGATATCGTTTTTACGTATAAAGTTATAGTTTCGATAGCGAATGAGTGCGTGATGAAATAGTTGAGAAAAGCATTTTTTCATTTTTAATACAAAGATATTAACTTATTGACTGTGTACAACAGTTTATAAAATGTATAAGCGCCGTGTATACTTTAACCATTGAAACCTGTGGACTGCGCTCGATGGATAACATATTCAGTCTGCAAAAACGTAGCGAAAACACGGATGGCAAAAATTATTTGATTGTTCCGTGAAAAGCGGGTACGTAATAATAAGCTTGACAATGTCATTATTTTCATGGGAAAAAATGTATTTTGTCCGGGATAAAATCGTTATTTTCTATGGGGGGAAAAAAAAAAAAGTTATTTTATAACACTTGTATTTCGTGTGTTAAAAGCGAGATACGCGCAGTCCATAGGTTTATAATAATATGTATCTACGATTTTAACATGAACGTGTAAATTTAACATAAACCAAGGGAAATATTATGACAAATGAATGGAAACTACTATTGACGAAATGTCTAAAATGGAAATTTCCAATCAATAATGCCGGTATAACAATAACGTACTACGCAATAGCGTGTATATTATTATGAGATAACCCGGGTCAGGTTAGTTCGGGAAATATAATAAATTTGGTCGATTAATCGCGATAAAACTTCGTGTGCCGGTGCCGCGCGTAAGCGTTTCTCGCTCGTATCCGCCGTCGCTAACTTTCCTCTCGGCTCGCTCGGACGATACACGCTGTATTATAAATCTTACACGCTTAAACGTGGACAGGAAAAAATGGTTTCCCGTTGAAACGGGGCGAATGTACCGCCGCGGGTTTACCGAAAAACCGTTTCGTCGAACCGTCGAAAACAGTCCGGTGTAGACTTTTCCGCGGGCCAACAATTATTATTATTATTAGACAACGACGATTGAATCTCGGCTGCGAAAGTTCAATAAGAGTGTAGATGAAAATTATTCGTCTCGTTATCGGGGGGCTCGAAAAGAATAATTTTTGATGTGAAAATTGTGTGAAACGAACATTCCGCCTCGTTAACCTAGACCGAACATCAAAAAATTGATGGCGAACTTTTCGTTGCATAATGATTTAATGGATATACGTATCGTGACAAAATGATGAACGAGTTTAGTCGGTTTTGTGCTCGTCGTCGAACAGAGGAAAATCTGTCGAAAAAAAAAACGAACGAATCGCTATTTTTCTCGATGTATAGAAGAAACGACAGCAGGACGTGTGCGCCAAGACGGAACGAACCGCGCGCGCGGGTCGACGATCGTGACGGTATGATGTAATATTTATGCACAGTAAGCAAGAGCAAGGTCGCGATCGTGTTTTTTTTTTATTAAACTCGAATTCTACCGACGATAAAAATGTTATACTTTATCTATCGACTCGAACGAATTAAATGACATTTTTCAAGACCAATAACTTTTAAACATACGTGAATCAGTTGCGTGCGCAGGGGTGGGGGTTGAAACCCTCCCCGTTGTGATTTTTTTTTTTAGAAAATTTTTAGATTCACAACCAGCTACCTATTGTTTTCTATTGAAATTACCGATGGTACAATGTATAGAGTGAAAAAAGCTATTTTCGGAAGGACGTTAAAAACAAAATTTTGGGACTATTCGCGGTTAGGTCAGGTAAAGCTCTCTTAAGTATCCCTTACCCGCGTAATTACCGAATCCGAATTCGGTACAATATTATAAAGGTACATTGAAATTAATTATTTTCCCCGTATTTACGTCACCTCCCTGAGCACGCCGCTGTACGTGACGCACGACCAAAAACACTCGATTATCGACGTAAGAACTGTCGCAGTTAACGTATTGTTCCGCTACACTTTTGAGTACTTTCCTAGCTTGTAAATTGAAAAGTATCGAAATGTCATCCAAATTCTGTGCCTACTGTTAAATGCTGCGAAGAAAAATACCGTAGCCATTAAAAAAAAGTAAGAAAATATTATCGATTAAAAAAAAAATACGACGGTATATTATTGAAACATCGGAGACGACCAACTGCGCAGCGTAGTGCCAGATGTTTTATATTTTTATCTAAGAATCTACAGTCCTAGCACCGCGTGAAACTTTATTAAACATCGTGAGAATTTTAATGATTTCAAAATATCACATTTTCCTTTCCAGTTTGTTCACACAGCTCAACGTCGAGCATCCAACTTTAATTGTAATTATATTTTTCGTAACGTTAAAGTCCAAAAATATCATCTCGGAAAATCCATACATTAAAAATCATGTGGAACCTCGCGGTTCGTTCGGAAGTTTTGAAAATCGATCAATCGACATTACGCACCAGACATCTTAAGATCATGCAGGCACGAAGGGTAAGAATGGTAATATAACAATAGTGATTTATCCGATAACAAAATATTTTACCGTACCCGGCGTTACTTGTTTTTTGTAAAAACGGAAAGAAAAAAATCATCGAAAACCGTGCTACTTACCAGATACTTGAAAGAAGCCATTTTTGTTTTCTTCTTCTTTGCGTCTATGACGGGAATCTGCAAACTTGAACCTGCGGTCGGCGTGGTGTGCTCCGGAGACGATGAGTGTTGTTGACGGGTTGTGTGATGCCGTCCTCTGGCCGATCGGCGCGTATTTATACGGTTCCGATCCGCGGATCTCGACGCGCCCCTCTACATCGCGACGCGGCGTTGGTATGTCTCGTTACACGAGCGAGGGCGTTGCCTGTTCCGAAAAAGTCGATCCCGGGCGGCGGCGGCGGCGGCGTCGACCTTGGACTTGATCGGCGGACACCGATCGTCGCGAAGAAAACAAAAATCGAATACGTTTAATTTACGATATCGCGTGCTCGGAATGATAATGACGATGCGACGGGCGAAAAAATAAAAATACAAAAAAAAAACCGATCGACGTTTCGACTGATGCAGATACATCCGTCGTGATATTATGGGCGTTGCCGGACATCGTGTGATTCGTGTGTACGCACGATGTCGGAGTAAGTAAACGGGTAGGTGGTATCCATTATGTGGGCGCACAGAATCCGCAGCCGATCAGTGGGTTGTAACTGCGGGCCAAGCGGGCACGATTCGCCCGTGCATAACCGCCGCGGGTTTCCTCAATGAGGATTTTCACCCCCCCGACCAAATAAACTGTAATTTAATCTAATATATTGGTAATGAGTTACTTGTAGAAATTAATATTAACTAATTAGTTTGTTAACACTGAGGATGGAAACATAGTTTCCGAAATACGTATTTGTTTCAAATAAAAACAAAATTTTTTGTAGAAAAAAGGGTTGTTATTTATATGTATAATATGTAATTTAATCGTTTGTTCAGGATACTCGTTTTTCAAACCGCACTGTAATTCAGACGTAATATTTTGATGGTCGCGCGGTGAAAATAAAATGTTCAAAACTTTTTTCTGAGCGGCGAGCGAGATATTTATAGTCTTTACAACTGTTTTTTCTCTATCAACCACTTTTCGTATTGGAGGAATGCTCCGATTTTCAAAACCGATGAAAGATCTATGAACTCCGGGTGATACTTTGGTCGAAGCTTTTTTTTTTTGAAATTTTTCTTACTCTTCGAGTTTTACCCCAAAAACCCCAAAAAAATCGACAATTTTACGACGAAAATTTTGATGTTTTCGGGTACTCCGATCGTTACGTTGAATACAACATAAAAGTTGGAATTTTTATTTTAAATCGTATTTTATTTCAAACATTTTTTGATACTTTGATTATTCCCTGAGTTATGTGCCGAAAACGACGAAAATGGCTGAATCGCCAAATTCGGCGTCAGAAACTATTTAACTATTGTCATAGAAAATTATTCCACATGTCGTTTTCAAACTTTTATGTATTAAATTAATTTAACACGTTATAAAAGATTGAAAACATTTTTTTCTACACTATTTATTCGCCCTCGTGTAAGTGTATACGTAGTAATCTGCGACCTTTTCACGAAGTACCTACCTTATATGATAGGTTGTTCTGCCTAGATTTTTTAACTATTTTTTTTTTGTACGTATGTATAAAAAATAGGAGTAATTCATGATCTTTTTATTTTCATCCAGGGCTTATAAGATTAGATAGCTCACTCAGAATCATTTTCTTCGAACGCAGTGATTTATCGTTGCTTTCGCCTATTATAGATATTGAATAAAATACGGATAAATTTTAACTTTGAAACCAATGACCCACCCAAAGCTTAGTCACTACTACACCTTTACCGTGGTACCGTTCTTTTTCTTTAGATTCTCAGCACAGCGATGCATGTATTTTGTTTTTAAGATGACGATATATTTTTCTGTGAACATTTTTTCAGATAGATGGAATGCTCCAAGTTTTAAAGCCAGAGACTTTCCTGATAGGTTTATGGACTCCGGTCGTATACTTTTGTCCCAGTTCTTTTGTTGAAATTTTTCTTTCTCTTTAAGTTATACTCCGAATTGAGAACGTTACGGCAAAAACTGTACCGCGAAAGTATTTAGCATTTGGTTTTTAAATATATTTTATTTGAACGTTTTTTTTTTATATTTTGACTTACAACAGCCCAAAACGACAAAAATCGGAACATCACCATCAAGCCCGGATTAAGGGGGGGGGGGCCAGGAGGGGCCATGGCCCTGGGCCCACGGATATTAAACAAAAGTGGGCCCCTAAAAAAAGCCCCTTTTGATTATGGATATGGGCCCCTAAAATTGTTTGGCCCCGGGCCAAAAATTATCTTAATCCGGGCTTGATCACCACATTCGATCATTTGTGTTTTTGAGTGGACGGAGCGATCTGATCAATTCGTTTCATACTCTATAGCACAAAAAAGTTAGGGAATACTATTTGAGTAAGATATGTTATTTGAAACAATTTTAAAATGTTACGTATTTAACGAGTTTTGATCTGAAAACACAGAAATTTAGACTAAATACCCCACTGGAGAGGCGATTATTAGTCCAATATTTTCACGCAGTACGTTTTATAACATAACATAGAAAACGTAGTATTTGCATAAAAAATAAAAAGGACGGAAGGAAAGAAAGAAAGAAAGAAAGATAGAAAGAACTATATGTGGCTTAATAAAACCGACATTTTTTGTTAAATTTGGTTTTCATACTAGTAAATTTTTACTTTTACGTATGAAAATTGTTATACTAAAAACCAAGTTAACTATTGCTTAGTACAATTGTATACACAAACGGAATTTGCTTGAGGGTCCTGCTGCATCTTAAGGCAAAATTTAAGGTGGAAAATGTAAGCGATTTCTATTACTTTCAATGCGTTTAAATGAACAATATTTAATTAAAATTTACGTAGTTAAATAATTTTTTTTGTTTATGAAAAGAAGAAATCTGATAACGGTTCGCATTGGATTTTCATATTTGATTTTATTAATAAAATCTCTCGAAAACATTAGCTAAAAAACTGGCCTAAATCAAACTATTATTATAAATTGAAAAACTAGAGTTTGAAAAATCACAGTCCAACGTGAACAGTAAAAAGTTTTTTTTAGTTAACGAAAATTATTGAAATTATACCATTCAACAAGTCGTGAGAGTGTTTTTTTTTTTGTAAAGCATGTTTTTGAGGAAAAAACAGGACACGTAAAAGGGCTTCTTAAATTTTAAATTTTAAAGTTTGAAAACGTATGAACAATTTGGTGTACAAATTAAACAAATACGCGCGAGTAGGAATTTTGAAACAATACCTATCGATGATAATAAAAATTCCACTGGTTTATGTTATAAAAATATTACCAAGTAGTTCAATTTTAAACAAAAAAACGTGTATACTGTATATTATTATTTAATATTATTTATTAACAACATTTTTAAAAGTAAATTCAAAATTATTAACTTTCATCCCAAAACCTTCATTGTAATTCTCTAAACCTTACTGACTTGATTGTGAAACGTCGAAAATCCAAAAAAAACTTAAACGGGAAATATTTTTATTTTTGAAGTACACTTATATATAGTAATCGTTGTTATTTAAATTTATTTTTACAGAATACCTAGAAATCAATTTTTAATTTTATATAAAAACATTTAATTAAAAGGGGGTGATTTTCCTGTTTGTTGATACAAAGAAAAAAAAAATAATAATCATAATAATAAACCTGGAAAACTCGTTTAATGTAATAAGTTTAAAACACCTATAAAAAAAGTTAGGTTAATAATTAGAATGTAGTAGGTATAATTAAATTATTATCTTAAATAATGATCGAAACAGAAATCGACATTGTTTGAATAAAATTTAACACATAAAATCACCTCAACTGGATTAGTGAACAGTTTTTATGTAGTACCGTTTAAGTAACCGATAAAATTGATGTTAATTAATAGTGTTTGTATTTTGTTGTTTATAAGTAATAAGTTATAACATAAAAATAATTAATATATCAAAACAGTTAACATATTTATCAACCCTTGCTGAAATTGTTTTGTATGTACAATTTCGCGATTTCATGTAGCTAAACTATTAACATACAAAATATAACTGAGTATAGAATGTAAGCACGGTATAATCCATTTTACATCACTGTTAAATGTATAAATTATTTATAATAATAACCTGCAAAATCAAAAAGCCATTCGGTAGTAAAAAAATGATAACATCAATAAAACCTTACATTTAAATCATAATTTAAAATTAAAATTAGAATACATTGACCATGTATGTTAATTTTTTTTTTATTTATTTGCTGCTCTACATGCGTAAGAAATCAAAACTTGTTATTTAAAATATAACATAATAGGTACCAGAATTCGCGGTCTCTGTAGTCTGGCCCACGGAAGTCGTAAGAAAATCTTGTTTGCGTTATTCTGAATTCGCATAAAAAACTGTTTGATTTCGGAAAATGTTAATCTATAAAAAAAAAAAAAAATTAATTTATACATTATGCAGTGATACCTTGAAATTATTTATGTACATATTAATATAATTTATATACCTAACGTATGATTTTGACTAAAATTTTGTGATAATTTGTGTGTATTGATGTGAGAATGTGTTATCCACCTGTACATATATGCGTAAACAAATATATCAAAAGAATAATAATTCCAAGGTAGTATGCTAACCGCCTCAAACCGAGTCGTAGATCGGTCGTTGATCGATCATTTAGTGCGCATTTCAGAAAAAAAAAAATCTGAATAATATTACTCGTATATCGTTTGTTTTAAAAATATGTTTTACCGTTTAAATCGACACTAAGTTTGTGTTTATATTTTAAATTATAAAAATTTTTTTTGAAGCTAGTGCAAAAATGTCGAGTATAAAGGGTGTCGGAACCGGGTAATTGTTAAGGAAAAAAATTAAAGTAATTTCTATCACATTGCATTTAAATGGACAACATAGAAATCGCGGAAGATGTTCTTCTGTCTCGTAAAATCAACGAAATCGAATAATTTTATTTTTTTAATTGATAGAATAAAAAATCGTGTAAATTGTCCTTAATGTTGAAAATTTTTAACCAAACCAAAGCATTATTTAACAAATTTAGATTATATATTTAAAAAAAATAATTTAAATGTGACATGTCAAATGTTTTTATCTCTCAGTTGAAAATAAAATTGTTCAAGTATGTACTTTAATCCTGCGAGGCTGGAGAACTTTTTTCGCAAAGCGTAATTTGAGTTAGAAATGGTGTCGGCACCCTTAAATATGAAAATATGGTATACATGTTTAATAAACGAAACCTGATAGATTTAAAATTCTTTACCACCTCTGAAATGATCGAAAATTTTTGAAATTTTTTGACGTTTAAACTTTATCCATGAACATTTGTATTATTCGTTCTATAAAAAGTTTTGGTCAAAAACAAGGCATATAACGATAAAATTTTTGAAAAAACGTGTAGAAACCAAAATTGCGTCTATAAATTTTTCCATCACACACAACAACAAGATAAATGATTTTTTCGGTTTTAATTTGTATTTAAGTT
Organism: Hormaphis cornu; assembly: GCA_017140985.1. NCBI lineage: Eukaryota > Metazoa > Arthropoda > Insecta > Hemiptera > Hormaphididae > Hormaphis > Hormaphis cornu. The sequence goes on from CM029357.1 coordinate 28,288,795, forward strand.
TGAAAACTCGGAACAGAAAACTAAAGGTTTTGTAGAACGATAACTGCAAAAATAGCCAAATCCTAAAATACTTATTGCGAATCGTTTGAAAACTGTGTAGTAAATTGGTTCAAAATCTAACACAAATTGCGTTAAATTATTTTTAATTTTGTGTGAATGTTAATGATTCTACAGCACTTTTAAAAATTTTAAATTTATGACTTTTAGTTCATATCTATAAAATAAATAAAATTTTTTAAAAATTTCTTCGGTTAAAATACCATGTTGGGTCAATACATCCATTTAAGTTCAGCTAGGTTTTCTTTTACTGTAGCATACGCTAATATTAGAATTTGAATATTTTATATAATGCGATTAAAATATAATATGATCACGGAGTAATTTTTCCCACCCAAGTAAGGAACAATTTTTATGGGACAATTACTGGTATTCAAATTCTAAAAAATATGTAGCAAATTTTGGCTAATAAATTGCAAGAGATGTATAAAAATTTGAAAAGATTTGAAAAGTGTTGAAAGAAAAAAAAATGTAACCATCGTAAAATCAATATATTCCTTGCTGCGCTTGGAATCTAAAATAAATCTATTTTAACAAACAGAAATGAAACGAGAAAGTTATAAAGAATGAAAAATGAATGTTCTTTTGTATTTTGTTCGGATGTCTATAGTGGCAGAGCCACCAATAATAATTAATGGAAAAATACATTATTGCAAATCAAATTAACGTCAATGATTTATCAAAATTCTTAAAAGTTGTATTAAACAACCGTAATTGCATCAAAACCGTTATAAATGATTGATACACGAAGAATAATTATACTCCACCATTGAACTACCTAATAAAAGGGGAATTTTATTATAGATTTGATGTATGGGAATGATTTTGTTGTTGAATATAAAATCGTTTATTGAAATGTGATGATATATTTGTACTTTCGAGTTGAATAGCCGCAGGTTAAATTTGGCAAATCGACACCATTATTTGGTTCTAGATTTCTTTCTTAAAAACAAGAAACAATAAAATGTTTTATGCTAATGAAATTTTGCAAATCATAGAGTCAGATATCCGCTCATTGCAGCAATGTAGGTATATGAAAAAAAAAAGTAAAGCTGAAATCTGAAATTTAACTAGTACTCTAATATCCTCATTTTTCAAGTGAAAAGCAAGCGGTTCGTAAATGGTTGTTCTTTATTTCTGCATATTTTTGATGAGATTGTATCAATAATCCAGGGAGACATTTACACCGGAGCGTGTGAAATTGATAATTAATTATTATGGTGTTTAATGAAGGATTAGAAATAAAGAACACAATAGGGGTTATGAGAATTAACAGACCAAAAGCTTAGGTTTTAATCAAACACTGCTTTTCCTTGCCTCTTTTGCAGTTTTTATGACCCTATGTACTCGTATGTTAAAAAAATATAATATTACTATTAAAAAATACAATTATATTGCTCTATTTTATTTGTAAAGAGTTGAATTATAAATAAGATGTAATACAAAAATAAAGTATTTTTCATAAATTTGCTATTGTAACGCACAGGTAAAAAATGTAACTTAAAAGCTTTTAAGTGCATGAAAAAAATACAAAATATTAGAAAACGAGAAAAGTTTTATTTTTTTAATACCCACTCAATTTACTTCAATGTTTAAAAAAAAAACGAATATCTTTTACTGGGCTTAAGATGAAAATTCAAAATTCAAGGAAAACATTTTTAAACAAGGGATTGGAAGCGTTAATTTTTATTTCTCTGCATCTCACAGGCAAATTATTGAAATTTATACGGTTTTTGCTTCAAACGTACCAAACAATCTAGTAATGCAATAAGGATTCTGAAAACTGATTTGGATTTTTCATCAAGTCTACTTTTAATCAGTTTTGTCACAAATTAAATAGGTAAAATAAATATTTTTATTTTTGAAATACTCAAGACGAAAAATAAAAATGTTAGAGAATTGATCAAAATTACACTCCATAACAAATTAAATTCAGTGTTCAGAATGTTTATCGTAGTACTAGATTGATCGGCATGTTATAATTTGCTTGTGAACAACAGAGAATACTATATGTCGATCCATTTAAAGAAATAAATTTAAAATAACTTTTAACTTATTTTATCTTTGTTAACAATAAAATTGAAATAATAAAATTTTTAATGATTTCAATTAAGTTCATATAAGTTTAATTTTCATCAACGTATCAAAATATCATTCAACATTAAATTAGTGAAATGATGAAACTTCATTTTTTTAGTACTTACATTTATTTATATTTTAAAATAATGTTGAATAGTTGTAAATTAAAAAGAACCGACTTTGCTTTGGAGTACATAGGGTTACAGTTTTGGGTAGGTTGCACTCGTTGGATGTCTACCTGTATTGAATTCGTAAGTAATTGATGGTTAACGTAAATTACGATTCTGATAGCAACCTCGGTGAGTCAAATATTCAACAAGTTTTAAATTTTAATATTTGGTTAAAACTTTTTGGCAATTTCAATAACGATTTCCATTTATCTATTCCAATTATGTTTGATAATTTCAAAGAATTAATCATAATTGCGTTTGTATAATAATAATAATAATATATTGTTTCAAGTGTGAAAATTTCAAGTCTTTTGGAATTTTTTAAAATTTTGTTAGGATTTGCAATTATAACCCAAAAAACATTCGAAAATTCTAAATAATTATCAAACAAAGTACACAGGTGCACGGTTTCGGATCGTTTATATAGCTTATTGTTTTGTGGTACCGTACGTAGTGGTTGAATCACTTTTATTGCACATGAAAATGATTACAGAATAAAAAAAAAACATCGCTCGAAATGTAAAAAATATGTGTAGTATGAAAACATAATATACCTATTTTCTAAACCAGCAATTAAAATTACTATAATTCAAACGTATAACATTTAGTAATCTGCGCATCTAAATCGTATGTACGACAAAAATAACTAGCGCATCTCGAACACTGTAAATTTGACTACAAACGGTAAATAAGATGATACAAATAAACCTAACACTTATATCATCGTATTTTGAAAAACATTTACACGACACATTTCATCGGGTAAGTATTATCACTCTAGAAAACGTCTTCTCAGTACACAAATAATAATTTATGAAGAAACGGCTGAATAAACACGCTTAATTCAGTTTTTGTTGTAATAGACTGTATACTACATGACTATAATATTTAATTTTAATGTTTAATAAAAAGTCGTAAAAAAATATTGTCGTCAACATTGCTGCAGTTGTAGTTGTGTAGCACTCGTGTAAACCAGGAATCTATAAACTGATTCGAATTCTTTAAATCTTCTGTGTTGCACCCGTCGAGGCACGTTTTCGATTTTATCTTCTAAATTTTTACAAATTAAAATTTAAAAAACCGATATGAGTTTTTTTTTAATTTTTAGTTCTAAAAATAAATTATGTCAATAAATAACGTAGCTTGACGGATGAGAAGCAGACGTATTGAAGAACTGAAATCAGTATATACGTTCCTTATCGCATTAATAGATTGATCATGGTGTGATGGAAGTTAAAACCGTCTGAAGTCCCACGATTCACGTGTAACGGACAGAGATGGAAAATCGACGTTTCCAACCGCCTTAAGGCGGATCGTTAAACGCGTGCAAGCATCTCGCGATCGACCAAACCAATCGAGATTTAAATTACACGAATTACCAACAAATAGATTACATATTCGCATAAATTTTCATACGATCGCCATAATATTATTATGTATGGACTGTTATTTACGCACTGCGCATTACACAGTTAGATAACACAAGATGATTATTTATGATCACTTGCGTATATTGTGCAAGTGGTTCGAGGCGTCGCTGCCCTTAACCGTCACGGTCCCCGACTCTCGAGTTTAAGGATTTGTTGTTTTTTCGTAGCGAACATTATTATTATTATTATTAACGAATAGCTGTTTCACCTAATGTACCAGCTGCGGGGCGACGATTTCGTTTTTGTTATTTGGGAGTTCGCCGCGAGAGAACACATCATCGCACGGCGCTCTTTCTGAACGCAGTGTTATTATAATAATCAGGGCTCGTAAGTTTATCACAAAGACGTACGGACTTAGCGTATCTCACCATTAACACACGAGTACTCACTCGTCGCCAATATAATATAATATAAGGCAGTCGTGGATGAAACAATGATTTTCATACTTTTTTTCCGCGAAAAATAATGATTTTAACGAGATTTAGACTTATCGTCACGCGCTTTTCACGGAACAATCAAATTAAATCATTTTTCATCCATGATTGTCCTACGTTTATTTTGGCGACTCAAATTCATACCAAAGTGGTCCACAGATTTATATGTCTATGGGTCGTCCACTAAAAAACGCATAAATAATCATGCACTTACGCAATAAAAACCAGCAAAATGTGCAATAAATCGTTTGGAAATATGCATTTTTATGCACTAAAATCTAAAAATAACCTGCATTTTAAATATACGCGTGATAAAAAAATTTAATTCAATACAACTCGTAGAAAATTCAAATAAGAAGAATACTTATTTAATAATATTTAATCAAAATGCTCTTTACCGTGTGCTCCGCGTACTAAACGCATACGTCACATATTTAAGAAAAGTACCGAAAAAAATTTGCATTTTTAAAACGTTTGATGAGCGCGATTGTTTTGTTTGTGTTTACTTATCAACCTATTGCGTTTTAAACACAATATTATTATAATTCTGATAGCCAAAAACACAATAATATTTAGATAAAAAAAAAACGTGCGTTTAAACATCGAAAACATGTTTTTGTCAAAGAAACGAATATTTTATTGATATTTTGAGATACACTTTTTTTTTTTTTAATCCGGTTATTATAAAAGATATTTTTTGCGCAGTTTAAATGAGTTGTCTCGGGGCCGGACATTTTTCATTCGTCATACAATATTACGATACCGCGGATAGAATATCGCTGAGAAAATTGGCGAAAAAAGATATGATAATCAAAATCATCACCCTGTATGTACATGTTACTTAGATGATAATAATAATAATACTTTTTATTTTTTGGTGATGACAATTAACGTATCGTTTTTCCGGACAATATTCGCCATTTGAGAAATTTGACACTGAAGATATCTCGAAGTACCTACGTTCTAAACGTTAAAACGTTAGGTAGTTATGATGGCATTATATTTATTTTTATTTTCTAGTACTACGTTCGCAATTTTGACGTTATACAATGATTCATATATTTTCAAAAACGTCTTACAACCTACGACGAATCACATACAAATACATGTAATTTATCGTTTCAATGTTATAGGCGTATTCGTTTACAACCGGAAAACAATAAACTAAACATTAGAATATACGCATTACGCACCACATGGTATGATATTTTTATATGGTATAGGTGTTTTCAATGGTGATGAGATGTATACGTAGGTCGGCACCAGTTAAAGTATTTGTATATTTCGAGTTTACGTCGTATGTGCTGAAATCTGAAGCGTTCCAAACTGCAATATGCCAAACATCTCGATTCGTTAGTATGGTTATTAGTTTTGTAAGAATTTTGTTTTTTAATCAAACATTTAAAAATTAAGAGTACAACGCTGTATTAATTATTATTTTGTTAAATAATATAGTAATAGTAAAACAACAACAGTTTTGATACGATTTATTCCTATAAAACCTTTTTATCCGGGTAAGCGTTCATAGCGTTACGTGGATTTTATACGCTGTATAGAAAAATTATGATTATAACCATTCAAGTTGGTAAAAACGTTGGAGAATAATTTTGAATTTGAGTGGTACTGCCTAAAAATGTCAACTATTCACCATAATATTGAAAAATGTTATTAATAAAAACGAATGCGACGTGTTTATGGAATTGCATTGAATAAATGATTTTTTTTTTTTTTCGAATATTGCTGTTTTAACCATAAAATTTTATTAGAGAATTCGCGTCTAAAAAAAATAATAAATCTCTAAAAAGTAAACGTCACGTTAACGTCTATATATTATAACATCAATCACGCGGTGCTCACCTGAGACCTACAACGATTTCATACGATTTCGAATTCAATATACTATAGGCGCATGTATTATTTGTTGCATAAAACTTTGTTTAACTTCCTTCTTATTTTTTCCCCACCGTGAAATCCCCTTCGTCTGTTTTAAAACAAAATGAAAATCTAGTGTTTTTGCCGAGGATTTTTCCGTATATCATGATACACACCAAGACGATGGCGAGTCACCGTGAATTTATTTACAACCAAGCTAATGCGTCGTATACACTTAGGATGTTTTATCGCAAACGAAGACGCCCCTTTCTTTGTATAGTCGCTCGCGTGCGACTTGTGAACTTCGCACAAACTTATACGCTCGCGTCTCTCTGCTCTGCAAACTTCCAGAAAGTTTGGACGTTCCTGAAACTATACACTGTGTGTGCTGTGTGTGGGGGAGGGGGTGTTAGAGTGCGTAGTTTCTGGGCTAGCTCGTAAAAAAAATCATCCCTTTTTGCCACGTGTGTGCAAGTACACAGAATCGACCCCAGCTGTGGATTTTGAAAAGGCACGTGCAGCCCAAGAACTTGACCTTCAAAACTGCAATAGGTTTATGCATATCATGCCCAAAATTCCTAAGGTGAACTCACTCTTTGGGTATTAAGTCTATGCATCGTTTTTTTTCTACCGATTTATTTCACACAAACTCATATGGTCGCGCGTCTCTCTCTGCAAACTTCCCAAATGTTTGGCCGTTCCTGGAACACCGTGTGCTGATGGGGAGAAGGGTGGGGTTCATCCCTTTTGATTCTCGTTACGTGTATATTGTGCTCAAGTATCGACCTCATCAGTAGATTTTCAATTAAATACGTTATGCTGTACGTGTATACGTACAGCACATTACCTTCAAAATTCAACAGGCGTTCTTGAGATAAAACATTTGAATTGGGTCAAAAAAAAAAAAAAAAATTAAAACAATCGAAAGAAAAAAAGAAGAAATCGTATTGGTTTTAGTTACAATCATAGTTGTCTTTATTATTTTTTAGCCTTACGTCTCAGCGACGATTCGCGCTAATTTGTTATATAGATGTGTCGAAATGAAAAATCTAATTCGTAATGGTCAATAAACGATTATAAATAGCTTATGATATTTTATTGTCATCTATAATTTAAAATCAAGGTTAATATTGTGATATGTTCATAAAAACATTTTGTATCAACATATTTTCTGATCGTTAGACTCGGGTACTATTTTAATCATCATCACTAGTCACTATACCTATATTATTATATGTGAATGTGATGAACTACTGTCGATTTTTATGCCCTCCCTAAATTTTTACCGGTAGTGAGAATACCTGCCATATTGGTTGATAGTCACGTTTCGCGTTTATGCTTTACACCATATGATGCCTCTGGTTAGCACCACCAGTCACCACCATAGCTTGTTTCAAAATAATATGAATTGTATGAATTTTCTTAAAACCTTCAATAAAAAATAAAATTCGAGATTTTAAACTAAAATAAAATATAAAAGAAAGGGCAAATTATAAATGTAGCGCAAAAAACTGAATGATAAATGAATCGACAAGAGTTCAATGCCGCAAAAACTCGATCAGATAACATCATAATGTTTGTTCTAGACGTCCGTCGTGTGTTTTTGTTTCGTCATTTGAACGGGTCTTCATACGAAATCCCGAACCAATCAGGTATGATAAATAAAAAATCCGCTGCTGAGAAAAACAAAACAAAATTGTAAGCTTAAACTATAGGGCTCGTTGTGAATTTCGTGTGCAGGGTTTGCCTGATCTATAAAAATCTGGCAACGTTCCGAAGAAAATCGCTTGTACTCTACAGTATTCGCACCAAGCGTTTTATCAGCTGGTGCTCGAATACAACTATAATATCGATACAGCTTGTGGAAAATATGAAACAAAATTAGATGCTGCGGTGCTAGTATACGTCGTAAATCGGGAATTAATTTTTCATACGAAGATTTACTGTCAAAACGTATCTTTGTGAAAACCGTTTAATCTATACGCACGCGACAAACACGAATAGTGCGTAATAGAAGTAAGTGCCCAATAAACGTTTTTAAATCGTCGCATTAATGCGGTTTTTGCGTTTTTCCAAACAACAAGCGACGGTTTGAGGCGTTTAACAAGCACCTGTTGTATACAGTTTTGTCGCAGCTCTGTCGATTGCTCAATAATTATTATTTATTAATGGGAACGCACAAACGACTGCTCGTAAGAGTTCACTTACAAAATACGAATAATGTTATGACCCCAGTGTGGGTCTTTCGTTCCGACCATATTATTATGACCTCGCCTGATCGAATATAAAAAAAAAACGCCTCGGGCCGCAGTGTACATAATATATAGCTATAGTTTTTAATTCGCGAAAATCGAGTTCTTCCGCAAACTACACAATACAAATAATAGTATCTACCGAATACGTTTCTGTAACAATTCAGTGCAAGACTGCGGTACCGCCCTGCACCCTGCCGCGGGGCACAAATTCGGACGCGATCGAAATAACGTTAAACCCTCAACCAATCCTACAACCGAATATGCATCGTGAAAAAAAATTTTGAAATATTTCAATGCCGTTCGAACGGCATTGAAATATTTCGTTATTAAAAAAGCCGGAATCACTCTAGATCGCGTGGATAGTTTGACGGAGTAGCGACTATACGCTTTGGTCGGGTCACTGCAGGTTTAGACGTATTGTCGTTTAAACGTATTATTTAATATCCGAAAGCAATGATGATTCATTGCCTTTGTAAAAACGATTCTGAACGAGCTCGGTTTTCTATTAGGTAACCTCTACGTCGTGGTGAATTTTTCGAGAATTTCAAAATTCTGTATTCACTTAGCTTAAAGATTTTTGAAATCACTAGTAACTTTTATAAAACTTCTATTTTACATATTTTAATATTGTGTAAGAAGAATCAGTATTGATTTTTACATAAATTAAACAAAAAATTAGGGGCATAATTATTTTAGATTATTTGTTCATACAAAAATGATTTTTTTCTAGATTGTTCTGCAATCTTAAGTTCATTAGAGAACATTATAGAATATTGAGATGTTAAAATAAAAATTTTTTTTTTATAACACTACCTAAAATGTTAAAAACCATTTTAAACTTTATTTTATGTACTATAGAAATTAATGAAACTCAAACATCAGTTGTACATTTTAAGAACTAAATATAAAGCTTTAACATTTTGCATTATTTGTTTAACAAAAAATTTAAGATAGAACCTGTACTTTGGTGATTTTAGGTGTTCTTTTAAGCTAAAATATATAAAACATTATAATGTGATAATATATTCATTACAAGAAAGCCGGCAAAAAACTTTGAACTGTGTGACTCATCGTTCCGTTTGGCCGGAGTGCGATTGCCGACAATTATTTTGCATTTCTTATTATAAACGACGTGTGGGTTTTTCCGGCTTGATATTCCCCGGTAATGGAGAAAGCCGGCAATGAACTTTGAACTGTGTGACGGATCGTTCCGATTGGCCGGAGTGCGGTTGTCGAAAATTATTTTGCATTTCTTATTATAAACGACGTGTGGGTTTTTCCGGCTTGATATTCCCCGATAATGGAGAAAACCGGCAATAAACTTTGATCTGTGTGGCGGATTGTTTTAATTGGCCGGAACGCAGTTGTCGATAATTATTTTGCATTTCTTATTATAACGATGTGTGGGTTTTTCCGGCTTGACTTTCCCCGGTAATAGAGAAATCAAGTGATGAACTTTGATCTATGTGGCAGATTGTTTTAATTGGCCAGAACGCAGTTGTGCACAATTATTTTGCATTTCTTATTAGAAACGACGTGTGGGTTTTTCCGACTCGAAATTCCCCGGTAATAGAGAGAGCAGGCAATGAACTTTGATCTGTGTGGCGGATTGTTTTAATTGGCCGGAACGCGGTTAAGGATAATTATTTTGCATTTCTTATTATAAACGACGTGTGGGTTTTTCCGACTCGATATTTCCCGGTAATAGAGGAAGCCGGCGATGAACTTTGAACTGTGTGACCGGTCGTTTTGGTTGGCTGGAGTGCGGTTGTGGACAATTATTTTGCATTTCTTATTATACACGACGTGTGGGGTTTTCCGGCTTGAAATTCCCCGGTGATGGAGAAAGCCGGCAATGAACTTTGATCTGTGTGGCGGATTGTTTTAATTGGCCGGAACGCGGTTGTCGATAATTATTTTGCATTTCTTATTATAAACGACGTGTGGGTATTTCCGACTCGACATTTCCCGGTAATAGAGAAAGCCGGCGATGAACTTTGATCTGTATGGCGGATTGTTTTAATTGGCCGGAACGCGGTTGTCGATAATTATTTTGCATTACTTATTATAACGATGTGTGGGTTTTTCCGGCTTGACTTTCCCCGGTAATAGAGAAATCAGGCGATGAACTATGATCTGTAAGGCGGATTGTTTTAATTGGCCGGAACGCGGTTGTGGACAATTATTTTGCATTTTTTATTATAAACGACGTGTTGGTTTTTCCGAATCGATAATTCCCGGTAATAGAGAAAGCCGGCGATGAACTTTGAACTGTGTGACCGTTCGTTTTGATTGGCTAGGGTGCGGTTGTGGACAATTATTTTACATTTCTTATTATAACGATGTTTGGGATTTTCCGGCTTGACTTTCCCCGGCATAAGAGAAATCAGGCGATGAACTTTGATCTGTGTGGCGGATTGTTTAAATTGGCTGGAACGCGGTTGTCGATAATTATTTCGCATTTCTTATTATAAACGACGTGTGGGTTTTTCCGACTCGATATTCCCCGTTAATAGAGAAAGCCGGCGATGAACTTTGAACTTTGTGACGGGTCGTTTTGATTGGCTGGTTTGCGGTTTTCGTCAATTATTTTGCATTTCTTAATATAAACGACGTGTGGGTTTTTCCGGCTTGATATTCCCCGGTAATGGAGAAAGCCGGCAATGAACTTTGAACTGTTTGTCGCGTCTTTCCGATCATCCGATGTATCGAACATAACGTTGAACTAATTGATCAATTTTTAAAAGAGTTTTTTCCAACGAAATAAACAATATAATATAACGAAACAATTTCTATGTAAAAAAATAGGTCCATAATTTAATTTTTTTTTTAACCTAGTTTAGAAAAATATATTGTTTTGGATTTTGTTTAGGTACTGAAGTCATCATTTGAAAATTTTAGGTCTTACAAAAAATAACTGCGGAAATTTACAAACTTTAAAATTTAAAATTTCTGAAAAATTTCCCTCAGGATGATGGAACTGATAGATGTGTGAAAATTGCTTGTAATTGTAAAAACTTTCGAAATTTTAGCACCGTTTTATGCTTTTTATTGATATTTTTAAAAATAATAAAAATGCTTCAAATAAAGTACCATCTCGGTATTAACCACATATATCATTTGAAGGTCTATATCAAAGTATTATACGAGTATAAATTTTATTGAAAATTTAGTGATGACAGAAAAAAAAAATCACAATTTTATTACATTTTGGTTTACACAAATTGGATGAAAATTAGACAAACAAGTAACAAACAACTTACGATACAAATTTCTATCTATACTTAATAAAAAATAACAATATTTAAAAAATAATAATATACCAATCTCTTTTTAATTGGGGAAAACGCATCTATTTCATTAACGGCTTACATAGTTTAAAAAAATTAATTCTTTTCTACACTGAGTGAAGTATTTCAGGCACTAGTGTAATTGTACATATTATAATTTGTAATCGGTGCGTATGGTCGTCGTCGTAAAACGGACGACGGATTTTCCCAATTTTGTTGTTTTTTTCCTGGCACTTAATTTGTTCCTAATTGAACGATTAATAGTAGTTTTAATCGTTTTCAAATGTGTACTATTTACACTCTGACTAAACATAATTGTTTAACTATTTAGGATAAAAATAAATTGGTAAGTCTGTAGTTTGCACATAGTCTAGTTTACTTAGTGGCTTATATATTATGTGAACTACAAAAGTTTTTTTTTTTCAAATTTTTTTTCCGCTCTCGATATAAATACGGAAATTTGACAACAGAACACAAATCGATAAGAAGTTTTACTAAAAATTTAGGAACGTTAATCGAAATTGAAATCTTGTTCTAATTGTCGGTGCCATAGTAACGGATAACTATTTTATAACCATTTGATTCATAATGGATCATTTCATTCATAATAAATAATTGACATAAAAAATAGGTAAGTACCTAGTTACACGATACAAATTGTTCGTCCATTAGGCAATAAGCCGGTAACAATACTCGTGAGGATTTTTTTATTCGTTTACTCTATATATAGTTCGTAGACAAAAAAATTTTGCCCTTCAAACCCCAATATAAAAAGCAAAGTGGAATTAATAATCAAAGTGACATTAAAAAGACTCAACGGATACGAAAAAAACAAAATATTATTGCTATTTTTTGTTTTGATTACTATATTTGTGTGGTTGATAGATGATGCATTTTTAAATTTATCGCAAAGTTTAAATTACTATTCATTTTTGAAACGAACGACAAAAAGAGAGGTTATATTATAAACGTCTTGTCAAAATAATAATAATAATAAAAAAATACCATAAACAATAGAGAAGACAATATTGACGGAAAATATTACGTATATATGGCTGGTGGAAAGGGATGCAAAGAAATAACGTGTATTTGTATCGATTGTAAAAAGTCTAAACACGGCCTTTGTTAAAGCCGTTCCGCGTATAGCACAGACGTCCGTTTTTGCGTTGGAAAATCGAAAGAAATTTTCAAGGTAAGTTTTACAGAAGTGTGATAAGACCAACCTTGTTGTATGGTTCGGAGTGTTGGGTGAGAAGCTTGATGAGAATGAGAATGCTTAGACGGATGAGTGGAGTAACAAGAGAAGATTGAATTAGAAACGAATATGTAAGAGGTAGTATTGATGTTGAAGTCATCAACAGTGGATAAGATGAGGGAAAATAGGATTAGCTTAGATGGTTTGGACATATTGTGATGAGGAGAGAAGAAATTGAAGCAGTAAGAGTGGTTATGAAAATGAACGTTAAAGAGGTAGATAAAGACCAAAAAAGAGCGATGGATGGAAACAATTGAAAAATATATGAGGGTTGATAATGTGTGTGTGTGTGTAGAGGATGTGAATGATCGTGACAAGGGATAGGACGTAGGTGGCCGGCTCCAAATAGTTGGGAGAAAGACGAGGAAAAAGAAGAAAACGTAGAAGTTGATCTTTCCGGTGGAGTGGAAATTGTCAAAAATTCCCGATCTCTGCTAGTCAAACGCACCGGACGTGATATTTTTGTGCAAGGTAAATGCGATAATATAACGCATACTCGCGTTCAACAATTACGGGTTTGAACAGGTCCATATTAAGACACTAAATATAGCCTGTAAGCTATATATATAGTTCTTACGAAAAAAAAAACAGTCTGAAATTTCAAGGTCGGTTTGTCGAAGGAGTGACTTTCGCTTTGGAATAGGCTTACAGCTGTGTACGGATCACCGGTTTGATATTTATACTCTAAATTTTGTTTTATTTTTTACTGCTAAAGTACTATATTATATTCTACAAGACACATATACCGAACTCCGTTATTTCTCCTAGAACATCAAATTTTAAAACATAAAAAAAAAAATAAATTTTAATCTTATTTATACTAATATTTGAAATAGATTAAAAAAACCGAAGTTCAGTGCGGGCTGTATATCAGTGTTAATTTCATCTATTGGTAAAACAAATCATTCGATTAGCTACCTACTTTGATTCTACGAGACCTTACCCCCAAAATTATCGTTGTCCGTCTAAATTTTAAATGCATTGAATGCGGTAGAAGTCGTCAACATTTTACCGCTCATTAAATAGGCGGTACCTGGCCCTTAAACAGCCGGATTGGAACCGTTTTTGTTAATCATTGTATAAATACGATAAATTGACGAATCACACGTCAAAAACAATTTTTACGAACACTGTTTTTAAATTCGCTGTTATTATATACGTAAGTGTTTTGTCAAACTTAAATAAGTCCATTGAATTCGAGTTCGTGATGTTAAATTGGTGTGTCTGAATTTGAAGTAGGTAATATCGTTAATTTCGATGATTTTTCAATCATCATTAAAACAATTAAATAAACGCAAAGTACAAATTAATATAAAATTATTTGTAATTTTGAAAAAAAAAATTTTCCGTGAATAAAATTGTTCACATAAAAAATTTGGATAGCTTTCAAAAACTGTACTTGTGAGCTTTTTCGGTAGAGCTATAAAGATAAGTATAGGCGTTGTAGAACTTAAGGAGAGCGGCTATTTATCAAGGGTTAAAGTTTTTTTTTGATAGTTAAATATGGCTTTCGTTTTACCGATTTTTAAATTATGTCCTGGCATACCGTACAACTTTAACTGTAACTTTTTATATTTTCAATTTCAAATTGTTAACGTATCGTTGCAAAATCGCAAAGTTGGGAAAACCAGCGGCCTAGAAGAGGTTTTAACAAAAAGAAAATTTTTAAAATCGGCCTATTGCATACTTTGAAAATGCATTTTGGTATGTTTTCATACAAATTTTGGCCGCACCCGTTCTACTTAAGCCGAGCTCGGTTCAGCCGAGACGAGCCTACTCCCGAAGCTTTGCCAAAGTGAAAGTTTTAATTTGTTTTTCTGTCGTAAAATCCGGCTCTTCGCACGTGTGCGATAAAACGCGGGGAAACCTTTCCAAACCCTTCTACACGTGACAAACTCACCCTCCCAATCCACCCACACACATCGCTGTACGACCCGTGATTTTATTGCCGGCGTAAAATGCGCTGTAAAGTCCCCGACGGCGTACCCTCGGAGGGACGGGAATGAATTCACGTCGGATAAATAATAATATACCATTTATGGCGTACACCCGTGACACACAGGGTGAAAGCATGTTCATCCCGATTTAACGTGTTGGAATCGTCGTGGTGCGTCGGTCGATTTTAATTTCGGTGTTTTGTAAACGTACGGCAGAGGTTTGCGCGTAAAGGCGACATTTTGCAAAAAAATTTGGGTCTTTTTATCCAAATTAGAGTAGTTTCCGTCGCTGAACCGTAAACTTGGGGAAAAAATGTTTCTTTTCAGCCATTAAAACAGTTTGGTCGCATGCAGATACGAGAAAGCAACTACTTACGAGCAACAGACATTTCTATAACACAGTCAAAATATTCTATTACGTATCTATTAAATTATCCAGTAAATTTTCGTAAATATTCCAAACAAATCATCATGATGCCCCGTTTCACCTTTGGCCACGTGATTGAAACGTATAGTTCACTGTAACAAATAGTTAACGACGTATCGAATAAACTACATAAAATTTTTTTTATAATTTTTGTTGCTGTGCGAGAAAAAAAAATTTAGGAAAGCTTTGTGAACAATTCTTTCCAAGGAGAAATAGTTGAGTTACATCATCCCAAAAAAACAGTCTTTTTATCTCGAACGATGTGAAAATCGTATAACAAAATCATATTTTAGTCTGTAAAATTAAAATGAAATAATTATTTTGAGACGTGTTTTGTTGAGAACACGCTTATTCATTTTATCACCCTGTATACCTCAAATATTATGTAGACGCGATTTTATTTTATTTGTATTCACATTCCTGAGAGTTTAATAGTTTAATATTTACACTGTGGTTATGTTGTATGTTTTATGAGTTTTTAATCTAAAACTTTTACAAAAATATTTGGACTCGCTATCGATTTGAAATAATTGTAGCAAACATACTGCAGGGTCAATTTGATAAATGTTCGATGTCTATAAAAATAGCCGAAAAACCGGGAAATTAACTATTCTACCAAACGTTTTTTTTATTCGTTCATTATTACCATCATAATTTTTGTTTTTTAGAAGGAAGTAATATTTATTTATAGACAATCACTATCATAACTTATAACGCTAATAAAAAGCCATAAAAAATATTTTTAAGGTGATAGTTTCGTCGAAAATTGTTGTGTACTTTCGACTAACTTCATTAATAGCTTTGGATAGATTTTTCTTTAATTTTGTAGGATACCTACCTAGTTATATATTTTTTAATAATTAGAAATTTACTAAATGAGTTGATAAATTAAAATAAATAAACCAAATTATTTTCGGCGGTTTACAAATGAAAATGTTTGAATCACAATTCACAGACTGTAATTGTTTCAATTTCATAGATTCCAATTATGTTTTTCTTCTCAATTGTAATGAAATAACTTACAAGTCATATGACCAATGTAAAGTAAAAGTTCCAGTATTAAAATCCCAATACACAAAAAGGGATTTTTATAGTTCTGGTTGGACAACAGCTATATATAATATTATAGGTATTCAAAAAATAAATTCAAACACTGGTTACGAATAACTGAAATGTTACAGTTTAAAAATCGGTTCTAATTTTTGTTTCATTGTTCAATGTAATATTAGTATTTATAGTTTGCTCTTAGCGCTTTTCAACAAAACATTTATTGCACACTGCTGGTTACAAACTATACGTTGTCATTAAATTTAGTTTAACTTAATTGCATTCAATTATAAATTTTTTTTCTTTTTGTACTCCTAAATATAATAATAAATACGAAATGCAGCAGGAATGTTACTAGACTTGAAAAAAATGAACTTTTGGGAACAATATTAATTATTTTGATATCTATACTTTAACGAAGCTTTTGTTATTCTGTAACAAACAATATTAATTGTCTTTAAAGTTGCTTATATTGTTCTAACTTCTACAGCAAGTTGTCGTCACTAAAGAGATAATTGTTTTTAGTATTTAAAGCTGCAGCGTTTAATTACTACTATCTTTTGAAGTTTTTATAATTTATTGTAGTGAAAAAGCATAGGTTCAAGGAAAACAAAATCGAAAAATCTAAAATGAAAGGAAATTGTTATTGGAAATAATTATTACCCTGCGAAGTTTGACCATTGAAAATTATAAAATGTACAGTACCTACGATTGTGAGTCGGTCACTTTTTGTATTGGAAAACATGCCACAATTTTTAATATGATACCCTATGAAAGTAACAATAATCATTGTTGACTTTAAAGAGCTATTATGAGCAAAACCTGGTTTATGTTAGAGCGAGTCTTGTAGTTCTAGAGTTCAGTTAAAAATTTCAGACTTTACGTATCACATAACAATTAATAACATGTTTTTAAAAACATATTTGATATTTTTAAGCACAAAATAAATCAATTGAATGAAATTCAATTCACCACGCATGCAAAATATGATTTATTTTGTTATACAGTATTATTTTAAAACACGGCTGTTAAAGAAAAAAGTGAAATTTATTATGTTTTACTGATTTTTTAATAAGATCAATTTAAAATTTAACAACAAAACACTTGCAGCCTCGTCAATAACTTAGTTTTTATTCTCACACTGTTTTCTAATTAGTTTATAATCTACACGTGCGTCGTGTTTTTGTTCGATCTTTTGGGGCCGACACTCATTATTTGCAATACCCGGGTACGAAAACAAGGGTTTATATTAATATATAAAAGTGGAGAGAGAGAGAGAGAGAGAGAGAGAGAGGATTTAAAAAGGTGTTTTGTATATAAAAACCGTAAACAACGATTTCTGTACAATACGATGTGGCTTCTCGCCTATTCGCTATTCTTTTTATACATATTATATTCTTCATTTCATATCGGGAAAACGTTCACAAAACAAAATACTCGTGTTAGTTCTGACCCCTGGGTTCTGACCAAAACTTTTCGCCATCGGAAAAGTAGTCTTCGCGGATCTCGTTCCTCGCTTTTAGTCTCCGACCTCTGGGCCATCCCGGCGCCTTCGCGTCTGCAGTAGGGCCTGGCTCGCGGTGACCTCTTGAAGAGACTTTTCTCGGCGGTTCAGCGGTCCCGGAGAGACACTCCCCGCGTTTCGTAGACATTCTTTTTGGGCAGGTGGTGCTCGTTTTTTGTTTGTGTATACAATAAGAATAATAATTGAACCATCGACGTGGGAAATGAGTTTGAAAACCTTTCATTATTGTCGCGCTACATACGGTATCGCTAAAAGTGCGTATTTCCACAGCGGGAACAGCGCGGACGGCGGTCACCATCATCACGCGGCCGACCATCACCACCTGCAGCCGTCATCGTCGTCCGCGGACCCGACGGACGTGACCCGGCACAAGGTCGTGGTGATGGGCGCGGCGCGGGTCGGCAAGTCGTCGCTGATCACGCAGTTCCTGTACCGGAAGTTCTCGGCCAAGTACAAGCGGACCGTGGAGGAGATGCACCACGGCCAGTTCACCGTGGACGGCGTCAAGATCGACCTGGACATACTGGACACCTCCGGCGCGTACGAGTTCCCGGCCATGCGGGCCCTGTCCATATCGTCCGCGGACGCGTTCGTGCTGGTCTACTCCGTCACCGACCCCGAGTCGTTCCAGCAGGCGGCCGCCATCCGGGACCAGATCGTCGACAC
This sequence comes from Hormaphis cornu, assembly GCA_017140985.1. NCBI lineage: Eukaryota > Metazoa > Arthropoda > Insecta > Hemiptera > Hormaphididae > Hormaphis > Hormaphis cornu. The sequence goes on from CM029357.1 coordinate 28,307,239, forward strand.
CAAGCACACGGCCGACGTGCCCATCGTAGTCGTCGGCAACAAACTCGACCTGGCCAACACCGACAGAAAGGTATAGAGAGGCGCTTATACGACCGCGGCTATTTATTATTATTTTAACGCGCTCAACAACCTGAGAGGTACCTCTCTTCAGGCTCTTCCTGTTAATTTCCTTCGCTTTCCTCAAAACTGTTCACTCGTCTCGATTGTCCCCTATTGATACTACAGGTATTACACCTCTCACGTATTCGCTCCGTCTTCTCTTGTTACTCCACTCATCCACCTAAGCATTCTTATTTTCACTACACTCATGGTGCATCCGTATAGAAACTTAAAAATAATTGATTTTTTTTTCGTTTCATTTCAAACTTTTTTTATGGTTAGGTCTTACCCGTGATTAAACTATTTGATCTATTTGATTAAATACAAAAGTCAAACAATAATTTTAAATTTTGTGAATACTGATTTCAGCTTATTGTGTATCCGTTGTCCAAATCGTGTACTACCACTTAAAACATATATTTGCAGTAAAACTCGGAGGTTATTCAATACGGCCCGGAAAATATACGTAAATTAAAATACAACAAAATGATTGCCTTTTTCACATTCTTTAAAAGCCACCTCTGTTTGATTTTACATAATAGACATTCACTGAGAAACGATTGAAGAAATTACTTTGGCGAATATCGTTGGTTTTGAAAATGATTGTTTAGGGCACGCGACGCATTATTTTGTTCTTTTGTTGAATCATTCTATTAAACAACTGTTCCTCCAAATCAATAATATATAAGTCATTTTTCTCCAAAACACGTCCTGTAATTGACTAACTTGACGTTTCTTTTTTCTTTTCACGTCATGCTCTCCCTCTGGCCTTATATATAATTAATTTAAGCACCTTTCAATAGTGTCGGGTATTTTTCATTTCTCAGTAATTTCTATTGAACTCTGTAAAATGGTGATGTACAACGTATACATGATAGGTATTTTTGTTATTTTCTCTTGATTTTTTTCCACAAAAATGTTTTTTTTTAATCCTCTTCACGGGACCGAACAGATGGGGAATTATAGTGAAACAAAAGCGGTTTCAAATTGAGTGACGTTCAAATTTTTTTTAAGTCTGCTACTATAAAAGTGCAGATTTGATATTTTGATTGTTTTTAAATTATCAAACCAATATTATCAAAATTAATCCAGATATTTACATACGATACGTAGATTGTCAAGTGTACAAGCTTAAAAATAAGTTTGGAAAAAAAAAATAATGGTCTACCTCCATAAAAAGCATTAATTTTTAAAAACGTTTGGCCAAAAATGAATCATTTTATATTAGAATATTTTGGGTACGTTTTTAGAGAATCAGCATCCCGGAGGGACTCCTTACAGTTAACCGTAATTTACAGTACCACGAAACAAAAATGCCACGTCATCAAAATATAAATTACCTCGACGCATTTTAATAAAAAAATTCGTTGCTATACAGGTGTATAATCAGTATAAATAAGTATTAATATACTGTGTGTACACAAAGTGTTTTTAAAATTGATTATGAACAACTAGTTAAAATTTCGTGAATATTATTATTTGTTGACGAATAAAAATTTTAGATGATATATTTAGGTACCTATTAGGACTTTAGAAAAACAAAATCGAAAGACTTTGTACACAAGTTGTAAGCCATCGATATGTTTGATTTTCTAATTCAATTTTACACTGTTTCAGTTCGATATTAAAATAATGATTTTAAAATAAAATTACCATTGACAAACGGGTGCGATTTAACGAAAACTGTGAACCAACGTAGAAGAAAAACCATTATTCCAAATTTTGAAATGAAAAATGGCTTGAAACGATTCTGCATTTCGGTTAAGCGGATTCATCATACACTATACACACGATACAATATTAAAATATTGTATCGTATATACTACTAATTTAGATTTACAAATTTTTTTTTGAGATTTTAAATTTACAATCAAAAACAGCAAAATATTGTAAAAGTTAAATCCGTTTTTTTTTTTTACATCAATTTTTTCCATAATAGTTAGTGCTTACAATTTCTCATTTCAATATTCAATTATAAAATAATATTGAAATGTGTTGATGTTGTTTGTTCTAAACTAGTATACTATGTTTTAACGAAATATTTATTTTTAAAGAAATAAATAATAATTGAAATATTGAAATCTTGACGATTTCAAACGACCTTAAAATTATAAAAAAATTATTTACTCGCAAAATCATCTAGTAAAAACGGTGTTTAGGGTCTACTGTCTTTAATTCAACTTGTCAGTGTCGGCTCTAAGCCTATCAACAAAAAAAAAAAAATCACGATCATGGAAGTACAAAATGATGTTTTTAAAAATAAAATGTATTGGCGTGACTAAAAATCCATTTATGCTGTTTATTAAATATTGATTAAGTGCTCCCGAATGTCTATAATTCGTGACGGTCCTTGATATAATCACAAGTCTAGAACCGTTTTCAGGACGAAAGTTGGAATAATACAAACTCAGTGACGTATATCCGAAAATCCATGAACGACAAAGACCCATAAGAAATCGCTCGTAACTTATCCACTGAAAACTCGTATAGTGTGCTGATAAGTTGAGATACCTATATATATATTGTAGCGTTTTACGTTTGAATGCAAAATCGGTAATATCGGCTGCCACGCCAAATAAAAAAAAGAAACCTATGAAAAATCGTCTCGGTATATAAAAAACCGAAAAGATAATGTTTTTTTTTTTTTTTTTATATGTTCACGATGATGTCAAATTCTACCGTTTCAGGAAAAAATTAGTTGTCCCATCAAAAAAACCGTTTCGTGTGCAACAAACTGCGTTATCGCCCTGTACCGCCGGCTGCAAAGACGCGAACGCGGATCGGTCGGCACGCGCGCATCCGGCCAGAAATCTATCAATCAGTCTCAGGTGTCACGCAGCCTCCTGATCTCCTTTGACACGCGCACACCCGACGAACCATAGCGATAGTTATTCGTCTTCGAAAACGATAATATTGTGCAAAATTACAATTCTAGGGTGTACCGGCCCCGCCGTATCGAAAAACGTCATTAAAATTAAAAAAAAAACGGAGTAGCGACCACGCTTTGGGCGGCTCACTAGACTGAAAGCTGTGGTTCAACCGTGTTATTTGATATCTGAAACGAATAATTGCAATGACGAATCATTGTCTTTGGAAATACGATTCTGAGCGAGCTCAGTCGCCTAGTATCTTACGTTTCTGGTAATTTTTTCGAAAATACTACACTTAGCTCAAACAGTTTCGGAATCACTTGAAACGATTTTATCAAACTTGTACCTTACCTGTTTTATTATTATGTAAGAGTTTCAGCTTGTGTTCCAATCTTTATTTTGGATGTTATAGCCAAAAAAAAAAATTAAATCGATTAGTAAAAAACACGTTTGCCGTAAAATTTCTCCAAAGCTTTCAAGAGCTTTGGAGATTCTTTGAGGTTTTAAGACTGTGACTCTTTCAATTTTGAACTTTCAAATTTGAGACCCCTTCAAGTACAATACGAGTTCAGAGACCTTTCATTAGAGGTACTGACTTTAAAAATCGGAGCATTCCTTATACCCTTAAAGTTATTCACAGAAAAAAAAAAACATCATTGTAAAAACAATACATTGACGCTCATAACCTAAAAACATTTTTATATTTAATTTTAGTGGGTTCTCCGTACTTTAAATTGTGCGTGCATTCTTGTATAATATATATAATACAGAATTTGAAAAAACTAACTTGATAGTTATTTAAATATATGTATACACGTTTTCCAGTCTAATACGGGTACATTGTCTGATCGTTTTTATTAATCTCATTTTTACCATAAATACAATTAGTATAAATATATTTAAAAAAAAAAAAAAAATAGTGACAAAAATGTGTGAACTTATAACGTAATTTTAAAAAGTTGTAAAACAAAAAATTTTAGGTGTTTTCTTAACATAAATAATATACTCCATAGCATTTACAGTATCGTTGACTAACTAAAGTCCAAAACCTGATATAAATATGCGATGTGCAATTTTTTACTTATGTCATATTAAAAAAAAAAAAACCTTTGTCGTCAATTTTCATGTAGAATCATTGCTAATTTATCCTAGTTTGGTGTTTATACGGCAACGCAATGACAAAGCAATATTTTTGTAAGAACCCTTCCTATATACTTCCTCAAGGTCTAAGACCTGTAATTAACACCGGTGTTGTTTCATCAACCAAAAAATACAATACGCGTTTAACGTGCACAACGCGATAAAGTTAGGTACTTAAACACTTATTACAATGTTGTTCTTAATATTATTCTATCGTGTTTATTACAAGCCACTAGGTAACAATCCAAAAACTGAATGACAATTCACCAAATGGTAGCTGTCAAACATAAAAATATTCATTTTAGATTGTGAGTGTAGCGAAGAACGTAGGTATTGGTTTTCACAAAACGTGGGTTTTTATTTATTTTTTTTTTTTTTTACCACTATGTGATCTCGATAACTTCTTCAATAATGATCCGATTTTTAAAGTCGGTACCTCTTATGACAGGTATATGGATACAAATGGTACTTTGAGGGGTCATCAAAAAATTAAGCAAAAATTTAGGAAAAAATAATACAGAATAAACTGAACTTTTCACAAAATATTAAAATCGTTGATCTGAGTATAAAACTTTCATTTTTTTTTAAATTTTTATTTATATAAATTTAATTTTTCCCAAAAATTTTGAAAATGTAATACAAGGTTCTCAACATAAAAATACATATTGCTACTAAGAAATTTAAAATTCCGTAGTCACAATTTTTATATTTAATTTTTAAAGTTGGAAAATTTTCGAAAATTGGTGTTACCTTTGACTATTTTTGAAAAAAAAAATTCGTAACTCACACAAATTTAATAATTAGGATATGAAAATTAGAGATATTATGTAAAACAAAATTTTCTATCTGAACAAAAAATTTCGAAAAAATCAACACAATATATTCCAAATGCGTACAAAATAATATTGAAAAACGATGTTATTTTGATTATAATAATGAAATTACGCACTGTCGTTAAATTGATGCTAAAAACGTAATAACTTAAAATAATGATCCCAATGGTTTGAAATGTGTACACCTTATTTAAATTAATAAACTTAACTTAACTTTGTTTCTCATTTCTTTATTCTCTTTATTTCTTTATTTGAGTCACTGAGTTCACTCAGAGTCGTTATTTTCGTAAGCAATTTTTAATCGCTTACAGATTTAATGTACAACTTCTATATGAACCTTTCAAAACAGTGACACACAGCATCAAACTACCCGTGTGACTTAGAATGATTCAGACTTTTTATATTTAGATGTGTTTTTTTTTCTTTTTGATTTACTTTCTCAAATCCAAATTACATAATATGTACTTAGCTTTATTACGTGTATTAATTACCGATATAGTATTTAATAATATAACAAATAGAAGAATGTTCGTGTTATACCATCAAAAACGTTGTCAGACTTCAATACAACAAATGAATTTACCCAGCAAGAATTCTTATTAGGTAGGTATTCGTATTAGTTTATGAATAAAAAACAAAAATAAAAAACTGTGAGTATAATACCGATATCTGTATCATATTATAATGAGAACTATTAGAAGGTCGGTCACTTTTTCCAGCGGTGAGGGCCATGTTTCGTTGGTCAAAAACAAAAGAAACACTTTACATATTTGGTTATAGTATACTAGATATTATACATGTACCTACGTCTTACGGTTAAAATTTTGATTTTAAAAACGTAAACTATTATTGAACAAGTACCAAGTTACACATTAAAAAAAAAAAAATAACTCATGCAATATTGTTTAATATCCGGGTTATAGTTCATAATGATATATAAGTGTCTCGGTTGCTTTTAGAATTAACGTAACGCGCAAGTATATCACATTTTAAACCCTAATTCCCCAGTTAAATTTTATTCTTGCAGTTAACGAATAACTTTGAGTTCAGAGTGCTTTTAATTCGTTAGAGTCAGTATGAATTATTATAAGTTGAGCATTTGACTTCCTTTGTACAAAACTAATAATTCACGGAATTCACTAATTTATGGGCCTAAAGAAGTGCTGATATTATTTTATTGCTGGAACAGGAACATTTCAAACTGATTTTCTTACAAAATGACCTAGCTGTGAAACAAAAACCCTTATGCGCTATTATCACGGTCGCAACATTGGAAATCGGTTAATCTTCAGACAAATACTTAAAATGTTGGTACCTAATTATACTTGATATAAACAACCAAAACTAGGGATTTATTTTCGGAAAATACTATTCATTCAAAGTTTTGAATTTGTACAAATTGTACTCCACAAATTGTAAACACAAACAAAATAATATATAATTATTTTTCTCAAGTAGGAGTTTGAGTTTTTATTTTTAATCATTATTTATTAAAAAAAAAACATAATATAATATTAAAAAAAAGTAGATTTTAATTATTAATTAACAAAAACATTTTAAAATACGTACAAAAAATATTTTTTGAATACATAATTTTATAGTCGTACTTATTCGCAGAGGTTAGGTCCGTTAGGTTAGGCGTCCGTTGTGGGATAGTAAATTGTTTGTATCGCGAAAAGCTTCTCTCAATATCTACCTACAGATGTAGTTGGGGCATATTTGAGTATAGAAAATCTCCAAAAATCAAATTTTCTAGTGCTACTGTAACGTCCAGCTGTCCGGAATGAATCTGGAAAATTTGAACCAAAATTTTGGACCCACTATTTTTATCGATTGCAGCTTTAAATTTTGCACATATTTCTTTGCCTGCTTCGACGGCCCTAGCTGTTTTGAGAACTTCCTCAGTACTGTTAGCAATTTTGAATGACTCGGAAAGTTTTTTTCCACTTGTTTTTTATCTGGTTATACTATCTAAGTGAGGTTTTGTACTAATATTCTGAATTTTTCTCGATAGAAGATGAGTATTTTCTATACTAGTTAGAACCTACACTGGTCACAGAGTGAGCAGCTAAGTGTATTGTGATATATACTTTCAAGTCTATACACGCATTAACACATTTACATTTACATTGCAGGTGACCGTTTCTTTCTTCCTCTAGGTTTGGTCTTTTTCATTTTCTTTCAAAAATAATGTATCCCTTAACTGTCGCAAATAGGTATGCTTTCTATCCTTCATTCGGTTCTTTGCCCGCTTGGGTTTCCTTTTCGAGTAACTGTACGTATAATATCTTAATTTTCTTATAACGATTCCGTTTTTATACAGTACATAGGTACTCATTGTGTTCATTTTATTACATCCATAAGTAACGTTACAGTCTATTTATTGTATGTATGGATTTTTTCCCCCCATTGTAAATAAGTAGATGTGTTGTGTTGCACCGTTACAAACGAAACCATGTAACAGGACATATTTGTTTCAATAAAATAACTATACTTAAAAAACACGAGCTGTTGAGTGATTTTACACTGTGAAACTCTTCGACGGGTCCTCGTTCTCTCGCAAATGGGTCCGTTCTTAGCGCGACGCACGCATACGCATAAAAACGATTTTAATTATTTTAGCCGCGCGCCGAGACAAAACGGTCGGCGATTTAAAACTCGTATTGATAACAACATATTATAACCCCTACCGCTGTTGTTAAACAAACGATACAAATTGCTCACTATTTGTAAGGATTTATATAGAAGATCCAGCGCAATCGCATCGAATAAATAAATACAAATGATAATTTACACGTACATCTCGTATATCTCGTTACAAATTGTATAGAACTGTTCAGAGTACAGTGTAAGGCGACGTTTAAAAACGCTGGCCAAAAATAGCAGAGATGTATACGATTGATGGACAACGGTTCCATTCCCGCTTCTCTGCGCAGTCGCATCAGCTTTGGGACCGTTAAAGATCGCGATAACGCAACAAATTCGGAAGATTTATTATCATTCGATTCGACCTTATCGCTTTACACGACAATTAAATTGGACTAATATAATTAATACGTCTGCAGTGTCATATTACGACTATTTTTCAACACTCGATAGTCATCTTTCCAGTTTCGTTCACAAATGGCTGAAAAATAAATAAATGATCGTGAAATTTGTGGACGGCGATCGTTTTCCCGACTTTTTTGTTTTGTCAGTCGAGAGACTTACGAAAATCGTGAAATTTTAAAATTGGATCGTCCAAATTACTGGGAAAATAGAACTTGACAATAACAAAAAACGAGCGTCTCAAAGAACGCACACTTTTTACAGACGTCATATAAGCGCAGAGGAAACCAAGCGTATTTGCATGTACAGTATTTCAAATGTTCCGTAATAAACATTTCACGAAATTTTACTACCGATTTTGAGTTGTATCTTATTGGTTTAAAATTATGTATAAATTAAACACATTATATAGTTTATTCCGTGCCTTTTGATAATTATAATACTATAGAACTTACATAAACTGGCAATATAATTGTTCAAAATTGTAACTAATCATTCACGATGGTCTATGGAGTCGATTTATTTAACACGAGGGCAGATCGAATTGAAAACAACTGTAACGGAAATGTTTTTGGTTTCAAATTAGTTCCGAAATCGCCAAAAAAAATACGAGGAAAACACCAGGGTTTCACTGCAAACGAGGTCGTGAAAATGAACAATCACGATGTTTTCTGTGTAACTTTATTATTTTTAAGTTAAACACAACTTTAACGTTTCGTAAAGTGCGTGCCCAGAATACACTTGGCTCCAATACGTACCTACTATATATATTCGTTTAGCTCGAGTTTCAAAATTGCCGGGCGATTTTTTTTCTTCTAGGTCAATTCTAAAAGAAAAACTAATTACACAATCAGTCGTTGCTTCATAAATAACAAACTAAACGCCTATATATTCCAGACACGCTCTTTTGAGAGATTCCAATTATCAAAACGGTGACGGATAACGATCCTCGAAAATACAACAGCGTTAGTTTAAAAAATGAAAACCCTTAAACCGACGTCGTAAACAAAGACCGAGATGGTGGAAAAAAGAAAACAAAACAAATTTTAAACGACATGATTATATTGTTCAAAACGAATATTTCGTTATGATTACAAGAATAAGAAAGCCTAATTAATCGTTGTTTGTTGTAAACTACGTATAGGTACAACTCATAAAAACGTCAACACGGTGAATGAAAAACAAAAAACGACCTTTTTAGTTCGAGACTAGGTACTCGTTTTAAGGGCAAACAAAGAGTTCAATAATCGTGCAGAGCACTTGCAAACCTTTAAAACATTGTCAAATAAAAATAAATAACGAAACTCCCGCGAAAATAAAATGCATTATCAAGTTCGACTCGGATGCGTAATAACTGTTTGCAATCATAACAATAATATTATGTTAATAGGTATGACATTATACGGTGTAAACAACTTTCAACGGGATAGGTTTTCTGGTTTTCCTTGAATAATCTTAAGAAACTTAAAAACATTTTGTTTATGTATTACAAAACAAATTGTAACAAACATAACTTTTGAAAAATATCCAAGATTTTTAATTGCATACAGTATTTTATTTAAATAACAAAAATGCTCGTACATAAGATATAGTATGTTTAGTATTAGTATATATAATTACTATAACTGATTAGTGTACCGCCGAATCAAGGATACTATATAATATTATAAACGTCATAATATATTACTTAGATAAAATAACATGAAATTATAAATTATTGAATTTTTTCTACTTGCATTAGTGAGACGTCGAAAAGTAAACGTATTTAATCGTT
>CM029357.1:28317402-28343689 GCA_017140985.1 Hormaphis cornu
TTTTTTTTTTTTTTGGTTTTCTGTCAACAACTTTTTGTAAAAAAGGAACGTTCCAATTTTCAAAGTCAGTTACTTTTCTAAAAAGTAACTCCGGTGGCACTTTGGTAAATTTGAAATTTTTACCCCAAAAACTAAAAAAAAAAATCGAGAATTTCACGGAGATAAATTTGTAATTTTCAGGTTTGTAATGACGTTTTCGGGTAGAAGGAGTGCTTCAATCGTTACGTTGAATACCACATAAAAGTCGTGAATTTGACTTTAAATTTTATATTATTTGAAGCATTTTTTGATGTTTCGATTATTTCCTGAGTTATGTGCCGAAAACGACGACAAAGGCGAAATCGTCAAATCCAGAGTCAGAATCTATAAAACTAACGTTGTAAAAAATTATTCCTTGTGGTTTTCAATCTACACTAAACTACATACTAAATTAATTTAATACGTTGTAAAAAATTTAAAAAAGTTTTTGCTAAGTATAATACACAATTTGTTTTTTATGTATGTATAATAGGAGTAATTCGGGTTATTTTTTATTTTCACCCAGGGCTAATTAAATAGTTTGCTCAGAACCGTTTGTTTTCGAAAACATTGATGTATCGTTGTTTTTGGATATTAAATAAACCGCAGCTTCAAAAACAACGACCGACCCAAAGCGTAGTTGCTTCTGCACCTTAACCGTGGTACCGTTCTTTTTTAATCAAATTTTCTAGTAGAAATGTGATCTTTACAATACATTGTAATACCTTCAAAGATAGACAAATAATTGCCACTAATAATGGTAACTTAAATCCGATAATATTTTTTTATTTTTTGAGTTATGACCCAAAAGCTCGAGCATAAAATTTTCTAAAAGTGTTTCAAATTACTTGAAATTTTTTCACGTCATAAGACATGGTATACAATTTATACATTTTTAGTTTATTTATTTATTTATTGTATGCATGAGATCGTAATTGATTTCGACTGTTCGATTTACTGGACTTAAAAATTTTGAAATTTATTTATTTTTGCGGATTTTGCATCATAGATTTTTAGTTAAGAGTATCAGATCTTCAATCAATTTTATACAACATAATATATTCTTACAATTATTTTCCGAAACATATAGGTATAAAAAATATCGGTTCGAACAATCATAAGGGCATACTTGTGTCTTACAAAATATGTCCTTTTGTACATTTAAAACGATATAAAAAATATTCAACCAAATGTTTTGTTACATATATTGTACATATTTTATGCAAGTATATAAATGCTGTTTTTAGTTTTTCTCTCAGAACAATTAACTAGTTGATTAACCTTGGTTAGTTTTGTTATAATATTTAATACGTAATTGTTAAATGTGTTATTTTGCATTCCTAATTAATAGGTGGTATATCAAAATATGAGATGATTGTAAAAAAAAAGTAAGCGCCGGGATCAGTCTAGTTGAGCATAGTGATATCTGACAGTGGTTAAAATCACTATCGTAAAAATCGCTTCGATGCAAATCTGTATATAGCGTGAAATGTTTAGAAAAACTTGTAGGATTATTATAACAGCATCATTAACTCCTATTTCAGTAATTATATTGAATTTAAAAAAAAAAAAATTATCGCACCCCTTTGTCAAATCACCACGAACCGCCACTAGGAACTAATAGGGGTTACTTTTTCATTGAAATGGAATATCAAAAAAAAAAAGGTTACCTACTGATTTACAATATTTTTATGTAATTGATTATATATGACGTCATTATTAGGGGAAAGACCACTGGCAATGCAGGAAATCACACCTTATAACCCTTAAGTCATTGTTTCTTTAGGTTAAGAATAATATACTTACACACACGTATTGTTGGTAAGTTAAAGAGAAAAATATTTTGGACTAGACAACATAAAAATTATTTTGTAACAAGGATCATGTTACTATATTTTCCATTTTTTTTTTTTTTTTATGAGTAGCTGAAATACTGCAGCTAATTAGCTATTTTGATAGGAAATATTTAACAAAAAGTATACGTCATCTTCCTGAATTGATGTTTCTCTCTTTGAAATTAAATATAGTAGGTATAAATTTGTGTTTTTAATAGTCAATAAGTAACCTAGACGTCACTATTAATGTTTTGTGGAGATTAATTTTGGTCTATTGACGATTACTGATGGCGTGTGCAACATTATTCGTTCGTCCTCTTAACGATGTTCTTGGACTCAGTCCAATGCTCATTCGTCATTATTCGTTGTAATCGGTCCGAGGTTATAAATTTAATGTAAATTCACAAATCGATGGTTATAAAAAATATAAAAGTAGTTAATTTGCAGCTTCTCAAATGGTTTGTAGAATAATTACGCCTACGTGGCAATTAGGTAAAATTTGTATTTTTTATATAGTAAATTTCTTATTTCCGCAAAAAATAAATCCATCAAAATAATAAACAAACATTTTTTAAATGTATGACTACTTTTTTTTTACTTTGTTACATGATTACATACAGTAAAAGTTTGTTTGAAATATTTTGGGGAAAGCAGAAACAATGTGAGTTTCAAAAGAGTAGTAGATACTAAAATATTAAAAACGTTTGTAGTTTTGAGAGATGGTTGATATGAACATTTTGGGGGTGAACCCTCCTCAAGTCCTTCCCCATATTTCTACCTATGAAATAATTATAGATTGAGTATTTTCTCGTAAACGTTATGGAAGTTAAGGACTCGTCTAAACCTCATTAATTTGTATAAACATAGTCGGAAGTTTATTCAGGTGATTATGTAAAAACCAAATTTATTTTAAAAATAATTCAATGAAACAGTTAATATTTTATAAACAACCAACAGGTGAGTTTTACGTTTGATTATTTGAACTATAAGGATTTAGAGATAAAACTTCACAGTTTTTATTTTTTAACTTGTACTAACATTTCCTATACACTTTATGGTGATGAAAAAAACAAACATAAATTTATGTAAGGTATATATTGTCTAAAATGATATTCTACTGATGAAATAATCATCTTAACTTGAAACATAATATAACAATCACTTAAATTACAATAGTATTTAAAAATAGAATTTTTTTTGTCTCCGAAATTACCTATTTTTGTTTTTTCTTATAGTTTGCTCTTTTTCTATTAATTAATTAATTAATTTAAATATACTTAAATAAAATATATTCATATTCTTTTTGTGATTTTGCTATGATTTTTTATACTCTTTAAAAAAATAATTACTTTTTCAATTTCTGAGATTAAATTAAATGCCATACTTTATTAATTATATAATTATGTCAAATTGGCCATTACATTAAAAAATTTTTACTCATTTAAGCAATAACAAAAATATTACAAAAACAATTCAAATTTTCAGTCAAATTTAATAAAACTTATTAGTTAAATTATACAAGTGTTATGATAACCAACCTGAGATTTTTATTTCTTATTAAATGCATGTAATATGCTTATCAATTAAACGTTTATCAAACCTTCGCATCTTAAAAATTATGACACGAAATAAACAACTACATCCAACTACAAACTATAAATTTTACATACGAAATAAACAACTACATTCAACTACAAACTATAAACATGAATGTTCATGAAAACAATACGTACCTATACGTTTAAAAACTGTCTTGAACAATTTCAATTTAGCTTAGTTATTACAATAATTATTAATTAATACAGTTTTAAATTTTTATGACAAATAAGTAACAGTGCAGAAATTATAAAACCATACTTGAAAAGAAGAAAAACGATTTTTAATTATGTTATACGTAATTTGTTGACATTTTAAAATTTAATATTGTGTTTTAGAATACTAATACTTAGAAAACGTCATTAATCTGGTACAGAGAGTAGTCAAAAATCAATGTAAATAAACACAATTTTTTCCAATATTAAGAATTTACGAGATTTCCGAGATTTCCACAACATTGTACGAAAATGTATTGCGCAAAGGATCTGTTAAGTTATTCTTCTACTTGAAAATACGTTTTCTCTTGGTCACAATACTTTTGTTTGACTATGCAAAAAGCGTAACTATTGACGTATTCCGTATACGATTTTTCTTGAGCTCACGTACAAATTGACTGTCAATACGTCGTTGTTCGTCAAAATCACCGCGGTATAGAAATAGTTCTATAACGTGAAAAATGATGCGACACGTCACATTTAATGATAATACCACAGGAAGTAATGATTCTGTAGATATTATTAGCCATCAAACAGTCGGTTAGCAGTTAAAAAAAATACTTATTTGTAAATTTCAATCTTTATAATAGTCACATGACAGCATAAAACAGCTGTCATTGACCAAAACGATAATCGTTTGGGTGGGAAAAACGCCGTGTTTAAAAACAAATACTTAGCAAAAAAGTTAAAAATCGTGCCCAAAATATTATTTCCTGTTCCTGGTTTTTATACTACTTTCATACAAAACTACATAATAACATTCTGACTATTTTTACGACTGTATAGACTGTGAAAATTAAGGATTATAATACATACATCAGTACCTACCTACATCAAGATAATTATTATACTGTATTTGAAAGTCACTGCAAAATACAAGGAATATTTCAAGTTAGGTAATTTTTAAATTCCTCAACGAGTTAAAATGTGGAACTCAAAGTGATGGATAAGGGATAATATTTTGAAAATATGTGTTTTAAAACTCCGTATGAAACGAGAACAGTGGTATAATATACTTTGCTATTTTTGACATTTTAAGTGTACCCATCTATATTTGAGCAATTACGTATATTATTTCAAACGAAAAATTCACAATGTAGGTGTACACCTATTTCTTTTTTTTTTTTTTTTTTGTTAATAATAAAAACGCTGGTAATTAATTGTTCACAAATTCTTATCGTTATAGTTTTTTCCAGTCATTTTCCCGTTTGATACTTATTTGTTTTTTTTTTTTTCCAATTGACCAGATTTATTTGTTATATAAATCACCTAATACTAATATCTCATTCTTGCATTAAATCTATTATGCAACGTATTATCACGTCCCCATGCCGGAAGATCGTTTTTCCAACCAGCTATTGTAAAAATGATTGAAATGTAGATTTTATTTCGGCTGATCTCGGTAACATTAAGCAGGTATACAAACAGCTCTGAGATTTATGTGATACAATAAGCTTGAATATCTTAAGACTGTTTAAGCTTTTCGTATAAATCTCGCGTAAGAGCTGTTTTTTTCATGCGTCGAACCGTTTGATTCCATTTGAACATAGATTTCATAAAACTTTTTTGGTGAAAAACAAGTAAGTACCTATTCTACTATTTCGAGAATGAAAATAATTAATTTACCAGTCATAAAATGTTAAGGAATTGTTTCAAATATGAAACGAAAAACCAAAGAAATTAAAGGCTGCTGAATTCTAGTTGAAACAAAGTGTAAATTAGACTCAGAGTCGTCTATCGCACACCCACTGAAATTAAAAATAATTTATTGAAACGTAAAAAATCAGTGCAAAATTATAAAACACATATTTAACTCTCAATACGATAAAAATATTACAAATTACTGGGAAACAATCTTCTGTCTAACTATGTATAACCGTGTTAGAAAATGAAATAAAACATGTTTATTACGTTTATTTTCTTAAATATAGTATGAACCTATAAGAGAATTTTATCACACTATTAAAGTATTACGATTTTCAATACGTTTATTTATGATTATATCACACTGATATTGCTGTTATTCGTACTGTTTGTGTTTTGATGTACTTTGAGAGACGGTGATAAAAAGACGAATAAAACAAGTTGGATGCATACGAAATCGTTAAAAAAAAATCAAAATAGTATACATGCAATTTTGAGTTCAACATTTTGCCATTTTATCGCAAAACTCATATTTTGATTTTTATTTGTAAGTTATGTGTATAAATATATTTTTTTTTCGGAAAGGTGTGTAGTTATGTGACGTGGAACCTTTATTTACGATCACGTCCAAAGAATTTTTGTGAAAAACCAAGTATAATCCAATAAAAAATACGATGTCATAAATATTAAATTTAATAAACAATAGGAAATGGAACAAGATAACAGAGGACATTTTTCGGCGCTTGCACCATGTATCTATGTAATATGGTACAACAATAATATCAGATCAGTCCAACGATTTGTTATATTTTATTTTTATGTACTTCTTACTATTAAGTTATCAACGCCATTCCAGTCCTGCCACTATTAAACATCCCCATAACACTCCATTAAATGTCAACTTTATTGTGACAGTTTTGTTCACTCGTTTCGTATAGACTTTTCCAGTTTCCACTCCATCTGGTTCCATCAAATTCTTACTGGGTGTAGACCACTCTAATCTGCTCGTTTTGATCTATAAAAACATCTTTTACTATACGTATTTGTTAGCTCTCCACCCTCGCAATTCGGACCAAACATTATAGTAATACCTACGTAACTTATTTTGAAATTTTTTGTTTTTCAACTTTATAAAGATTAATACTGCGAGTGATCTTCAAGTATGTTACTTCAAGAAAATGAGTACAATTATTTTATTTTTTTACGATTCTGTCATTTTATAAGTACATTTAGAATATACGCTAAAACATAAGATCCACGATTTTCTAAAGTCTCTTACCCGCAGAATGCGGAGCAGGTGGCCATAGACGTTCCATAAAATATTTCATTCAAATGCGGAAAGTTTTCTACAAATAAGTATATATTATACAGTTTTGTCACAAATATAAAACCACCTAAGCTTCTATCATGCAAAATGTGTAGGTAGATAATTAACTGATAAAAAAAAAGTTTTTTTGTTTTTGTTTACCTACAGCTGGTAACACTCTGCTTTTGTAAATTATTCGTCCTCATCCACAAGACAAATTTAAAGTTATGATTCAACTCTGCAGGCGACGTTTTCTTAAAATTCCGCGTATAACATTTCCATAAACAATAAGGGCCGCGGATCGTCTAAAAGACGTCTGGCAAAACGTTTTGAAAAAATCAAGAGAACAGTTTTGTGTGACGCGCAGAAATGGAACGCTGCGAGAAATTTCGCAATCAAAAATGTTGTCTGGTGTTTACTACACTTTTATTCGTTTCCGTGTAAACCAACATTCCATATCATAGTATGGTATTTAAATAAGTTCACGGAAAACATTTCCGAGCACGTTTTGTGTTAATATGAAATGTTATTTCAAAACCAGAAACGTTAGCAGTCACATCAGCGAGTCATTAATCATGGCCGCAACCAGAACGCTTCGTGTTTGGTGGTTTCAAAATTCCCATAAAAAAAAACAACTCATCAAGGTTAAAAGAAAAGCAATAAAAAAATATTTTTTAATATTTCAAAAAAAGGTAGGACCCGCAAAAAACCCTGATATCTGCCCGCAGATTAAAAACCCTTATTCTATATTTGGCATAGGAGTTTTGTCGTGTTTTTTTTGTACTTTCATGTGTTAAATTATACGTCCAGGAACAACATTTTGGCATCTTTATTCTAGTTGTGTACCTATTATATTAAGGTATTTATGCGAAGAATTGTTATTGTAATTTAACTATGCTCATATTATATTTCTTATACTATCAATAGCTTTAACCGGGACAAATATTGGAATATTCGGATCCATCAACGACATTTTAATAGGATATTTACAACTCGTACGAGTTTTTGAGATATTGTTACCAAAAATCAAATATTATAATATTCAACTGTTGGTATCGTTTGGTTACGTGTGACAAAAACTGGGTTGACTGTCGGATAGCCAATATCCGTTATAAAAAATTTGGAATTATCAGTATCAGTGGCGCAACCAGGATTCATTTTCGGGGGGGGTTGTGAATTTGGAAAAAAAAAAATCATTTTCAACAGGTAATTAGTTAGTAGTATTTAGAAAAATTTCGGGGGGGGTTACAACCCCCAAACCCCACCCCTAGTTGCGCCACTGATCAGTATACTCGTACGTACAAATTATTTGGACCTTAACAGTGTTTATATACACGTCAAAAACCATTTTGTTAAAATAAAAGTCATGTTCTAACTGTTAATATTCAATCAAATGTAATAATTATTATTAAAAACATTCAAACAGAGTTGTGTATTTCCAGGAGTGTCGTTGGGCCAACGGCCACGGTGACGAATAACAATAAAATATAATGAAGTTTAACAATAATATTATTAATTTTGCTATGTAATGCATTCGCCACACAAGAATAAGAAGATCGATGTGACTATAAATATACAAACAATACAATGATTACACGTGATATTTACGCACACAGCAGTGCCCGCTGTTAGTCGTTCTACTTTTGGGGTTTTAATAATTTAATTTTGGCCTGCCACCGCCGGGTTTTCGACCGGTAGTCGTAAAATATAACTGACGCTCGTCAGTTATATTTTACGCTGAATGACAATCGTTTTACGTTTTTGTACAAGTATAAATACAGGTGTAACGGTTTGAGTATAAAATAAATTAATACATATATTTTGCAGTACATCCACATACAGCGCTTACATCTGTACGAGGGGAGGGTAATGTTTGGGGTTCAAATTTCGAATGAAATCGCATATTGATCCTGAGCTAAATTGTATATTCCAATTTACTGGTAGATTGTACATAATAACATGTTCGTCAATCAATTTTTTTTAACGCAGAACAAAAAAACGCATAGTTCATATTTCAACCGAAAATGGTATTTCCTCATAAAAATATTTTACTTTAGCCCCTTTCCTCCACCGAATAGTTGACTCTAGTTGTACCTATCTCTAATTCAATGTTCCTTTTATTTTTCGTAAATTATAGTTTGTTCGTAAACTGTTTGTGGTTATAGAAAAAAAAAAATAGCAATTTTTTTAGCTTCCGAGCGCTGCAAGAAACGTGTTGACTTTACAATGATATTTCTATTTTTTTTTTTTTCTATCAGCAAACCACTTTTGGCGAAGTACAATTCTTCCAATCTTTACAAACAATATCTCTAATGACCGGTTATTGGCTTGATATGATAGTTTGATGGAAGCTGCAGAAAACTTTTTTTAAAGTTTTACTATAATATTTTGAGTAAACAAAATTTTAAAGTTGCAGCGAATAATCATTATGAATAGTTCAATTTAAATGCGTCGTTATGTTAGATTGTAACCAATTTCGACAACAAAAGAAAGAAGAAGAGCTTTTGCATAGTTTTGGAGTTTTGGAATTTCCCTATTTTTGCAGTTATGATCTCATAAAACCTTTAATTTTCTGTTTAGACTTACGATTTAAATTCCATGTAAGTAACATAATATGGTGAAAATTTCAAAAATCGTTCAACCAGATTTCAGTTTAAAAACGTTTTTACATCGTTATGTTTTCGTTTTTAACATTACGTGTTATTGGCCTTAATACTCGTTGAAAATTGTTCAAATGCATAGGAATTTTTACACGTCGTTGGAATAGATAAAACATTCAAAAAAATTTGAACCAAAAAATTTAAATTTAAAATGTACAACTTGTTGAGTAATTGACTCCTTGCGCGCGCTGTTAAAATCGTAGTATATAACGCTTACAAATTTAATGGAAACAATAAAAATACACGTTTTAAACTATAGAATAGTCTCTATCCAATGCTATTGAGTATTGACCTACTCCAATGTGAAGTTGCTACCCCAACTATTGCTAATTTTTAACCGAGTTGGTAGGTATTTAGAGGGATCTAAAATTTAAAAGTTCAAAATTTAAAAATTTACAATCAAGAAGCTATGGAGAAACATTAATTACAGCACACGTATTTTTGACATATAAAATTTAATTTTTTGGCCATAACATCCAAAATAATAATTGAAACAAGCTGAAACTTTTACATAATACTAAAATAGGTAAGATGCAAGTTTAATAAATGTTTCAAGTGATTTCCAAAATTTTTGAGCTAAATATAGAACTTTGAAATACCCGAAAAATTTACAAGGACGTATACTAGACAACTGAGCTCGCTCAGAATCGTATTTTCGAAGGCAATGATTTATCATTGCTTTCGGATATTGAATAATGCGTTTGAACCACAACTACCAAACCAGTGATCCACCCAAATCGTAGTCTCTATACACCGTCAAACTATCCACGCGACCTAGAGTGATCCCGGCTTTTTTTTTATTAGGTCTTCACTCGCAGGTTTTTGTACCAACGAGCAGTTTCTACCAATATTAATATTACTTATCAACTATTATTGTTTTTGATAATTGGTTTCAATATCGATTTAATTGTTTTTAAATACATACAGGTAGGGATGCTATTACAATAGCTACATGTTGTTTTATACTTTTAAAAGAGACGCCACGGCCGTCGCATCAGGTATCGTGCGGTTAATTCCGTAAAATTAAGCGTATTAAAGTCAATATAATGTGAAATTATTCGAAACAGTAAATATCGCATAATCGTACGCGCGACAGTAATATAAATTCCAAAATAAATATTATGATATACGTCACGGTGTGTGTAAGATCAATATTATATAGAACGACTGCTGCAGGCTCACAACGTGCAAAACAGTGAAGGCGTATAATTTGATTATTTGAGGACGAACCCCGTTTTAATGCTCTCTCTCCGCCGAAACCCGACGACCAATTATTATTAATCCGTTTAGAAATTCACGCTATACGGTACCGAGATAATAATATTATTAAATTTAAATGATTGTATTTAATATAACGAATTTGACGGGGAAGCGGGCTTGCCGGCACGACGACAACCGCTCGGTTTTGTCCCCGAACCGCCGAAGATCGCGTATGACTGTTCGCGCAAAAATACAGTTCAAGAAGCGAACCGAAAAAAAAACCACACATCACAAATATGTGTACAAAATGACTAATTTTATTATTGTTTTTACAATAAGATTTTTTTTATTCCGTCAACCACTTTCCGTATGGAAGGAATGCTCCGATTTTCAAAGTCAGTACTTCTTATGAAAGGTGTATGAACTGCATTGGTACTTCAGTTGAAGTTTTTTTTAAAATTTTGTTTACTTTTTGAGTAATACACTAAAAAATAAAAAATAAATAAATCGAGAATTTTACGATGAAAATTTTTTAAATATTCAGGTTTGTAATGACGGTTTTGGGTAGAAGGAATGCTTTAATCGTTACGTTGAGTAGCACAAAAATGTTCGAATATCAGCTTGAAATTGTATTTTACTTGAAGTATTTTTTTCAAATTTTGATTATTTTCTGAGTTACGCGCAAAAAACGACAAAAATGGCGAAATCACCAAATCCGGCGTCAGACATATTGCTTTAGTTTTATGGCCATAACATCCAAAATAATGATCGGGAGTTGAAACTTTTACGTGATATTCAAATAAGTAGGTATGTTACAGGTTTTTTAAATGTTTCAAGTGATTATAAAAATGTTTGATATAAGTATAGATTTTTGGAATTCTCAAAAAATTTACTAGAACTACTTACTAGGCTATACCTACTAGACAACTGAGCTCGCTCAAAATCGTTTTTTCGAAGGCAATGATAAATCATTGCTTTTAGATATTAAATAATACGTTTGAAGCACAACTTCCAAACCTGTGATCCACCCAAAGCGTAGTCGCCACTCCGTAAAACAACCCACGCGATTTAGAGTGATTCCGGCATTATTTTGTATTAGTAATATACAATATAATATTGTATATGTGGTTACTATATAGTTTTATAAGTCAAAAATAAAAATATTGAACTGATAGTGAACCGAGTGCAACGACCCAAATACGATAGTTCACCATGATAGCATGCATCATAATATTAAAGCCACGGAATTTAAATGTCTTAGGAGCGTTCGGTTTGCTTGACAGATGAAAAACATATATTTTATGGAAATAGTAATTTGAAGTTGGCAATTTTCCGTTATGTCCGTCACACTCAATACGTGTTGGAAAACTCAACCGTATTGTTAAACAACGCGATAATGGACTATCTGTATACTGATTTAAAAGTTGTATTTGCTTCCTGCACATCATTCACAACATTCAAACTTTAAAACGATGTATATTATTTAGTTTTTTTTAATTTAAACTAAAGAAACTTCATGAAATGATACACCAAAAATATAAAAAAATCGACTACTTTAAAACTACCTAATGTACCTAAATGATTTTTAGGAAATCATCTTTCATGTGTTTCTGAACAAATTTTACTCATTTATCTATAGTTTCAACCGTCGTTACTGTAAGCAAGTAGTTAGATATGATATAATTTCTGAAAGTATAAAATGCGCTTTAAAATACGTTTTGTCTCCTGATCACCGTTTTGTCAATTATATTTACGCGTGCATTATTATATACAAATAATATTATACTTCAAATAGTAAATACATATTAAAATTTACTCAGAGAAGAAACAAAAAGAATAAAATACGCTAAAAATCTTATAATAGCTAAAAAAAAAAAAAAATGTAAGAACTTATGTTAAAACATCCGTTTGCCACTTAGTATTGTCGGTATATAAGGTATATAACGCAAAAATATGCAATATTAAATGAAGTGAAAATGTGTAAAACTAGATTTCAATTAGATAATTTAACCGTTATTAGAGAAAATGGATAGAAAATTACGTAATTTTTGAAATTCGACTTTAACTCGTATAAAGTTTCAGTATTACAGTCTGCATTTATGGCGCTTTAATATTATATGTAGGTACTGTGAGAACAGTGAACACGCTTTAAATGTCAATGGCCTTTTAGTGTTATTGATAATCAAATCGTAATTTTAGATTCCAAATTACAAATGTGTTATTTTTTATTTAAAAATTGAATTTAAAGTAATACGTACAGAAAGTAAAAATAAATCAGATCACGTATTTACAATTATTTAAACTACTGTCTTTTATGTGTTTCTATAATGTCATGCCATCAAAATTGTATTTTTAATGATTTGTATGCGTATCTACAGCCCACATCTAAACTTTAAACGATGAATGTATTGAAGTTTAAAACACTCAATTAATAATTGTGCCGCACTACACCACATTAAGTCCTGAAACACGTCATGTTTAGTACAAAATAAAACACTAAATTTGAAAATCTTTAAAAACGGCTGTAAACAAAAAAAAAAGGGGGTATTTGATTACTTAAAAGGTTTATTCGTTTAATTGC
Source organism: Hormaphis cornu (assembly GCA_017140985.1). Lineage (NCBI taxonomy): Eukaryota > Metazoa > Arthropoda > Insecta > Hemiptera > Hormaphididae > Hormaphis > Hormaphis cornu. The sequence goes on from CM029357.1 coordinate 28,330,458, forward strand.
TTTTGACTTGATTGAATACGTGAGCAGTTAAATGTAAGTATAGTAGGTGCACGTAAACAGCTATTCCTGAGAGTACTGTAAAGGTGATCGTAAAACCTGTGAAAAAATAATAAAAGTTTAATAAAACATTTATACTTACCGTTTGATAATACTGCAAAATAAAATATACTCTGTATTAAAACTAAAACTTATTAAAAACGGACGTATTGCACGGGACACGTTGTAATATGATAATATTGTTAATATAAGGTAAATTTTACAGGTTGGAAAAGAATTAAACTGTCGAGATTTTGGAGTGCAGATGTACTTTTGTATTGGATGTAGGAAATGTCGAGGGAATATGCATAATAATAATTAATAATATAAATACTTTACGAGTGTAATCCCACGAAGAATTATTTTCATTTTAAACTCACCCAAACGCGCATAAAACGGTTATTTCACGTTTCTTGTTATGAACTAAAATATTTTCATACGATAAATATATAACCGAAATATTGGATCAAAATGTGTTTAAAAAGTTTTACATGAAATACATTGATTATTGTTTTTGTTCAATCATACTTACTTAAAATGCTGTGTACAGTTAATAAAATAATAATGTACAGTCAATAATGTATTTTGATGATAATGATAATATGTTTTTGAGGGACTATTATCTCAAAAATCAAAAAATACGACAAAAATTAATCGAATCATTTGACGTACGGCATTGCTAATTTTTTATCTAAACTATAGATAAACATAAATATATATGGTACATGTCATAAAACAAAAAAGACAAATAGAAAAATTATACCTATGATACTTAAAATACCTATTGAAAATAAATAGATACATCCATTTGGAAAGTAAAAAAATGTTGAATTTAACGAATCGCCTGCACAAACCGCGAATCATAACGAGTAAAACGGTACAAACTACTCCGTTTCCCACCAGACGTTTTAGGTTTTATTCGTTTTCAAACAATTTATTTAAAAATTTAGGTACGATAGTTTGTATTTTTCCATGGCGTTTGAACTGTCGAACTTTATATAATAATTTTATAGATACGTTTACGCTTTGACTCGTCGAGAGAATTTCGATGTTTGTTGACTTTGTTACATTTTAGATTTTAAACATCCTAATGAGTGATCGGTTGTTATAAAAATAAATGTCTAAATATATAATATACATACATAAAATGGTAGTTTTATATAAAAAAAAGCTTCAATCAAGTGCACTAAAAGTATTCCTTTTAGTGTAATTTTAGCTCAAACAATATTATTTTGTTACTAATATATACTATATTACACTACTATGTAAAATGTGCAATTCATTACGCGCTATTCAAACATCATTTACACCCTCGTTACATGAAAATAATATTTTAACCACGAATAAACATTATCATGGTTAAAGAGCTGTAAAAATCATCTTTTTATCCGAGGATTCATCAATCGGATCTTTCACATGAAATTTATTATTCAAGCATTGGTACTCGAGTGATGATCGGTATAATTATACGTCTTGATTATAGAACATGTTCGACTGACAGTAAAAATACACATGCATTTGCATAATATAAATTATACAAGATTACTAAATATTTACAAGTCTTGTGCGGTCACCAAACTGTGGTCTCACGTTATTGGTTCATTCAACCATACTTACAATATGCGTTTCAAGTAAAAATTATTATTCTACATATATTTTATTGCTATTATCGAGAATGTAGCTCGATTTTGAAGACGAAGTTACTGACCTGTGGTAAATAAATTTGATGGTTTTTCATCATACGATGTAGGTATGCCGTCACGTTCAACGTGTATAAATGTGTATCGAATATTCATGCGTTTTTCCGAAAATGGTCAGAAAAATATTTGGTTTTTGGGCCATAAGGCAAAAGCAAAACAAAAAATTACGGGATCACTCTAGGTCGCGTGGATAGTCTGACGCAGTAGCGACTACGCTTTGGGTGGGTCACTGGTTTGGAAGTTGTCGTTCAAACGTATAATTTAATATCTGAAAGCAATGATAAATCATTAATTTAAAAAAAACGATTTTGAACAAGCTCAGTAATCTAGTAAATACGTCCTGGACACGTCATTATAAAACCTGAAAATTTAAACTTGTTTGCTGACAAATTCTCCGAAATATCCTACTTTTTTTTTTTGGTTTTTGGAATTAAACTCAAAAAAAAAAGCAAAATTTTTAAAAAAGCCTCAACCCAAGTACACCTTTCATAGAGTTCATAGACCTTTCATTATAGGTTCTCACTTTGAATGTTGGAGCATTCTTCTATACAAAGAGTGTTGACAAAAAAAAAGATAAGAACATCATTGTAAAAACAATACATTCCTCGCTAACGCTCAGAATCTAAAATTTTTCAAGTAAGGTAGATACTAACAATCTAAGTCAATTTTTCAAACTTTTTGAGAATATGATATTTTTTGATATGATGCACCCCATTCACAGTGTTCGCAGGAAAAAAAATACTTCATTGTATAATCAATAGGTTTGTTGTACTTAGAATCTAACATTTGAAAGTATTAAATATACGTCTGAATGTGTAATGGCGCTTACATAATATTATGTTAAAGGACGTTTTAGTTTTGATATTTGAAATCTCTTTATCATCGAGTTAGTTTTTTTCGTTACTATCAATTGTTTTAATAAACTTGTCCACCGCGCGATGATGATTTAAAATTGATATCGTGTAATGTGAAACGATAGAGGATATAAAAGGCACGCTAACAATCGTTCAATTAGCCGACCCTCTCGTAAGCCGGGTCGACGGAACGGTTTTAAAAACATTTAGTTATGCATATCCTTTTAATTATACTCGTGATCAGTTTATTAATAATGCGTTAGCGTTAAATCCCCTTTCACCTAAAATGTGGGTACTAAGTACTACTCTCATTAGGTAAGTATAGTTACTTATACGATCAGCAACGCCAGGTATAAAATTAGACACCCGATATAGATGTTAAATCGCGACAGAAAAGGATTTTTTTTTTTTTTATAATACATTGTACTGATTAATTATTAGTATATTGAAAGAACAACATTGCAAATAAACAATTTATATTATGATAGATTTAACAACCTATTGAATTAAATTTTGAGGCTTTTACTTCAAAGTTAAACGTTTTATTAAAGAAAAACCACAGCAAAAAAAAATGGAAACTTTCAAAATTTTCAATGATCTGTAATAGATACTTAGCTCAAAAATGATTGAAATATTTCGAAATTGGTATCGAAATTGTATATCATCAATATAAACATTGCGTAAAAGTTCCAAGTCTGAGAAATCATCATTACGGAAATTATGACCATAAAACGAAATCGATTTTGTCAAAAAGTTTTCCGTATTCTTAACCGGTTTTTTTTTTTTTTTTTTTGGTTTTTCGGGTATAATTTTTTTATGAATTTTGATAAAACGTTAAGCACAACGCACTAAGCGTATAAGTTGAGCTTTCAGAAAACGTATCGAACTTTAAGCTCGAAGAAATTCCGAGGCGTTATGCTTGTCACAGGCACAAAAAAATAATAATAAAAAAATACACATCTTTGTAAAATCAATAGCTTCCTCGTTTCGCTCAGAATCTAAAATTATTGAAAAAAATGGATAAAACAGTTTAATTTCATTACGAGTGTTAACGTCTAGAATAATATGTTCATTTTTACCAGACAAAATGCCTACCTATAGTATATTTACGTATTATTATTATAACAAAGTCCTATGAAATAAGGTAAAAACTAAAAAAAACTCGGTACCTACAACTGATATTTAAGTTAAACTTAATTTGAACATATATCCTTGAAAATGATCATATTAGTTAAAAACAATGTTTTGAGGATACTTTATCGCCGGACGACGCACTACTGATCAACAAAATAACGTGTCGCAATCAAAACTTTGTATTCGCATTACTGCAAAAATTTTATAATAAGTTGAGTAAACAGCCATTACGAAGAAAAATAACTCTCCTGTTTTTGGCATGAAAATATGTTAAAGTCATCTATGAGCAGGATAGGTGCACACTCATTAAGTATTGTGCATGCTAATAATTTTGTTAGCACTCGACTGGCGGAGTAAACGCGAGGGTATATTTCTTTTTTTTTTTTTTTCGTTCTTCCTTTTTTTTTTTTTTTTTTTTTTTTTTTTTCACTTTTTCCCTAATTTATTACGCTACCGTAACCCCACGGCAGTGTACTGCAAAAACTCAACGTACATACTATATATGTACGTATTTTATACACCATGCGAACGCGACGTGTATATTAATACGCAGAGGGTGCGGGCGTAACACGTGATTGTTCTAATATTTGTTTGGGCTCGCTCGAAGGATACTGCGGCTTGTACGGTGACCTGTTGAAAACGTTTTTCAATGAACGATTGAAAAAAAAATCACCCCAAAGCTTCCGCGAAAACCGCCCGAAAAAAAGCTAAGAGGTAATACACACTCGAAGACTACCTTTCTTCTTCTTCTTTTTCGCCTTTCTCCCAACTACTTGAGGTCAGCCACCTTTGCGGTTCTATTCCTCCATTTATCACGATCATTCACATCCCCTAAACAAACATAAGCAACCCTCATATATTTTTTAATTGTTTCCATCCATTTCTTCTTTGGCCATCCTCTACCTCTTTTTCCTGCAGCGTTTTTTTTTTCAAAACCGCTCTTACTGCTTCAGTTTCTTCTCTCCTCATCACATGTCCAAACCATCTCAGTCTATTTACCCTCATTCTATCCACTATTGATGCAACACCAATACTGCATCTTACATATTCGTTTCTCATTCTATTTTCTCTTGTTACTCCACTCATCCGTCTAAGCATTCACATTTCCGCTCACTCTGTTCTATTTTCCTGTCAACCACCCAACACTCTGAACCATCCAACATGGTTGGTCTCAACACACTCCTGTAAAACTTACCTTTTAGCCTTATTGGAAATCTTTCATCACATAAAACAACTGACGCTTCCCTCCGTTTCATCCAACCACACTTAATCCTATGTTTCACGTCTCTCATAAAGTCTCCGTCCCTTTGTACAAAGGATCCTAGGTACTTAAAGTTCTCTACCTCTTCTATTAGATACATCACTACTTAGTGCAATTTTTACTCTTCTCGTATTGTCAAGCACCTGGTTTCTTCTTATTTAAAGACTATAATATTTAAGATAATTATATAAGACTGCCAACAAGGGGCGCCGTTTCAAATTTTAAATTTTACATTCAGCGCAGAGCAATTGATTGTTTTATTTTACCGGGCCACTAAACTTAAATTTGCTCCAAATCTATAAATATTCCCAAAAACGTTTTTGCAAAAACATTCTATTCTTCGGTATTTATGGATTTTTGGCCACTAGCTAAATTTGTGCCTGCACTAGAATTCACAAAAAACTAACGTTTAGCTATTATTTTATTTACAATTAATGTATCTATTTACCAAAAGTGGGTGATATCCATTGTAAAATGTATTTTCTAATTGGTGAGACCGATTTCTAGTAGTCGGGCCAATGTTAAATTACGGGGAAAATAGGGTCCCCAAAAATACCCTGCACCCCCCCCCCCTCTCCAAATGGTGTCCCTGCTCCCAACAATAATAAAATTGTTCTCTTTTTTATTGATTATATCAAAGTGTTAACTTTCCAAGACATAGTTTATAAAAATATTATTAAAAAACGAAATAAACTACTCCCCAAACACTGATTATTTTGATTTTTGTAGTATACAAAAATACGTAGGTACAATAAATCTTTATAATATTAGATGTAATGAGTATTGTATATAATTGTATCCATACGGATAATAGCGTTTAGCGTTATTTTACATATACGATACGTACAATATCGGTCAGTGACTATAATTATTGTAATCACTCCAATTTTGTATTGGTCGTGTTTTTATATTAACTTGCTTGTAAAAGCTTTTTTTTCTGTATTTTTAAGTGTATTTGCCATCAAAATTTTAAATCATTATGTTAAAAAAACCGAGATCAGCAGTCGCGTGGGTAGTTAAACGGAGTAGCGACTACGTTTGGTTGGGTCACTGGTTTGGAAATTGTGGTTCAAACGTATTATTTAATATCTGAAAGCAATGATAAATCATTGCCTTCAAAAATACGATTCTGAGCTAGCTATCCATACGTCCTGGTAAATTTTTCGAGAGTTTAAAAGTTCTGTACTTAGCTAAAAAGTTTTCGAAATCACTTGCGACTTTTATCAAACCTGTATCATACCTGTTTTAATATTATGTAAAACTTTCAGCCTGTTCAAATCATCATTTTGGATGTTATTATGACCAAAAAACTAAATCGATATGTAAAAAAACACGTTTACCGTAATTAATATGTTTATCCTTAGTATCATGACTTTTTCCAATTATGAATTTTCAAATTTGAAACCCGTCAGAGTACCGCATCTGAGTTCAGAGACCTTTCATTAGAGGTACTGACTTTAAAAATCGGAGCATTTCTTGTGCCCATAAAGTTGTTCATAGAAAAAAAATTAATTGTAAGAACAATACATTCTTTACCGCGCGCAAATTCAGAATCTAAAAACAAATAAGTTTACGTAATCAAAATTAACTCGACTCAAAATTTAACTTTTGACAATAGTTAACGCCCTGCAGCCTTGAACTTTCAGGCTCCCGACTTAATATATTATTTAACGTACTATAATATAATACCTAGTATTGTTTAAAATTATTATAATCTCGTGATGTTGCCTCCGCAGGTGCCTTACGAGGAGACGTCGTGCCTGGTGGAAGTGGACTGGGAGAACGGTTTCGTCGAGACGTCCGCCAAGGACAACATAAACGTCAGCGAGGTGTTCAAGGAGCTGCTGAACCAAGCGAAGATCAAATACGACCTGGGACCGTCGCTGCGGCGGAACTCGGCGCGGAGACAGTCCCTGCCGTCTGGCGGCGGAGCGGTGTCGTCGATGGTGCCCACGCCGGCGCAACTCGCACATCTGCAGAAGAAGGCCAGCGGTAAATCCGACGACGGCGGTGGCGGCGGAAGGTCCAAACGAAACTCGTGTTCGATATCGTAATATTACAATATATTCGCCTCAAAATATTATGTTCTATACATTTACAAACTCTATAATTTTTGTTCTATATTAAATTTACAGAAAACAAAAGTATTATTATGAGCAATCGTGTGGACTGAATGAATAAGCGGGTAAGGCGGGTTTTTTTGGCATGAAGGGAGGGGGGCGGAGTACTTTTAAACTCTTTTGGAGTCCACCAAAATCCAAAAAAAAATTAAACTATATTTAATTGATGCACTTGTAAATCAGTATTTTAGAATAAATAAATTTTAAAATAATTATACTCAAACCATACCTAAATATACAATATTTGTTTAGTGAAAAGTGATCAAAAAAATTATCAAGAATTGTGAAAGAATGATGGTGTTAACCTTCCTTTTTTTTGCGTCTACTTATTTCATCCACATCATAATATTTATAGCTTTTTTTCAATTACTATATTATCTAGTTCAGAGTTTCCGTCTGTCTGACGTTTCTCCCAAGCGTATATTTGTTATTATCGATTGCCAAAACCTGTTTAAAATTTAAATATAAGCGCTGCAGTGTTAAGTGCGCAGTATTATTAATATTATTTTTTAAAAATCGTCTACTTGAAATATAAATTTAATGTTTTTTTTTAAGTAACTTAATGAAATCATTTATTTGCCCAGCCTGGAAAATCTACGGCCAACTAAATGAACAAATTGTAATGTTTATGACTTATTCATATTATATTATTATTAGACATGTGTATACATAAAGCAATATAATTTATATAAGTACGGTTATCTATAGAAAGGTAGATAGTTGTAACATACAAGTTATCAATTAACGTTTTTCAACAAACAAATTTCATAACATCTACAAAAACGTTCATAACAAAACAATATAACCCGATTAAAACTAAAAAGGAAGGCTATAATTTCATAAATGGTTTAGTACAATTTTTAATGCCATTTTTGTGAAAGCCGAGTTTCTAAAACATATTTAGCGTTCGTCAAAACAAAATTTTACGATTACTTTTGATTAATATGTTGTACTATAGTGTATTGGTTATACATATACATATATGTACTGTTTGATACCTTTGTTTTTTAGTTTATTGTATAAATTCTTTTATTGCATGTTGGTAGTAGAACAAATACTTATAAATAAAATTATAAAAAATACAAATTTAAGCAAAAAAAAAATCCTAATTACGTCAGCTAAATATTCTGTTTGTTATCCAAAAAGAAAATCGAGATTCTCGCAAACTTATTTTAACGCGCGTATTTTTGTAAAAAGTGCAGAATTTCCCTGAAAAAGAATTTTCCGTTTGGATACTTTCAAAATATAGAGGTGATACAACGGCTTATAAATATCATATAGACGTGGAGAAATTGTAACATTGTAACAATAATAAATGATACTATAATGGTACCTATCACATTATGTTTTCTGTTCTTGATCAAATATCAAACACGACACAATAAGCTAATTTTGATACGTGCCTATACGTCACGCCATTTTGTAATTTAGAGAACAAATTTACACCTAGATTCGTACGCCAACTTTTGTAATGTTTGTAAGACAACCCTAGATCAACAATCACAAGATTTAAGTGGAGGGGTTGGAGAGACGTCTCTTCTTAAATTATTGAACGTGAGAAAAAAAAATTTGGTATTACAACCTACCTACCTAAAATTCGAAGACGTTATTTTTCTTCAAAAATTGTGACGTCTCACCATCACTTTAAATTTGGTTATTGTGTTATGGTTGTCATACAAATTCTGAAATGTGTTACATTCACGTACAGATCACTTTTTCATCATTATCTCTATCATTCATCATAAATCTAAAATTTATTTTAACTCAACGTTTACATTCAATTTATACCTAAGCTACTGCATTAGCAAAGCTGGACAACTTCACAACTGTTTTTAACTCGTTAAGTAAAGTTAATTGAAAAAACAAAAAGTTAAGTTAAAAGTTAATAGTTAATAGTTAATTCCTCTAATTTTTTAATTTATTTAATTAAAAGTTAACTAACAAAAAAAATTAACTAAACCTAAAATTAAAATTATAGTTCATATTTTTAATTCACATAGTGTTGTACATACCTATAGTAAGAGATTTTCTACTTTTCAAACAATTTTTTTCGAGTTTTCTTTGGAAATTTTCTTCTTACAAATAACTTTTTTAAAAAAAAAAAAAAAAAATGATGTATAAAACAATTTTAAATGTTATAGATTAACTTAAAGTATTAATAAGTTAAATTTAAAAAAAATTTACTTATTATGTTACCAACAAAAATAAGTTAACGAGTTAACTGTCATAATTAAAATTAACTTATTGTTTTAAATTAATTTTAACTTTTAACAAGTTAATGCCCAGCCTTGCGCATCAGGGATCGAAACACGATATATCCATGGATTACGCGATGAGCTGCATACAGAGTATTTCTGTGATAAACAAGTAATTTATTATTGCGGCATACCTACGTAAATGTTGTTCACTAATTATTAATATAGGTATTATACAAGTAAAGATTTTAACAACCGTGTCGGAAAAAATTTCTAGATGCTATAGATACTGATGCTATATACAGATACAAAATTAATTAAGTGAGTGGCAATCATTATAATGACATAAATTACACGAGCGTATGCGAAAATTTAATTAAAATCGCTGAATTATTTAAATCACACGGTCGTAATATAATTGAAATAAATCACTTTGGTACAGGCCGAGCGCCAATGTCAGGTCTTAAATAGGGGTGCAACAGATTGATGCAGGCCAATTCATTTAAAAGAAAAACATAAAAGGCATAAATTCGTGCAGCTAACTCCTCCAAATCTATTTGAATATTTTCCCATTTTTTTTTTTTTTTTTTGTAAAATCATTCTATTTTGCGATAATTTTTTTTTGAACCATTTTCCCTAAACTTTTGACCATTAAAATTCACAAATGGTTTACTTTTATTTCTAGTAGTCATGCCAATATTTAAGAGTAAAAAAAATAGGGTCCCCAAAAAACACCCTGTACTATCCCCCCTCTAAATGGCGCCCTTGCTTTGGTACAGATATTCTTGCAGAATTCATTTAAACTGTGATTTGACAGATGCGCAGTATAGCTAGTACCTATAATAATAATTTATCAACGAGTAATTACCATCCCAAAATCAATTAACTCTAACTAATTTCTCGCGTTTTCCATTATTACTACTATCTCGTATAATAATTTCAACTTGGTATCTAAATATAAATCTCAAATTTTATTCGTGAGTGATGATACGGCTGTTAGAATTCAAGTTGACTCGTACGCTTTTTATTAAAACCCGACTTAATTTACTGTTGTGAAAACTCATAACAACTAAAAGTTAAGTGTAACAATCATAATAGTATGACTGAGCAAAACTTAATTTAAATTGGTGTACTAATATATTAGTACCCGTGAAACTGATTGAAAATTGTTCCTTGAAATATTCATTTAGTTTCATTGTATATTTCATCTATTATACGCTTATATTGCAACAGATTGCTAAAAAATAAAATTATATCTTAAAAAAAAAAGGTTATATAAAATAATTTATTTTGTAGTTAAGTATAATATAATTATAATGTTAGTAGTTTTTAAGTAGTTAGAACTGTCTATGTCAAACTCCATCTAAAAATACTAGGGGTGTCAATAACCAAATACATTTATTTTCCTAATTGTTTTTTATGTATAAGTCTTAGACTAGGTGTTGAAAAACGAGATAATTTTCCGTCTGTCTCCCATCCCTATAACAAATTACGATACAAGTAATATGACATTGGAGTGTGACTCAGAATATTTGATTAAAATAAAATAATATTATAATAAATAGCACAGAAATTAATTGTTTATGGTAATTTAATATTAGTCTCGTGTTGTAATTGAAATTTACATTTTCGAAACCACAAATTTTAATTTAACTAGGTAAGTTACAATACTAACTTTCTACTAAGTAGAAATAATAATGTAGGTGAATCAGAAATCTAAACGCTTTTAATTTTATACTTAGTTAATAAATGTGCGTTGCTATCTTTCAAATGTTGATCCCAGTTAGAAAGACCTAATATTCAAGTGCCCATACTATAGTTATTAATAATATCGTTTCTAAATTTCTTCAAATAAAATTAAGTATTACATAAATTCTAATGATTTATTCATAAGTTGCTTAAGTCATTAACAACTGTACTTAAAGTTTTCTAAAGTCAATAAACTAAATAAAATAATCAATTACTTATTGATTATTAGGTACATAATCTATGATGAAGCTATAATGTAACTATTCTGATTTTAAATTTTTTGTGATACAAAATAAATATTTAAAATTACAACTTAGTTGCTTTTTGATTTATAAGTTTGTAGCAATTTAAAACCTGGAGATCCCTCCGGTTCATTTTTAAGCATATTATGTAATAACCTTTTTATCTCGGATCAGCCCACTACACCATACTACTGCCGACTTTGCTGACAATAAAGCTATCCTGGCCCTTCACGCCAACCCTGTAACGGCCTCAAATTTTATCCAAAACCACCTCAATCTGTTATCAACTTGGTATTAGGTATGGGGAATAAAAATCAATGAGACAAAATCCATACACTGCACATTTACTCTATAACAGTGCCCACATATCTACCTCAATAACATACCCCTACCATCCTCTCAAAATGTAAGATACCTGCAGGTCTCTACCTAGACCGCCGCCTTACTTGGGCAACTCATATTCACACTAAACGTCTCGTCTTAAACAACCGCTCCCTTCAACTGCGTTTCCTTCTCACATCACAACACCTCAATCTCAAAAACAAACTTCTTATATACAAACTACTTTTCAAAGCAATTTGGACCTATAGTATCCAGCTTTGGGAGCCCGCCAAATCATCTAACATCAATAAAATACAAACTTTCCACAACAAATGCCTCCGCCAAGTAATGAAAACCCCATTTTACGTCTCCAATGACACCCTTCATAATGATCTCTCCATCCCAACAGTCCAAAAAACTGCCAAAACTTTCTACAGGCGCTTACACTCCAAAACATTAAACCATCAAAACCCCCTGATCTCTGATCTATCCGTCCACTCTATCCCTGGTGACCCCAAAAGGCGCCCAAAGCAAACGTGGTGTCGCGACCTACTGGTTGACTAATCCACGTTTCCACACGTCATAAAGTACCAGCACTGATTAGCCTCTTCTATCAAGCATACCGTCTGAACATATTATTCTATATACTTGCACAACCCAATTATCATTTGAGCGCATTTGTAATTAAATTTATTACAGATTGTTCAGTTTCTAAATAAAAAACAAAACAAAAAAAAAAACTAGTTATACAACGTGTTCACGCGAAACATACGAAAATGTCTTTTGAAGTGGCAGTTTTATGCGGTGGTAATTAGTAGGTATACCTAAAAAGTAACAAAAAAACAATTTTATTTAGATAACGAGCAAAGTTTTTGCATAAAATTAATTTGCATTTTATACACTAAACACGGGTCGTTGAAATAATAAAAGGAATTTTCTTGTTTGTTTTAATTACCTACCTACTTCAATTATATAAGGTTGTCGTCGTTAAATGTTCTCTTAGAAAACGCATGCCACAAGATTTACACTCTAAAATGTTAATCTTCATCAATCATTGTACGAAAACTTTTTTTATGTTCCTGTTCATTGATTTCTAAAACTCTTTCTCTTCCTTTTTGATTAATTTTTTTTCTGTCGAACAACACAATTTGGAACTAAAACTATAGTTTATAAACTATAAAATTGGTATAGGCTTTGTTATACATTTTTAGTCGATTAGTAACTTTTTCCCCAAATTTTTAATTTACTTTCCCCTCTCAAACAAAAATTTTCATATAATATTGTAATAAATTATTATAAAAATATGTACATATTTTTTTGTTAGAATAATATAACTACATAACAGACTATGTGAAATGTTAATATAAATATATATAATATTTTATGTATACCTACCAAATTGAAACTATAACTGAATAAACAATATTGGTGTACAGGTGTACTTATTTAGACAACTTGACAAGATGCCCTTAAACAATAGTTTATAAAGCAGCACGCATGCTTATAAAAATCACAACAATAAAATAAATATTATTAATGATACAAACTAAAAAGTTTATATAATTAATGGTTGACATTAACAAAAAAAAAATGTTTATGAATTGTTTACAGTACCGTAAA
>CM029357.1:28353689-28404856 GCA_017140985.1 Hormaphis cornu
GGTTAGGGGTTGTCCATAAAGGATGTCACGCTTTTTCCGGCAATTTTTGACCCCCCCCCCCCCCTTGTCACAAATGGTTAGGTAAGAATGGCCCAATTTTTCCAAATTGGCCCCTTTTGCCGATCCCCCCCCCCCCTAAGGCGTGACGTCCTTTGTGGACAACCCCTTAGCAAGAATGGCAAATCAACCATGTACCAAAAGTGGTACACGTAGCGGTTAACCTGCTAATTATTATTTAAGGTATTATACAAGTAAAGATTTTAACAAAAGTGTCGGAAAAAATTTCTAGATGTTATAGATACTGCTACATACAGACACAAAGTTAATTAAGTGAGTGGCAATTATTGTAATGACATAAATTACACTAGCGTATGCGAAAATCTAATTAAAATCGCTGAATTATTTAGCATCCAGCTTTGGGGGCCCGCCAAATCATCAGGCTGACATAGGTTTCCAGTCCTTATCATAGTTTTTATTTGGATATCTTTGGAACCAGGTATATACTATTATTTTGATATGATAAGATAATTATTGTAAAAAAATAGTTTTTCATACGCTGCGTGTTTGGCACTCGCTCGCTTTTCTTCGCTTATAGATAATAGCCTAAAACCAGGGCCGGCGGAAGGCACAGGCAACACAGGCATTTGCCTGGGGCGGCATTTTCACAGCACCCCCCCCCTAAATCCGTCCCTGAGGGCGGCAAATTTGGATTTTGCCTATGTATAAATATTGCCTTGCGCCGGCCCTGCCTAAAACCTATTGCATCCAAACCTAAAAACTGAAGTTGGCTAAATTGTCTTATACCTCATTGGTTACTTGGGAACTTTTATCCATCTGGGAGCCTATGATCGAATGCGCTCACTGTGCTAAAGTTGACGTGCAACCAAACTAAATCATAGTACCATACTATGCGCATCATATTGGGTACCATTAGGTTCACTCAAACACTACCCACCCATTCCAACATAGCCCCCCACAAAGATACTACATATACTAAACAGACAACCAATTTTGCCACTGCTAATTGACATCCTTGAGCATCCACCATTTTACGCATTAAATCTAGAGCTCCCATATGGCATGCTGAATCTCAAAGCGAATCTGTAGAGTAACTATATGAACAAATCGCTGGGTACTGTCAGAAACCCGGAATAGGGACCTGGATCAAGGAACCATTTATATAAGTCCCTGGTAGGAATACTACAAGGGCTAAATAGACAACCCTATATCGAATAGGAACGGGACAAGAAATATGCAACTAATAAAGATGACATAATTTAAAAAATAATATAAATTATGTAAGTTAGATTTAACTGTTTATGTACTTATAAAATATTTGAAAATCTGAAGAAAAAAAATGAGGAACTTGAATTGACCAAAACTTTTCTACATAACAATTAACAGGTCATTATTTAAGTATAGTTTTCTCGTGTCCAATAGAACACACAGGACACTCAGTGACCTACAATTTTACTTATTGTGTGCACACTCAAAAAAATCTTAAATTACACTCAGAGCCTAACTCTAAAATATGCACCATTGACGGCAGCCGCTCCAGTGAATTGCAACCAGTCACTAAACCATTCAATATAAATTCACTAAAATAGTTAGAATTTAAATTGAATCAAACCAAGCAATAAGTTTTGTGTATGCTGTTTAACATCACAAAAGTTGATAATATATACATAGAACTAGTGTCAAAGACGGTTTTGTTTGAGAATTAACCGCTAACAAAATATTAATATATAGATAATGCATTTTTAAGTTTGTAAGTAATGTTTGTTTCCAGTTACTCCCCAAAATTTAACTTTACAGAGTGTGGCCATCTCAACAGTAAGATTTTAAAAGAAAATCATCAAAATAGAATTTAATTTTGTTAGTTAATTTTTGTCGAGTGGTTTTAAAATGTTTTCCTGGATGCTGATAGTAACACACACAAAAGGGCAAAGGAGAGAAACTAAACTTTTTTAAAAACCATTGGAAGAAAAACTAGAAGAGAAAAGAAGCTGTGAAAAAAGATCAAAGCGTTGGAAAGAACATATCAAGATCATCTCTGGCTATCCTCTGGAAGAGGCCTTATGATGGGCAAAAAACCAAGTTTTGGGAAGAAATTGTTGCCAACATAGTTTTCAACCTAACCACCAAACTTCTGTTTTTGGAAGATGGGCTTAAGAAAAAAAAACGTTAACATACTATATGACTGGTGGTTGCTTTACCTAGCATAATTGAACAATCAAGTATGGTTAAAAAAGTGACATTGCTATCAATTATCACAAATGGAAACATACTTAACACAACATTTGAGAAAACAAAACAAATATAAACAAATTTAGGATAGTAAAAAATATTCGAGTCAGCTAAGAACAACTATGAATTCTAAGTACAATAGAATATAACAAAATAATATTATTATAAAGTGAAATTTATTATGAAAAATATAATAAACTTGGCAAAAATTATCTTACAAAATCTTATTCATATTATGTATTAAATTAGACAAAGTTAAAAAAAAATATTTATCCGTAAATCAGTCGCAGGTATTTGTGAATTTTAGAAACAAATACTAACAGCTCATCAAATCTTTAATATGCAGAGGAACATTATTTTACAGGTTCAGATTCAGATGAATCTGATTTAGGTTTCTTGCATTCAGCACCATTGTCATCACATTTATCATTTTCACTCTCTGATAGCGAACGTTTTTGGCTTTGTTTCAGCTGTACAATTATACAAGTCATATTGTCACAGCCTGTACCGTCAGACAAAGTGTCAGGTGCCAAACAGTGATCAAATAACTGAAATAAAAATTATATATATTGAAATGATAAATTGAAGTAATGATTTAAATTAATAATTAATGTTATACCTCTTCACATATTTTTGATAGTTTAACATCAGGTTTTGATAGACGTTCTGTTATGAAATCAACAACTTCCTGACTGGATAATGAGTTCCATATACCATCACAAGCTAACACTATGAAATTTTGATTTCCCGGTTCAACTACTTTAATGCTTACTTCAGGTAAAGCTGTTACCATTTGTTCAGTATTTGGAAGATCTATATTCTTCTTGTAATTATGGTCACCTGAAACCAAACTGTTTTGTTCATAAAATATTCACTTACATATTGCCATTACAAAAATAATAACCTAGAGCTCTAGATAAGTTTAAGCCATTGTTTACTCGTCCATCTTCGGTAACTTTACCACCAGCAGCAACAATTCTCTTTGTTTCTGGCTCATCTTCGGGCTTATGATCAGTAGACATATCGTAAGCCTTACCATCAATAGAAATAACACATCTGGAATCTCCAGCATTGGCAACAAAAAGTTGGTTTTTAACTAATAAAGCCATTACTGCTGTAGATCCACTGTCTTTCCCTACCTGAAAAAATTCATATTTATGAAAATTGTCTCAATAATATTGTAATTTTTACTTTAATTTCCTAATATACTGAAACAAAATTCCATTTCTATAAATAAGTGACCACTGAAGTTTATATTAGTGATGTTACAAACTGTAATTTTTGAGATCAAACAGAGTCTAAACAAATTTCTTTCTACAGTTCACAAAGCCAAACTGAAAATACAATTTTTTTTGTTCATAACTACAAGTTTTTTGTCCGAACCAAAATTAAAAAAAAAATCAATAAATTAAAATACATTTTGTACTAGGTATATGTGTTATGTAGACTGTAGAGATCTAATTACTATTATAAGTTTTAACTTCTTATAATTGGCTTAAAAAAATTTATTTAAAATTAAGATTTACATTTTAATAACAGTGTATAAGATACATTGACTACTGGGAGTGGATAAAGATACTCTATGGTACAACCCTTGGTTGTCCAAAACAGTGTGTGCGTCACGACATAAATTTTACTTAGTATTTATATAGTACGAAAAAAAATAAAAATACCAGGTACAAAACTAAAAATAAATACATCTTTTCATTTTTAATTTAATTCAAAATATTTGGTCCATTGTTTATTTTTCTTGATTGATTTCCAAGCCTAACTATTAGTTATATGAGTCAACTTGACGATGAACAACAAACGTTTTTAATATAATGATGACATCATATAAAAATTATTTTATTTTATTTGTGGATTAAAGAACGTAAGCTGGCAAAACTTATGCAAATCTAGCAGTGTGTTTCTACAAATTTGTCAAAACACCAATAAAATGTAACTTGGTAAAATTTATTTTCCAAGTTAATCACTGAACGTATTTGAGAATTTTGTTTTTTTTTTTTAGATAGATAAAAATATCTTAGGCTGATTTTTGTTGTTTATGTTGTGGAATACCATACAACTTTATCTAAATATATAGAAATTTTTTAAAACTTCAATTTTAAATTGTAAACGTACCGCTACAAAACTGAGAAAACAAGTACCCTAGAAGAGGTTTTACTTTACGTTTTACTCTTGCAATAAAAAAAAAATCGGCCTATTACATACTATGAAAAGTGAGTTTGCGTTTTGGTATTTTTTCATACAAATTTAAAATGCATCTATTCCCTTTAACTCCAGTTTTGTTTTTAGACGCATCCAGGCTATGCAGCAAACGACAGCTAAACATTTCTTATTAACTGCAGTTATGTTTTATGAAATTGCTTTCTTTGGGACATATAATATTTTATGTACACTATATGACAATATGAAAAAAATTGCAATAGTTAAAATTCAATACTTTATAAAATTAAGAAAATTTTCCAAGAAAAAAAAAATGGAAATAAGGTTTAAATGCTATAGCAGACATGTCTAAAAACAAGCATACAATTTTACCAAACAAAAGCAAACAATACGCTTTACAAAATGTGTATATGAACCATATCAGTTGGAAGAGAAAGACAATAGTCATTATCACCTCTCGTCACTATGTTATTATTATTACCTCAGGGGCATCATCATCATCATCTCCAAGGTTATCAAAAGGATGTTGAAACATTAAATTTTTAGGTAATCCGTCTGGACCATTTGTACCAGAATCCGAGTCATCACTGTCATCATCAGTAGAGGAGTCATCTCTAAAATTAATTAAATTTTAAATAGGTAACAAATATTTATTATACTTGTAAATCAATACGTCAGTCAGTTGAACATACAGAACAAAATAATTATTTAATAGAATATTGCACATAAAAAAAAAAAAGCTATTACTTAATTAAAATAATTTATATTTATGTTTTAATTCTTTAATAATTCATGTTTAAATAATTAATAATTACACATAGATAATAATAAAATATTTTTTAAAAACACGTGTCGGGTAGGTCCAACTAGGATACCAACTTGTAATACACACAAAAAAAAAATTTAATTAATTTTTAATAGGTAACTTTCAGATTTTTCAGGCTGTTAAGAAATCAAAATATAGATGAAAATATTTTTGGAATACTACAACATTACTGTAAGTTAAAAAAAGGAATAAAAGAAAGTGAGTGAATTTAAGGTCGGGTAAATATTTTATTGTGTTCAAATTTTAGTTAATGCAAACACTGATAATAAATGAGCTATTAATTGTTTCTTGATGCTAAAAACAACAAAGTGACCCACTCCAAAGCATAATTACTACACTGACTAACTTATCACCCAACTATAAATTTATTTCCTTCTTTTCTTTTTTTATCTAACACTATTTTTACTATGTAATACTACACCATTCAAAATATTAACCCACTAAGAGGTGTGACCTACGCTACTTCACAGCATCCCTAGTTCTTTTTAAATTATTTCATAGTCTAAATCAACATTGTCAAAAATCATTATTAATCAATTAATTCACTTTTTTGAGCCAAAAATCATATGATACTGTATGAAAAATTGGAGCACAATTTACGTACCTATTTATTAATTGTTACATTTTTTTTGATAAAATATTATTTTCCAGTTTCAAACAACTAGGAACTAAAAAAAAACATGGTATAGGATTTAATTTCATCGGACCTTGCAGAGTTTTTAAGGTTTGTAGTCTAAATTTGTGCGTTTTGTAACAAATATGTAAAATTTTAAAAATTTTTATGAATCTAATTTCCTAACTAGTTTGTGCTATAAAGCGCAATTATCAGATTTATCAGATCACTACTTTCAAAGGAGAAAATTGGTTATGTTCTAATGTTTTGTAGTTTTTGGCAAATAACTCAACAATCATCAAAATATAATGTTTCAAATCTAAAAAAATTTAAAATAGTATATAAAATTGTAAATTGTAAAAAATATAGGAAAAATTATATTAACACCAAAACCTAAAGATGAAACAATTTAATTTGAATTCATTTCATATTTAAAAAAATTTTATAAGGTAGGTACATACTATAATACCAACCCTTACTTGACACTTTTTTATTGATTTATCCTTAGTAATTAACTTATCATAAAAACAATAAATGAAATTTGCGTTTCAAACTTACTTTGTCACTTCAAATGTATCATCATCTTCATCATCATCATCATCATCATCATCATCATCATCACCAAGAGCATTTTTTAACAACAATGCTAGTGAAGACTGATATGATTTTACTGCACTGCCATTTATCCCTTTACTACTGCTAGGGCCACATTCAGTGGCAGTATTTGAAGTACCATTAAATTTACAATCTATAACATAATTTACAATTAGAAAAGAATCAATACAAGTAAAAAAAAATTTTAAAATAGATAAAGTAAGTAATTAATATAGGATAAGTATTCCTTTTTTGAAAACATTCAGTGTTCAATGGGGCATTTTATTTTAGTTAGAGTTTACTATTTTTGTGATAGTTGTTGTACAATAAAATTTGTCACAACAATAATGTGAACTTTTTCTTGGAAGATATGGTTCTTATGTTTCCAAAACAACAGCATCAACAGTATAAGCTATCATATAAGCTAATAAATAGTAATAAAGAATAATTGAGGTATGTTTATACTTTATCCCAGCTAGGAGTAACCTTGTTTGCATACAGACTGTTCTTCAATTTTAGTCATAACCACATCCACTACTAAATGTATTAAATAAACATTTGCAAACTAGTGCCAGATAAACAACGCGACCAAACTCACAGGGTATCAATGAAAAGTAGTTTACCAAACAATAATAATAATGTGAAGGTAGTTAAAAAAAATTACACTCTCAGCTTTTTGCGACAAGCGCACGAGTTGGAGCTGTCATTTGCATCACAAAATTACTTTTATCTGAAATTGAGTAAAGAAAAGTATTTAATTTTACCTGAACTAGAGCTACAAGAACCAGAAGCCAAGGAAGATTCATCTAGAACAAAATAAGTATTTTATATTAATATAACTTAAAATTCATTATTTTAAAAATACAATATTTTATTGTAATTAACACACTTGTTAACTTAGATTTGGAAGCAGATGAACTAGAAGAGCACGGTTGGTTATCATTAGATTTAGACTCATCATTTTTTGTCTTATATTTTTTTATTATTTCCTCAATAGGTAGTTGAGCTTCTTCTTTAAGTTCAGATAGATCATCTGGTTCTCCTTCTCCTTCTGTACATGTAAAAGAAAATTCAAGATTTAAAAATTTAAATACTTCACATCTACAATGATTATTAGTTATTACTCAAATTGAACTAAAATCACATTCAATAAGAATAATGGATATATAATTATGAATAATAATTGGTTACTCCAATAATAACAGGAAAACAATGGCCACAACTAAGTTTGATAAGCAACAAATTCAACCCGAAACTCAATTCAATAGCTATAATATTACACAAATTACAAGTTTCTATGCAACAACAAATAAAGTAGGTTTAACTGAGAAATAAGTTATTAAAAAATGTTAAAAAAAAAAATAACTGAAACAGTTAAATAATTTAATGATTTGGGCATTAGCTTCAATTCTAAGTTGCGCTTTAATAACCATGTTGAAAATATTACTAATAATGCTTTCTCAAATTTGTTGGTCATGATTTTGTACATGTTCAAATTTGAACAATATATTAATGCTCTTATACTTAATATTAGTTGATTTCACTAAGTGTATGCCACACATAGCTATATGGTATACTAGTAATTTCAGAAGTAATATGCCTAAAACTCAAAATCTTGAAGCTATCCAAAATTATTTTCTTTGTTTTTTATATTTTATATTTATCAACCTCAACATTTTAGATGTAACAGAGTCCAATTATATTTTAGTATAACTTCAAAAGATGATAGAAAGAATCACATTAACTATGAATTTTAGTTGAATTTACGTACTTAATAATTTAATAGATTGTCCATATTTGTTAAAACATTTAAATTTTAGAGACAATTTAAAATCTACCATAAACCAAGATAATTTTACTATCAATAATTTTCCTAAATCATATTTAAAATTATTACATTCTAATATTCTGATGTCTATAGGTAATAGTATGAATTTGTAAAGTTATTAAGTGAATAATTGTTAGTTATCATGGCTGTAGCACAGAATAGATAAAATTTTTTATACATTCTGTGGCTGTAGTTCAAATGAATTTCTTATTGTTAGTTATTTAATATTAGGTATAATATTTTATTTGTTAAATCCATGCAGGTACCTACTAGAACTAGATACTAATTATAAGCTTAATAGGTAACATAACAGTTTAAACTACTGTTTTAACTACACATAAAATATTGTAAACATTTTTTAGGAATGGAATTTAGTCCGTCAGTTAATTAATAATTATAATAATTACCAAGAGTTTTTGTAATTTAATAATTAGGTAGTATTAATAGTAGGTACTAATAACTTACCACTTTCTTCGTCAAATTTTGCATGTTCTCGAAGAGCCTTCAACTCATCCATAACAAATGGATCAAGTAGAGTGTCATCAAAGTCTAAATAGGCTTTTATTAAAGCTTTTTTATAGTCGCCTTTATTATAATGTTTGTTTTTGACAAATGATGGCAATTTTTTAGCTGCATACTTAGCTACGTCACATCCACCATGGCCATCATACACAGCAAAAAGTGATGTTTTTGTGTCAAAGTCTAGTATACAGTTGTGTGCATCCTAAACAATAAAAAATATGTTAGTCAACAATAACTCTAATACAGTAAGTTACTTACAGCACAAAATTAACTTCAATAAATGGACGTCAAAATGGGAGCTAACATAAACATTTCTAAGTCAGAGTTAAAGTAATTTAACTAATCTATGAATAATATACTTAAAAATTAAAACTAAGCCCTAAAGATATCTAAAAATTATAGACCACTTATCAAAAACAAATTTATAGAGCCAATAGGGATCCACAATTTGGATTTTCTCAAAAAATTTCAATAAGAGTTTAGACTCTAAATTATTTATTTATTTATTTATTTTAATATACATTAGAGTAAACAAAATAATATTATAACAAAGATAGAAGCAACAAAACATAGAAAACATAATTAATAACATAAAAGAGACAATTAAATTAGGGAATTAACAGATCTGAGTATTCTATGCTTAGGGTGATTGTGATTATGGGTAGTTGAATGTGAGGGAATATAAAAGAGAGGAAGTTATCTTGTGCTATGAGAAGGGACTCTATATAAAATACAGGAAAAAAGTTTTGGAGCATTAAGAGAATGACTCAGGTAATTACTTAGTAGGGCATTGATGAATAGGCAATCTATATATTTATACTCCATTTCAAAAGAGAACATACCACTTTCACACATATCAACTGACGGCTGTCCGCCGTCCCAAGACCAATTTCTCCCACTCTCACAGAAACAAGGCATCGATCGTGCATGATGGTCGCCAATCAAAACTTCCCGATAAGTATACATCGATTTCAATAAAATTGTTTATTATTAGCACAAGACTACAAGAGTCAACATGTAAATTATAGTTGTGCTATTTGGCACCGGCTGTATATCGCGGTGACAACAGGAGAGCGCCGCCGAACAAAAACCAATCACGAAAGCGGTATGTTCTCTTTCGAAATGGAGTATACAATGATCAGCTAGGAAATACAGGTTTAGAAATTGTTGACTATGCGAGTACATAACCGGCAAAAGAAAGAAATAACCTATAATAACCTGTAAATAATAATAATAATAACTTGCAACTGTCATGTACACACTTTTTTTTAAATTAAAGACTTAAGTTAAACAGTTAACTATGCTCCGTACAGCAAAAAAGCGCTAGTTGACATTGACCAAATAGCATTGGAAGCTACGCATCCCCTGTTACACAATCTCACCAACAATTGACGTCCAATTTAGTATTCATTTACGACTGCAGCAGTTGAAATACATAGTGCATGCATTGATAAAATTACATTTTAAATCAATGTTAACACCAAGGATAACATATAGCCCCATTCCCCAAACATACTTAACGATGTCAGGCTAACGAGTAAAAAAATCACATTCAGACTATAGTCAAAACACCAAGATTATCAAAAAGAAAAGATCTTCAAAAGATTGAAGTTATTATTCTGGAGTCGAACAAAAGAGGTACTTACACTCAGGCACATATCTAGAAATCTGAAATGGGGAGGAGAGGCTGAAATAACAATTTTGCAATTTTTGAACAACACAATTGAGTACTTATGTCAAAAATACATAAGGTAAGTTCAGTGTACATGCTCAAATGGAGGAAGACCATTTATTAGTTATAATTTTCAGGGGTGTTTCCATAGGGTATAATACCATACACCCTCAAGATATTGTTACAAAATTATGGGTATACTGTGTATACTTACAAGACTCAAATATTACACAAAAGAAAAAACTTTGGTTTGGTACTCAGAAAACGCCTTTAAAGCAAATTTAGTTAATTTTTGAAATTAAATTAAAAATAATTTTTAGCAATATGATAGGTGGGTAACAAAATTTAATAATTGAATACAATAATAGGTCAAAGTTTCTGGACTTTATTCATACATCACAGCACACGGGATCTAGTGGTTACATTTGGCAAAAACACTAACATTTAACGGATGATTCAAGCTGTCGTCTGATTCTGTATTATATTATGTTCACGTTCAAACACGTAAAGTCCGCCAAAACATGTCAATAAAGGATCACTTCGAAAAATCTACTGTAATTTGCAGGCCCAGTGGACTTTTATTTTCTTTAACGTCTATGAACAAACAGCTCTAACTACTTTCGTTACTCTTCGTCTCTCTCTATGCATCACGATATGCCCAAACCATTTCAAACTGTTCTTGTTCATTTTCTCCAATATTGATGCAACAAAAATTCTACCTCTTACATATTTATTCTTTATTTTATCTTCTATAGTCACTCCGCTTGTCCGCCTAACCATTCTCATTTCCTAACCGAAAAAAAAAAAACAAAAAATAAAATAAAAATATAAACATAGATACGTTGCTTAACTATTTACAAATGACGAGAAGAAAAACCGACGAACACGTCTGATATTCACCGTAATTTTTAGACACCCTTGTGGTTACACCGCGGAACCAGTGTCGGGCAAGTAGCCCCTTCTTTCCACTAACAAAAAAAAAATTATTTTAGTTACCCAAGGCATTTAAACGCGTCACATTTTCGGGGAACCCAAGTATTTTGGAGCCAATCAGTGGCGACCGGTAATAATAACAATATTTATTACCTCTTGACCGTCACGCCATCCCTGCATGGTGCTCGTACCGCACACCAGCATTTCGTTTTCCACGTCCTCCGAATGCTTGTCCGTCACCGGTTTGGACAGGTACACACCCATCACGGCTTTTTCTCGACGGGGAACGGAATGCGCGCGTCGCAGAAGTCAAAACGGAAACGTACGCCGTTTCTCGACGGTCGAGCTGGAAACAAACGCAAAATCGCGGTTCGCGATATATTCTTAACGCGGGAACGCGGTTTTGGGCTGCGATGGACTAGACGCGGTTCACGCACAAAAGTGGAGTACCATAGACAGTAAATTATAATATTGTGCGCGCCAAAGCCGAATGCGTGTGCGGTACGCCGTTTACCATTTGACGACAATACCGACAACGACGAGGTACGACATGAGCGTTGAGAGCGCCTGGACAGTACCAATTTGACGGCGCGAAAAACGAAACGAACAGTCGGCGGACGGATTACGGACTTATCTATTATGGCTACAGCTTCGTCCTGCTGAGGACCACGGCGGGAACACAATAGAAACGCGCGCAACCGGTGTTGCCAACTGCAGCTGCTCCCCCCCCTCGGACGACGTGTCGTGTGTTTTACAACGATGTTTTGAAAAATTAAAATAATAATAAAATAAAATTCATTTTTTTCTGTGCCCAGTGAACACCGCTTTGACCGCCAGAGTGCGTTCAATCATAGGCAGCTGTATACGGGCTGTCGAAACATTATTCCACCATTTATTTTTGTTTTTGTCGCAAATTATAACTTTCAACTGCAATTTAATAGATATTTTTTTCGCATTTTTCGTAGTGCACAGTTTTATTTTTCACATCAAAATGTAGGTGCCTACTACTTAAAAAATGTATAACTTGCCTGCATTGTTTTGTTAGGTAACGATTTTAAACTAAATTTTTATTACAGACTTGGGTAACAGGTAGTATTTAAAGTCGGGTAGCTTGTTTGAGTGGCTTTTTTTGCATTGGATCATAACATGAAAATAAAATAAGATTCAAAAAATAATCCAAATAAACTAAACTGTACAACTCAGGACCAAATACCTATTTTTTTTTTTTTTTTTTATGTATCTTGCGAAAAGATTGATACACTTCGATTCTCCGAAAAAATGATCACAGACAAAAAATTTCGAGAAAAGTTAATTAAAACATACAAAAAACAATTCAATTACAATACTATTTTGGTTCACTTATTCATCTATTTTGTTAAATAACAAAAAACCTATTTAATATGTGACGTTTAGTTCAAACTCTGAATTAACCTACCACAGAATAAGAGATTTTAGATTGACAAGTTAGTGACTTTAATTTTTAGAGGTGCACAATATTGAGAGTTTGTTAGACAAACTACTTAGGCTTGTCTAACATCCCTTTCCATAGATTTGTTTGAATAATATTTACTATCCAATATAACTTCAATTTAAATTTCTCTCTATAATAAAACCAAAGTCAATTGGACAATAAACAAATACAATATTGAGATTTATAATTTCTGCCTAAAACTAGGATCATTGATCAGATTTTTTTTTTAAACTAAAACTTCACATAAAAGAACAAATCTTCAGTTGTAATGATGACTTTAATATGTTTTATTCCACATAAATGATTAAAATTATAAATTATGATGTAAAATATAAAAAAATAAACTAGGTATTACAATATATTATGTGCTGCTGGATTATTGTAAACTAATTTATTTACAAAAATTAAATAAATTATGCAAAATAATACTATAGTAAGTATAGACTATGTATAGGTAAATATAAAAATTAGAAATCATTAGACATGGTTAAAAAACATGATATTACATTTTAACTTCTGATAAAACGATAAAATAATAAAGTTTGAAACACTAAAAAAAAAAAAATGAAAATAATAATAATAATTATTAATATGCAATTTTAGTATAAGTTCAGCTACATTTTGTAAATAGTAAGTACGCAAGTTTTACAGTATTAAAAATAATAATTCAATAGACAAAACTGGTAATTATAACTTGTTAGAAATATAAGTTTTAACCAATGCAAAATTAAGGAATACACAAAATAGGTTTGAAAAAATTTCTTACAAATAGTTCATTTGAAAAAATATTTAAAATTATATATTACCACAACAATCATAACAATTTGGAATCAATATTTTGACAAAAATTATTCCTTTTAAATTTAACAATTTAATAATTAAGGTACTTATGTGTTTAATATGCATTTTTTTAAACAACTTACTAAAAAATAATTCAGGGTTAAAAACAAAATTGCCTATTAACTATAACACGGATTACCAAAATGATACCAATAAGATGTATCTACATAATTTGAAGGTTTTGTACATAACTACCTAAAGATGTAAAAATGTATATCAAATGAAAATTATTTTATTTCTCAATCAACAAAAGATAAACACAAAAGTACAACAAAAATAATAATAAAAAAGTAATAAATTAGAAAGTTATGTTTAACAGATATTTACTATTTAGCATTATAAGTTATAATTCATTTCAATTTTTAAAATGTTATTTACATTTTGTTTGTATTATAAATAAGTATTTTTATACATTATTTTTATTTTGTTATTATTAAATATTAATATGTTGTTTATAATAATGTTATGTTACCTTTATTAGCAAAAATTATCAGGCAAATAAAAATTTAGTAATATAATTAAAGAAAACATTAAGCAATTAGTTTTGTAGACATAAATAAAAAAAATTGTATACACGTGCTACTTAACAATTTATTTACAATCCAGTTTTCCAATGAGTTCATCACATAGACTCGTTAGTTCAGAATTTTCAACATCTTTTCTTTCTAGTGATTCTTGTAATGATCTGACTTTTACTTCTAATCGCTTGTTCATAATTCTCATTTTTGAATTCTCTGCTTCAAATGATTTTTCTTTCTCAATAATTTCTTCGGTAGCTCTAAAATTAAAACAGTAAATTTAATATGGTTGGTAATTTTTCCACCCAAGCATGCAAAAAATTAAGATTACTTGTTCATTTGTTCAGTTGCATGATTTTTCAACCTCATATATTTATCCTCATACTTTTGAAGCGATTCCTCAAACTCTTTAATACAGTTTTTATATTTGATTTCATTTTCTTTCATGGCTTCTATAACTTGTTTTGACGAGTTATATTTCCTATGTAAAATAAATTTTTTTTTAAATCAATTGTGCTGTTTAGAAACATTGCATAGACTAAGCTAAAATTATGTTATACAATTATTAATCAATTATAATTTATAATATGTCAAACAATATCATATAATATACTCAAATAAATTGTCCAGATTATAAACAAATTATTTGACTATTATCACTGATTCAACGGTATTTAAACTATAATACAGTGCCGGTTCTAGGGAGCGAGTGGTAGTTCTTGGGCCCCAGGTGCTGTATAATTATGGGCATTTTAATATCAAAGACTTTTTTTTAATTTAAGGGAGAGTGTGTTATGGGGCACTAAAATTTGATTTGCCCCTCGTAACTAAAATGCTAGATTCAAAAATAATATTACATATATAATTTAATTTAATTTAATTAATAATTTGTATTTAAGGACGTTGTAAATTAAATACAATTTTGCATATTTGTTTGCTATAATATTTTTTAATTTCAAAATGTATTTGTACTTCTTAAATTAATACATAACCCCACCAGGAAAACCCATATTAGGATTTTCTACATTGTTTATACTATGCAGAATGAATTTACTAATGCAATAATAAATTAATTAGTATACATTTTGAGTTAAACCAAATTTGAGTTCTAAAATAGTAGTAAATATCAAAATAAAACATTCAATGTAACAATCGCCTTGTTCACAATGGTTTTATAGTTGTTTTATAAAGAATAAAGATGAATACCAACATAGAAAATATAAAAAAAAACTTAAAATTTTACCAAATTAATTTGGATGACATTGGGGTCATATTATTATACTGAGATATATTAACAATATATTCAACACAAATGATATAAATATGACATTTAACAATAAATGTTTTCTGAGGTTTTTGACAGTATGAAAGGTAAAAGGTTTAAAAGGTTTTCAAATTTACACACAATTTTTTTTATAGTTTTAAGTAAAATCAAAGTATGTATGACTTGATATCAGACTTGTAAAATTTGATATTCTATCATTAAAAAACAAAAATTTTAAGTGGGGGTTAATGAGATTATTTCTGCTGGCTTTTGCAGATGATCTGGTGATCATGGAGGAATCACAAGACGGACTAAAATCTTCATTAAATAGGCTGGAGAAAACAGCACTGAAAGTTGGACTTCATATTAATGAGGACAAAACAGAATATATGGTAGTAGGAAAAGAAGACACCATGATTATATCCAACTCTTAACATCAACAACCGAAATTTCAAAAGAACAAAACATTTCAAGTACCTAGGATCTATAGTCTCAGAGAGAAATGATATTGAAATAGAAATAGGAGCAAGAATTCAGTCAGGAAAAAAATGCCTCTATGGTCTAGCAAAATTACAAGGATCAAGATCACTTTCAAAGGATTTAAAAATACAATTATTCATTACATTAATATGACCTGTAATTACTTATGGTGCTGAGACATGGCCATTAAGTAGAAGTGATGAAAGAAAACTCTTAGTTCTGGAAAGAAAAAAACTGCGAAAGATTATTGGACCAGTAAAGGACATGCTAAGCGGTGAGTGAAGAATAAAAAAAAACAATGAATTAGAAACGCTCTTCCATAAACCCTGATACTTAAAACATTAAAGAACAAACAACTGCTATGGGCTGGGCATGTTTGGCGTAGCCAAAACCCACTCATACACTTAGTATTAGAAGAAACCCCTACTGGGAAAAGACCACTGGGAAGACCACGTGAGATGGGAGGATGTAGTAAGGAATAATGTAAAAATGTTAGGAAGCGGTGT
This sequence comes from Hormaphis cornu, assembly GCA_017140985.1. Lineage (NCBI taxonomy): Eukaryota > Metazoa > Arthropoda > Insecta > Hemiptera > Hormaphididae > Hormaphis > Hormaphis cornu. The sequence goes on from CM029357.1 coordinate 28,370,173, forward strand.
AGACTGGAGGGTACAGGAAAAATTTTTTTAAATTAAACGTTATGGAGCACTGAGGCGAAACGGTCACTAGGTTTGTGTCGGGCAGGGGCCACTTTTCATGTCGCCGACTATAGTTAAACTTAAGTGATAACAACTAGTATTTCTACAAATGCAGTTAAGTAACTTAAAGCAAAACATGCATATATGAAATGTTGTCATACACAATACACGTTTGCCGTGTATTCAGTCCATACATTTTTGAATATTTAGAATTGATGCACAACAATATAAGTTAAATAAATATTTTGTGTGTTTTATAGTTTAGTATCTGACGTATTACAAGTTAAAACAAAAACTAAGGTAACTAAATTTTAAAATACTTATTGCACTGATACCAAAAAAAGTAAAGACTAGGTTACAATTTTAGGCGCGTTACCTATATTATACATCTTTAACTTTAAAATATGATGAATTACAAATCATTGCTTACAAAAAAAAAAAAACAATTATGAACAAACTTAATAAATCACAAAACCTCATTAAAACCATAGCTAAAATTTGTAAATAGTTAAAAATCACACTAAAAAAATTTCAAATAAAAATTCTTACTCGTGAACATCATTAAATGCCATTTCTGAGTTTTGTAAATGACGTTCCATTTTTGATCTTTCATCTTCAATATATGAAATTCGCGCTTCATATTCCTTGTGTACATCTTCTTTTTTGCTGACCATATCAGAAATAGTTTTTTCATATTCAACAATTACAGTACTATAAATAAATAAGTTATGTTCAAAATTTAAGTTATCTAGACTTTCAAAAAGTGTAATCAAAATTATATAAAAAAACAATGAATACCTTAACTGATCTTTGTTTTTAGTAACTGACATCAGTGAAGTAGTAAGAGTTTTAATTTTTTCTTTGTGGGCCATATTTTCATTTCTAAGATTTTTGATTTCACATTCCAATTTATCTATTTTATCCTACGCAAAAATAGAAAATAGCAATTTAAATATGATACAAGCAGAACAGCAGGTAAGTGGTAACATAAAATTAGGTATAATTCTTATTACATCATGTATACTATAAGAACAGAATACCAATTTTTTTTTTAAATTCCATTAAAAAAAAATTATACATGTATATAGTGGTCTTGCTGGAGGTTTCGGATGAATAATTGATTTGGAAAGTGTAAAAGTGGCATTTTATATTATATATTATTAATGATAATATTTGTATTTACGCAAGTCTCAAGGCTTGACACAAGCTTAGCAAGTCAAATACTATAATATTATACATATAAATAACAATCCTTTTTCTACAAAAAATTTTGTTTTTATTTGAAACAAATACGTATACTAATCATTAGTTTGTTAACACTGAGGATGGAAACATAGTTTCCGAAATACGTATTTGTTTCAAATAAAAACAAAATTTTTTGTAGAAAAAGGGTTGTTATTTATATGTATAATATTAATTTCTACAAGTAACTCATTACCAATATATCAAATACTATAAATTGTAAATTTAAAATTCTATACCAACTCATTATTTAACTTAAAAGGCATGGAAAGGTCTTAAAAACTACCTGAAAAATCATTTAGAAAGAAAAACTTTCATAGCTTTAATTTATATTTTTGAAATATAATTTTTTCAAAATGATAGTATTATAAAACATTTTGTAGGACACAAAGATGATTAGTTAAGAGCCTTAATTAGAGCCCATTATAACCATTATAACCGATACCGGTAAAATTGGCGAACATTTCATGACATTTGAACTTAATCCATTTCTATAACAAGTGTACACATCAACTAAAATGAACCAATTTTGGACGAGTTATGGTCAAAAAACAAAAAAATATTTAGGCAATCAAAATTAAGTAATTCATTTAAAACAACATCTATTCTTTCAACATACTATTATTGTTGGGCTTAAAATGAAAAAGAAAACTTCATTAAAATCAATAAATACCTTTTTACACTCAAATCTGATTTAAAATTTAAAATAATAAAAAATTTAAATTATGTTAACTTGAAATTTAAGCTCCTTGCAGACTAGTGACATGCATATCACATATAGATTTTACTTAATAGTAGAATAACATGTAAGTCAAATTCAAATGTTATGGTTCTTATGAAATGCTTTTGGAAAATCAAACATAAACGTTTCTATCATAGAAAGGTTTATGTTTGAAACTTTTGGACTAGTCAAAAATTTGTTTGTCTGGTGGACTAAAAAATATTTTCCTGGGTTAAAATTGTATTTGTGTACCACAGGAGGTACATTTAACACTTTTAGGCAAAGACTCCGGGTACCTATAATGGTACACAAAAACTTATTTGTAAAACAACAAATGTACCAAAAATGGTACACGTGGCACTTTTAGCAATGCACTGAAAAATGATGTGGCGCTTAACCTGTTTATGTACCTAAATAAATTTAATATAAGTACCCATATATTATCTGAAATATTCAGTGTACAATAAGGGGTGTAAGGTCACAAGCTTTTTTTAGTTTAAAAATCTAAATGATACAATTTTGCACTATATTACTTGATTTTTATGGGGGCCCTAATTTTTTCAACAATTCCGTAAAACCTTTTTTTTAAATTTTTTGGTTCACATATCTGAGCTCCCATAAAAATCCTGAGTCTGGGGGAAACACCCCCAACCACCCTCTCTCTTATCGGGCCTGTTTCTATGCTAATTGGTAACTGACATACAAAATATTACACAAATTACTTGGTAGGATTTTTCTCTGTCGTTGATTTTAGGGCTGTTACTGATTTTTTCATCTTTAGTTAGGGGTTTATTCATCTTACTACCTGAAATCTATAAATTAAAAAAATAAATGAATTAGTCATTAACTAATAAGTATTAACTATTAACTAAAACTTAGTAATTAATATACAGTTTGTTCGCACTATGAAGTAACATTAAACATGAACTTGATGGACCTTGCATTGAAATGACGTTACAAGGGTTAAAAAATTATATTACAATACACATTTTTAGAAAATTTAAAATTTACAACTCTTTTAGTACACGCAGTTTATTTTTATTTAAATGGCAACTCAAATTGATTTCTAGCTACACACTTGACAAAGTTAGTGTCATTCAATGTCGATCGCATGCTGGCAAATTAAAAAGTTTTTCTAGTCAAACGCAAGTTTGCTTCACACAGCACTTAAATTTTAACACAGTTATATATCCAATGGGGAAGCAGGTGACAACATATGTCCACACTCCACAGGTTTGGACTTAGTGTACATGCTTTCAATTACATATTATTACATATTCAATGCACAGTGCACACCGGCAACTAATTAGTAATTTAAATAAACTATAATTCATTCTAACTTGCAACATGTTATTCATTTTAATAAACCGTCAAAGCGCATAAGAATTGGCATATAGCGCAAAATTGATCAGAAATAAATATGAAATATCATTAAGCCAAGACTTGTAATTAGATAACTAATAAATTAAAAATTTTAATTGTTACAAAAATAAGTCGTAGGTACTTAAATTAAACAAAATTACCGAATTATCTATGGTTATTGGTCAATATTGCTGTAGTCTGTGGTTCTTAAAAAGTTTCTCAAGGGAGTAAAATTAGAATAAATTACAAAGATACCTTAAATATTCAACTATGTCTTATATTTGTTCAATTATTAAAAACAGCAATTTTGAGTGCAAGACAAGCATTCAGACTAACAAAAAATTTTATTACAAAAATTGTTAGAAAAAAAAAAAAAAATTTGTAAAGTTAAATTATGGTTGTCAGTTGAATAAAAATAAGCTGTAATGTGCTCAGAGCATACACATACTAAAAGAGTTATAAAACACAATATTTTTTTAAAAAGTGTATTTTGATAGTTCTTTTAACATCCCAAAAACTCTATATCAATCTAACACAGTGGTTTTCAAACTGGGTGCCGCGGCACACTGGTGTGCTGCGAGTATCCACTAGGTGTGCCGCGGTTTATTTTCCAAGTATTAATATTAAAAATTACGACTGGGTACAAGACCCTTTTAATGTGTCTATTAGTGACTTGGTTGATTTAAAACTTGTTGAAGAAGAAAATCTCTGCTCAATTAAAAATGATCGAACATTGCAGTTGAAATTCAAAGATCACTCTCAATAAATTCTGGATAAATGTTTCTAAAGAATATCCAGAGATATCTATAAAAGCATTGACTATTCTTTTGCCATTCTCAACCTCATATCTTTGTGAACAAGGGTTTTCAGCGCTTACAAATATAAAAAATAAAAAACGAGAAAAACTAAATTCAGTGGAGGAAAAAATGCGGGTATGTCTGTTAACTATTCGTCCAAGAATTAAAAATATTTGTAACGCCATTGATTATATAATAGATATATAATTACTATTATATAATCAATGGTAACGCCCATCAGGCACACATTTCTCATTAAATGTACCTATACATAAACTACGCTTTTTTTTGTAAATAAATTTAATAACTAATTAATTACTAATACAATGTAATTATAGTTAATAAATATTTGTTAGCTTAATAATCACACATTTCTAATTAAATGTATTTACAATTATAATTAATTCAAAACAATTTTGTTTATCTAAAAAAAAAAGGTCAGTGTGTCGTAACAATTTTTTGAAGTGTACGGTATGCCGTACATAATAAAAGTTTGAAAACCACTGGTCTAACATCATTCATATAAAATATAATTAAGTGTTATCTCTTAGAAGTAAACACACTGTATTTGTGTTTGTTTTGGGTATGCTATATATTACTATAGAAAAACTATAGATTTCAACAACAGTGTTCTGATGATAGAAAAACTGTGAACTCATTACAAAATGCATATTTGTTTGAAAAATAATGAAAACTTTATAGGTAGTAGGTACCAAATTTTCTTCTTCATCTTTGCCCTGAGTTTCAGTTTCCTCTCTTCTCATTGCATGCTCAAACCATCTCAGTTTATTTTCTCTTATTTTATCCACAATTGATGCAACATCAATACTACCTCTTACATATTTGTTCCTTATTCTATCAGATCTTCTCTTGTTACTCCACACATCCATCTAAGCATTCTCATTTCTGTCACATTTTTATTCTGTTCTATTTTCTTGCCAACTGCCCAACACTACAAACCATACAACATGGTTGGTCTCACCACACTCCTGTAGAACTTGCCTTTTAACCTTAATAGAATCCTTTTATTTATAGGTATCAAATAATTATAATATATTAAGTATGAACAGTTCATATAATATGAATATTAAATAATTATATAATATTAAATTATATACTTACATTTAGACATTTGTCAGCTTCACTAGTTTGTGAAGAATTAGCTGAAATAACTTTTTCCAAATTTTGCGAACTTAGAAAAGCATCTTTCCTGTAATATAAGATTATATATTATAACTATGTAAAAAATATAATAACATCAAATACGAGCCAACAACCTACAAATTTATATATATTAAAGTTTATACATTGTTTAACAGAATTTTTATGTATATTTGAAGTTATTTTATTTTTATTGCTTGCAAGCATACTTAACTTTTTTAATTAAAAATCCAATTAATCCAACATCAGATACATTAATCAATAAAATATTTTTTAGTCTTGCCTACTAGATTCTATTATAAAAATCATAAAATAAGTAATAATTATATAAAATAATTATTTAAAATCTGAGTGATATAAAAAATATATTGGTTTTTATATATGTTTTTATTTTTTTTTTATCATTATGTAATCACAATAACTTCATCAATTAAGCTTCAATTTTCAATGTCAGTATCTCTAATGATAAGTATATATGGACACAGATTGTAATTTGAGGAGTTTAAACTTAGGTATCAATAAAATTAAAGTAACAATAAAAAAACTAAGCAAAATTTAAGGAAAAACTTTAAAAATTAAAGCAAATGTGTTTTTGACATAATCGATTTAGATTTTCGGTTAATGGTGTGGTAACTACCACAATAACAATCGGAATAAGCTAAAACTTTCACATATCAGTAAAAATTGGTAAGATACATGTCTAACACACATTTTAAAAAGTTACGAAAATTTTTGAGCTAAGTATAGAATTTTGAAATTTCCGGAAGTTTTCATATTTTTTTTGTAATTTTTGTTTGATGAAAAATTTAATTTTTCACAAAAAATTTTGAAAATTTAATAAAGGTTCCCAATATATAAATTATATATGTTATGTAAATCAAAATTTTCTAACCGAATAAAAATATTTCAAATCATCTGCGCAGTATATTTTGAAAGCGTGTAATGTTATTTTGATTATAACAATGAAATTACGCACTGTTGTAGAGTGATTCCAACTTTTAGGAAAATTCTAAAAATAGAACATTCAATTACTCTGTAATATTTGATATTATTTGTTGGTTTTTTTTTTTGGTATAAGTTTTAAAATTAGTTTCTCATTATGATAAAATTAAGATTATATAAAATTTTAAACTGTTTTTACTACTCGTTATTTTTGAAACCAATTTTTAATTGCTTACAGATTTAATATACAACTTCCATAAAAACCTTCCAAAACAGTGACCCACAGCATCAAACTACCCACGCAACTTGTTTTTTCTACTGGTGATTCCGGCTTTTTATGTTTAAGGTTAGATTAGGTATTTCAATTTTTGTAGAATTTAGGTTTTATGTCACTACTCTTTAGTTATAAATATATAACATATTTTCAAGAAAATTTTGATCTGTTTCTATATATTAGTCTCTATAAATGTCAGTTATAAGAAAAACAAATAAGTTTCTAGTTATTATTATAATGGGGTATGAAATATAAGTTAGAATTCATTTCTAAGCTTAGAATTTATCTCAGAATAAATAGGTTTTTCAAATTAATATTACTAAGCACCTCTAATCAATAATATTAAGAAAACTAGATGCCCTATATTATTATAAAACAAATATAAAAACAATATAACATATTAGCTAGTATGATAAGTAGATATTAAATATTAAACAATAATAATTAATCAATACATAGTTTTTAGTATTATATTAAAAACTTAAAACCTTATAAATTTGTTCTTTTTAATGAAATTTGGTTTGGATTATTCATAACATTAAAACATAAAAAAAATTTGTTAAAATACATTTAGGTAGGTACTCACCGAGAATTAGATTCTTGATTAGCTTTATTTACTACTGGGTCAAATGCTAAGTACAAAGATTTTCTTGCAATAGTTAACCGTCGAAATTCTTCATCATTCAAAGATCTCACTGATTCAAGAGCTTCTAAATTATCAAAATTAAATTCTGAGCCTGAAATGAACCCTATTAACAAACAATATTTTCATTTATCTAGTTCTAGCATATAAAAAAATTTACAAACATTAAAGTGTGTTTTATGTAAGTAATCATGTTGTAGAACTCACAATTTTTTAAATTAAATTAAAAATTTACTTTAAAATAGCAAATGAATTTACAATAAGAATTCAATTTTAACTAAAATAATACTACACAATTAAAGAACTGACATTAGCCACACTTAAAAATTATAAATACTACTTTAATACTAATAATCATTTTTTTATTTTTAGGAAATCATATTAACACAAAACAATTTACTCTTATTTAAGTAAATAAGTACTTATTTTTAATGAAACCATTAAAAAAATACATATTTACCTAAATAAAATGCAGTGATATTTTTAAGTTATTATTATAATATTTAGTAAATTATATATAAATAATAAAGGTACACAATAACAGAGGTGACTAAAATTATTGATTTCAATTAGCAATCACTTTTTAATAATTTTTTAGATAGTATTTTCATACTTGTGTTGGTACAATTTTTAGGTAAAAATTATACTTTTGAGTTTAAAAGATCTTTGCAAATTTATCACACCCAATGTATACACAACATTCATTTAAATCAGTTGGCGTTTAACATTTTACTATAACAATTATGCTTATTAATGGTGATAAATGGAATAGATTTAACTATCAAACCCTACTTTGGAATTAGGATGTTTAGTTCAATTTAAAAATCTATCTTCTAATAAAAAATAATTGAAAATAACTAAATAGGTACTCAAAAAATAAAATCAATAATCAAGCAAGGAGAGAAAAGAATGCAAAAAATAATGATCAATAAACTGTATTTATAAAAAAATCAAGGTCCAAGTATAAAATTGTTTTAGTAGTTTTAGAGTTGAAACAACAAAAATTAAAATTTGTAACAACTTACAATACACTAAATTACTAATTAATTGGAATGCTGTAAACGTTGATCATAACATTTAATAAATATTGTTTTTATGTTGTTTAAATTTGGTACAAAGTATACCTTTTAAAAAATGATAAAATTAAATTTTCGTTACATAACAATGTAGGTATACTATTAAATGGGTACTAATAAATACTGTTGAAAGTTTGTTTAGTCATTGTTTAAATTTGGTACTAAGTATACCATTTAAAAATTATAAAACCAATTTTTGTTACATAATAATTAATAATTTAGGTATACTATTAAATGGATATTTACCTTCAGCTACTTCGGGTCCTGCTTCACTAGAATTTTTGTTTTCACTTTCATAAAAATCTGTCTGTAAAATAAATGTATTTGAACAATCAGAAATTAATATTATAAATGAAAAAATTAGTAAAAAATATCGAAAAAGGAATTAGTCCAAATCAGTAAATATTCTTTTTAACTATTTGAAGTCAGCCCCTTGTCAAAAATCTCCAATAATTGTCAAAATAAAATAGTTTAACAGTGCTATGTGCAATATAAAAATAAGTTATTTTTGAAAACATTTTTTATTATTTAACTACGATTGATTGATTATAATTAATAAAAATAATTTAACACCAATACATATACATTTAGGTGGTGATTACCTTCTTTTAATTCTTTTTATAGAACATTTGAATACAACTTAAATATCTATCAAAATAATATTTTAAATCATTGTTTACGAAAAGTAAAGAAACCTTACATTATTTAACTGGTATTTTAGTTTTATCTGTCAGTTTACCTAATTATTACAAAAAAGTTGTCATGTTTAAACATTTTATGATTAAGTTGATTATGACAAATTAAAATTGTTAACTGTTAGTTACCCATACAAATACAACTCTGTTCACATTCTATTGTGCATTTGTTTTTAGTTTTTCTCTCAGTATAAGTTATATTTCTAATACTAAAATGTTTTAAAAAAAGGTTGATAGTTGATATATAGATCCTTTGTAAGTGTGTAATTATTACACACTCTACAAAGTACTATGTGTGTTTATTCTCAGCTTTAAATGTATCATTATTCATACATTATATAAATATTATATTATAATGTATAGGTATAAAAAGCATACCTGACTTTTTGTTTCTGATACTGTATCATCCATTGGCGAATTGTTTTGATATGATGTTGAGAAGTTTAAGTCTGAGTGATGTGATTCATCTAATTTTTCTTTAGACAAAGAATTATTTGGGAAAGAATGTGTTGCTAAGTTATGGGAAGAATCTTCAAAATCAGAGCAAACCAAATCCAAATTCACTGATGCTAAATTTTCATGTACAGATTCAACATAACCACAAGAATCATTTAAATGGCCATTACTGTGAGTTAACGAAAAGTCTAAACTATCTAATTGTTGACTTTCCACAGAATCCCCAACAAATGATTTGTAAACAGAACTGTTATTTGACGTAACAGGCCTACCACTATCTGAATCAGTTGAGTCCGGATGCTCTCTCAAATAAAAATCATCGTCAACCACCACAGTGCTTTCAGGTCTTGTAACCTTTGTGTTGTGTGGAGTAGCTAAAGCCAAATGTTCTAATTTGTTAGCAAGTTGAGTAACATTAAAGTTACTCAATGATGCATCATGATGCAAATACTCATCTTGATCTTTAAAAGTATCGTCAGAATCACCTAAAATAAATTTTGGTTAGTTGAGTATCAGTTTAATTAAATGGGATGAAAATGAAAATATTAACCATTTTTTAAAACCGTTTTTTTATCTTGAAATGAATTGTTCAGTGATTCTGTCCCATTTGAAAAGTTTGGCTATAATACATTTAAAATATAACATATTAAATTATGCATTGTTCAAATAAAATATCAAAAGCACAATAATTAAATACTTATTGCAATAATTAATTTTAAACAGACTTAACATTTTATTTACAATGTTATTGAAATTATAGGGAAACAAACATATTTTTGTAGGTATTAAGTATGGTAGGTAAGATTATTTAACTGATTTAACAATATCATAATATGTTTTAAGATTTTATAATGTGTTTAGAAAATTAATTTTATCACTCAATCTGTAATTGATGCGAAATGGCATCATAAATGTTGGGGAAAAAAATGTTAACACGCCTACACAAACAAGTAAGTACACCAATAGTATGCCACATCATAAACATGTGCCCACTAACAAGGAAAGTATAGGTACTCGAATATATTGTAAAAACAAGAACAAGACCAAATTAACTTTGTGGCTTCAACCGGAGCTTCAACGGAGAAAATGAACACTAAACAGAATGGATTCTGTATGAATAAAGTTGTGTAATAGACAAATCACCAAGTATGATCTGACACCATTTTGAATGTAACGCAGGAAGTGGGTAGGTATTATTATAATTAAAAGGTGCCCCGCATAAACATACACACATTCCACTGGTAAAAAGCTTTGCAATATTACAGCCGTAATGTATTTTCTCCTTTACCTTACCTTACAGACACTGAACTTGGCGTAATCCTAGGCCTATTTTGTGTCGCAGCATTTAACAAAAACAACATAATAATAAGAAAAATAGTTACAACGGTTGACAAGCGATGGAGAAACGGGTACCGAATTAATTACCTGACTCTCCTGGTCGAGCATCCTGTCATTCCTTGTAGTCGCGGTCGCCGCAATGTTGCGTAGTTGAAAATCGCTTTTTTCAAGAACTATGGAAGTCGACCGCTCGATCACGGCGTAGTAGTATAAATTTACTCAAACGTGAGAGTAGAAAACTCGAAAACGGATTTTGCAATATCGTGACAATGAAAAGCACAAAGTGTCAACAGCCAATTATACACACCACAATACAGAAAAATTGAAAACCGACAGCAAGGCGCACTAAGTTGCAAATACAATGAAAGTCAAGTAATTAGTCAACCACCATAGATAATAAAGATCGTTATCACTATTACGGTCGTTGGTCGACTGTGGTCATCAGTTTTAACTGTCTCCTATAGTAATCGGTAACATGGTTTTAGACAGGCAGAGCGCTATCTAACGGTACTTTACAAAACTTATTTACCGATTGGAAATTTTTTAGATTCTGAGAGTTAGCAAAGAATGTATTGGTTTTACAATGATGTTTTTTTTTTTTTCTGTGATCAAAAGTTCTTATAGTAAGCCTGCATCAATTTTAACGCATGATACCTTAAAAGAAAGAAAATGGATCCAGGATGGTACTTTATTTGAAGCTTTTTTTGAAATTTTGATTATTTTCGAAGTTCTGAGGAAAACAAAAAACGGCCCAAATTTTCGAGTTGCTCCGATCGACTTGAAATTCATATATGTCATTTAATAGGATCTTATGAATGTTCCACTGAAATTTCAGTCGATTTCGTTCATTTTCGAGGAAGTTATGGAACTTTGAAAATGTCGTTATTTTGGGCGGCCGTGTATTTCTTATGGGAGGTCCAAATAATTACGGGACACGTGTTTTTTACACGTCGATTTAGATTTTTTTTTTCGATTTTTGTGATCACTTTTTCTAGTAGAAAGAATCTTCCGATTTTAATGTACGATATTTCAAAAGATAGATAATTGATCCGGGATGGTACTTTATTTGAAGCGTTTTTTAAAACTTTAATTATTTTTTAAGTTCTGAGGAAAAAACAAAAACGGTCAAATTCCCAAAAGTGCTCCGTTTGACTTGAAATTTATATGCATCATTAAAAAGGGTTTAAAGAGTTTACTGCTTAGTTTTCAAACGATTTTGATCATTTTTGAGGGAGTTATGGAATTTTGAAATTTTTGAATTATTGAATTTTACGCAGTTATTGTTCTATAAAACCTTTAGTTTTTACGTTTAAGTCTCGAAACTTTTATACAATTTAAACAAGATAATTTTACATATGTAGTTAAAAAATTTAGAAAATTGGTTAACACAATTTTGGTTTATAGCCGATTATAAGTTCCCTCAAACCAATTTATTGTAAAGTTATCTTGTATGTAAACTCTTTCACCCTCCTCAAAACAAATGTTACTTTTATATATACCCTCTGTATTAATAATAAAAATAACAATAATAATTACAATAATAATAACAATAATAATAATAATAATAATAATAATAATAATAATAATAATAAAATTTAATAATTAAAAAAAAAAAAAAATTCAACAATCAATATTCTATAATCATTATTCAATGATCATTATTTTATAATCAATAATCTATAATCAATATTCAATAATCAATAATCAATATATGCAGTTTTATCGTCTAAGAAGACAGAATTCGGTATATCACGGGATTTGGTATTATAAGAAGCCCACTTCCAAAATGTTTTTGGGTTAAACTAAATTTCGCGTTCAGAATGACGAATAAATTCATAAAATAATGTTTTGGATGTAGATTTATATTGTGTTCTTAGTTTGGAGAAGTTACAGTTTATTTTATTTCTATGTTTGGTGTAGGTAATCATCTAACCTAACCAGTAGAATGTGCTTTATTTTTTTTCCAAACTAGAGTTTTGAGTTCCTTTTTAAACCAATAAGGGAATTTATTGTCATTATTTATAATATTTGTAGGAATGAAATTTGTTAAAGCTTTTTACTAGTGCATGTTTAAATAGATTATCGGATGATTCTAAATTAAGATTTTTAAAAATGTTAAACCATTTAAATGAATTAAATTTATTGACATTAGCATTATCATATTCACCTTTATTATACAAGAAAATGTTTTGGTTGTTTATAAGATTGGGTGTATGGGTGGGCAGTTTACATTCAATTTGGAGTGCTGGATGGCATAATCAGCTTGTTTTTCTTTTGTTGTTATCATCTTCTGTAATAGCATCTTCTGTAGAGCTAAAAATGCTGCTGACACAAGGAAGGTAGTTGCTAGATTTTAAGAACCGTGGTAAATTTCCTAGAGTGATAGGTATTGTGGATTGCACCCACATAAAAATTCAATCGCCCGGTAAGCATAATAAACTTTCATAAAATAATTAACTACCAAATAGGTGGACGATGGGCATCAGTCTTCTGAAGAATATTTTTATCTTGTATTCAGAGTATGTATTCAAATAAAGAGTTAAAAAAGTATTCAAAAGACTTAGTACTTGTATAAAAATCCTGCACGTAAACAATTATTTTTTGAGAGAATCTGTTACTTCAGATAGCAATCGGAAAAAGGCTTAAAAAGATGCTCGTCGGGCCGGGACTCGAACCCGGACCAATACGGCAAAATAATGCCACGAATGCTTTGGGGGTGGTATATATGGTATATAATCTATAGATTATATATATTTTATTTTTTATATATCTGTTGGTTACTGGCGTTTATTTATTGCTTCTAAACTAAACTAAAAAAAAAAATATGTATGATAAGTTGCCTGTATAATAACTCCTTAGAATCGTTGGGGCGTATATTAAGGAGTAAAATTTAGGCAACTTAATTTACTCGTTGTATCGGTGGTGCATGTGTGAGAGTGTATTATATTATAATATAGTGTGCCTGAACCTTCACCGCGCGTTACCGCTTCTTAGAAATTCTATTATCGATTTTGTTCTCATCATTTATCTTGCGGAAACGGTCATGGACAAAATAGCACGATATAATTATAGTCACCATAGTCGCGCTGGATCAAACGACGCACAGAATAAAGCGAACTGTCTTGTTACGATGGGCAGCTACAAATTTTATTTATCGTGGTTTTTAGATTCTGAGCGTAAGCGATTGGGTTTTACAATGGTGTTTTTTGTTTTCTTTTTTGTTTTTCTGCGATCAAAAGTTCTTGTAGAAAACCCGCACCAATTTTAACGCATGATACCTTAAAACGGTCAAATTGTTTAAAGTGTTCTCCATTCGATTTGAAATTTTTATACGTCATTTAAAAGAGTTTAACGAGTTTACTGTTGAATCGCTTCAGATCATTTTTAAGGGAGTTATGAAACTATAGAATTTTACGCAGTTATTATTCCATGAAACCTCTAGTTTTTATGTTTAAGTCTCAAAACTTTAATACATGTGTGGTTTAACACATTGGTGCACACAATTTTTTACATTATAAAATACACACCGCCGCACACACCTGCCGCCTCCGTTTAGGCGAAAAAACGGTTCGAAAATACGTATTTTAGCCGATTTATGTACCAGGGCCCCATGAACCGATACATGCGTGGTTTAACACATTGGTTCACACAATATTGGGTATAGCCGATTTGATGTTGTTATTTGGTCGTAAGACTCGTCATTCCGGGCAGCCATGTATTTCTTATGGGAGGAACAAATAATTCAAAATAAAAATCGGACCAAGCTGAAACTTTTACATAACACTAAAGTGGGAAACGTACAGATTTGATGAAAGTTTTTATTGTTAAATTTATTTTTACCACGACACGTACACTAGCTCGCTCAGAATCGTATTTTCGAAGGCAGTGGTTTATCGTTCTAAACTCAAAGCGTGGCCGCTACCCCGTCAAACTACCCACGCGACCTAGCCACTGATCCCGGCTTTTTTACATTATAAAATAATATACAACGCCGCACACACCCGCCGCCTCCGTTTAGGCGAAAAAACGGTCCAAAAATACGTATTTAAGCCGATTTATGTACCAGGGCCCCATGCACCGACGTTTCATAATTATGTGTACACGCCCATATAACCGTTTAGGTGGCACGCTCGCCACTTCGCAACTTCCCGTGCGACTTCATGCGACCCTGGTACAACGGGGGACAAAAATATAATGTATATTTATTATTTATTTATTATTATTAATATTGTATGTATAAATAAAAAACGGTCCGAAAATACGTATTTTAGCCGATTTATGTACCAGGGTCCCATGAAGCCGACGTTTGCGTTTCACGTACACCACGTGGCCACAAACACGTGTACGCGAACGTCGAGTCGATTTCGTGCCGCGTCATGCGGATCATGGGTCCCTGGTACCACGGTGGGCTAAAATACTCGTATTTGCGGCCAGTTTTTGCGTGAACGGTGGTGGTAGTGTTAATATATAATATAACTATAGAATAATTTTAATGTAGTTATAGAATATTATAATATTAATAATTATAGAATAATATAATTTAATCAATAAATTTAGCCCATCGCTCCGCAAGATTATCAATTTTTGGTTACCAGGGAGTTCCCATGAAGCCGACGTTAGTTTTCAAACGATTTTGATCATTTTCAAGAGAGTTATGGAATTATGAAATTATGAAATTATTGAATTTTACGCAGTTATTGTTCCATAATTCCACCTGTAGTTTTTACGTTTATGTCTCGAAACTTTAATACAAGATAGTTTTACATATTATGTGGTTAAAAAATTTAGAAAATTGGTATATTATTCCCCTACCCGATTCACTCATTAAAACCTAAATGGTAAACGATACTCTCCGTTGCTTAAGAATTCCGAATTTTAGCGTAAAAAGTTATCAGGTTTCACAAGTAAAATGACAAACAAAAGAAACATCTGTAAACCGGTAATTTCTGTGTAATTATATTCTAAAAAAAGCCGGAATCACTCTAGGTCGCATGGACAGTTTGATGCTGTGGGTCGCTGTTTTGAAAAGTTGTACATTTAATCTATCAGCTATTAAAAATTGCTTACGAAAACAACGATTCTGAGTGTGCTCAGTGACTCAAATAGAGAAATAAAAAATTAGTCGCGCAAATTTTAATGTTTAGTTTGTTATTTTAAATAACCCGTGAAAATTTCAAACAGTTTAGACAATTATTTTTGGCTGTTACGTGCTTAATAGTATTGCACAACGGCGCGTAATTTCATTGTTATCTTTGATTTTGTTATATTTTGTTATATTTGATTAGATGACTGCGTTTTTCAATCCTTTTTGTACGCGTTCGGAATCGATTGGGCGGACTTTTTTGAAATTATTTTAATCAGATACCAAATTTTGTTTTACTCTACGTGTTAAATTTTAATATCTTAAATAGGTTTAAAACGAGTTTGCGTGAGTTACGATTTTTTTTTTTTTAAAAATTTTTCCAAATTTAAACAACTAAACATAAAAATTGTAACTACGGAATTTTTACGAATTTTTTTTGGAAGCATTTGTACTTACGTGTTGGGAGCCTTGTGTTGACATAGATTTTTTTCCCCGTCAACTTTTTTTCGGGTAGAAGAGTGCTATGTAATCAGCTATTAATAAATTATTTAATGACGTTTTGTAAGTTAATGATTAATAATAACTACACATTATATGTGACGATGAACAATAAGTAAACAAAATATAAAAACAATATTATTTATTTACCAAAGTACCTGTCTTTTTAGTTTATAAACACATAGGTAGGTATTGTATAAATGTAAGATATGGTAATAGATGTTTTTTCATTTTGTTTTTCAGATGAAAAATAAAGCTTTTTTTCTGATTCAAGTCATTAAACATTAAATAGGCTAATAATAATAATAATAATAATAATAATAATAATAATAATAATATTAAAAACAAAATTAAAACAAACAAACAAAAAATGCAATATTACACTAGTATCGACATTTAAAGAGAAAAAAAAAAGTAATAATAAAAACGAACAACGTAAAATAATGTTTTTTTTTTTTCAAACTTAATCAGCATGTGTTTTATAAATAAATTTAATATAGCCTAACTACAAAATAATAATGTATATTATATAAAATCATTTTTTTTTTTTTTTGAATCGTATCAAAATATTACTAGTAGTAAACAGTTTTTATAGTAGGTAAAGTGAACTTCTATAAATTTTGTACAAATACTGACTGAAAATTTTTTTTATCTACAAAATAAAATATTGTAATAATATATAATGTATTTTAAAATATCAATTTATTTACAATAAATATAAATAATTTTCTAGCGTATCTAGATTTGTTTTTAGTCATGTAGGCTATAAATTGATGTATTAAAAGAACAAAAAAAAGTTACGAAACTTATCAAAACAAGAGTAGTACATACATACATATTTTTATCAAAACGTATTAAAAGCAATAAATTTTTAAGAAATTTGCATTCATCTATGTATATAAAAAAAAAATTGAGCTCATTTGATGTTCAAATAATTTATCACAATCATAATATTACCGTATTTTTTTTCGTCTATTAAAATATTTCGATCATATAGAAAACCATTGTTGGAGGAAAAAAAACCATACGAAATGTGTATAAAATCGTCTTTTGCGAATTAAATAATTCTATGTTTTACACTAACATATAATATAAGAAACAGACTTTTTATAATATTTACATACATATAATGTTATTATCGTGCGGTTACGAGTTGTGGCGTTTCAGAACGTTTTATCCAGTCGTTTTGGAAACTATTTAGATTTTAAAAATCGTAAGTGACAAAAAAAAAAAAATTAAACCAATGGCGCGAATCGCACTTGGAATATCCGAAAATAGAAACTGTCCATGCACACCGCACGATTATAATATAATGGAATGGTCGTGGTACCGAAAAGAAACAATATGTCTTATTAATAATGTACTATTATAAACAGTGCGCGTGCAGTCCATGTTACCAAAATATTAAAAATTAGCCGCGAAAACCACTATGTTTGTTTTGGATTCCAAATTTTATATAAATAACTAAAACATTCTGTGCCACTTAAAACAACGTAATGTCGTTCGGATGAAAATGATAAACAGCCGAAAACGCGTGACTCCGAACGACCGCCGCCGATAGCTGAATTCGATTTATATACGTGTAAAAAACATTAAAAAATATACACTAGTATCCAATATGCGTCATATAATTATTTTTGCTATAAAAAAATTGAAAAATTGATTAGTTAAATATTACGTTATCGTATAGTATAATATTAAAACAAGTCTTTTGATTCAGTTAATTAATATTTTGCCTTTTATACACATATGTTTATTGCTTTAATCAATTTTTAAATTTTTAATACTATTATTAATATTATTATATAGCCTACATTTCTAAAAAAAAAAAAAAAAAAAAATGTTTTCATTAAAACGACAGATTTTTCTAATACAATGATACATTGTTTTCTTAAACAAGCGCAAAGGCACCGATTTCCGGGATAAAAACAGTCACGAGTTTACAATAATAATATATAATATTATAAATAATTTTCTTATCATAATAATATACAATAATAAACATTTTACAAAATCGAGTTTTTTTTCGAGTACAACGCGTTAGTAATGTTCGAACACAAGTTTAACGATCAAAAGAATACAAGGTTACAACAAGAAAAAAACAAAAGGTTAAACAAGATAATAATACCTATCCCCAAAATTTCTTTTTATTCCTAATAAAAAAAAAAAAAAAAAACAATACTTTATTGAACATAATAATTTACAATAATATTTCTTACCAGTTAAACTAAAGGAACATGTTTGTAATATATATATATATATATATATTTATTTATATGTGTGTTACTATTTGCAACATTTATTTTTAACAAGCGCCTATCAATCATTTTTTTTTTTTTTATAATTTTACTACTCATCTCTATGTATTATTTTATTAATTTAGATAAATATTATATATATTTATCTTTTTTTTTAATAGGAGTTGTTTTATACTATTTTAATAAAATAACATTGGTAACTTTAACGTTTGACTATATATTGTTATCGTATTAATATATTTTCTAAACTTTTTTTTAATCTAAACATACTCAGTGTCGTTCGAGAATAACGCAATTATTTTAACCGTTTTGTCAACACAATATGTTTTTATATACTAAACATTATTATAAACACAACTTGTTGTTGAGCCGATGGTAAAAAAAAAAAAAAAAAAAAAAAATGTTACTTCTCTACACACCGTTTATTGCGAATGACAACCGAGTATATCTCGAATGTATCTCTAAATATGGTTAGGTATGTACTAACAAAATAATATGTACGTATACTTAACTGCGAACGGATTTACTATTTGAGGTAATGATTAATACGATAATAATGTGTTGTATAAAAAACATATATATATATATATATATATATATATATAGGTGGTAACCTAAACATTGCTGGAGGAATATACAGGGTGAAAAACAATCATCGTAGTCAGCCAGCTGCAATCGACTGTATAATAATACACGTTATATGCACCGTGTTTGAAATTGAAAAAAATAAAATAGAAACGTTAATAATTTAAACGGGTATCCGAACAGTGAGGAGCGAAATGCATATAGTATTATCGTTATTATTATTATTATTTATAGTAAAATATAAGATTTCTAACAGAGAATAATTATTGTTTTCTATAATATTGATGTACGTTTAACTTACTTCATAGTTTAACATACATTATATATTATCATTAAATACCTATTATACGTACGTCCTATATTAAAATTTTTCATTTTTTGAAAAATGTGTATAAAAATATATTTAGTTTTCACATGTCTTATTTTTTTAATTATTTCATTTTTTTTATTTTTTTTTTTTATGAAAATATAAAAGTAGTATAATGCATAATTATTATTGTTATATATTTTATTATAGTGGCAGTGTGTGTCGATTAAAAAAATTAAGTATTTACTTATTTTTTTTAAAAAATAATATTTATTATACATACGAAAGTAATAATTATAATATTTATATGTTCATATAACGCGGGGAGTGAAAAATGTAAATCAAACTATACACACAACCCATACCTCCCCCCTACCCTATACCTAGAATATTGTTCCTACATTGTCATTTTACAATTATGTTTTTTTTTTTAGAAATATTAGAAATCACAAAGTCGTCAGAGTAGTACCAAAATAAATTTTAGCCAAACTCGATATAGATTATAATATATGATGGAAGTATAAATAAATTCAGTAAAAAGTCGTGGCAGTGGTAGATGGCGTGTGCGTTTACAAAGCGAAATATATTACGTCGTCGTCGTCGTCGAGTGTCCCTCTACGCGAGAAAAACGCTAAAGCGGGACAAAATAGAGTGTATAAATGTATACAGTGAGAAAAATAGAGAGAAAAAATCCAGATTGTCCCAAACGAATGGTGGAAGCAGAAAGTAAAACGAAGTAATAAAATATTTTGTATTTAATAATTTTTTTAGATTGGTTAAACCCCGTTCATGCAATCATATAACTGTCTTTAACAATTAGGGGCGTTGGATACCCCACTTGTATTTTCTTTGTTTAGACCAATAAGCTAGACAACGATGCTTATCCGTTTTCAATCCCCTACGAACATTTGAGTAGCTTGACAACACTTTTCTACGTCGTGTAAGAAATGGAATTTCGATCATTCGAATCAATCGTTTAATTTAATTTTATAAAACTATGAAATTTTATTTATACTATTATTTAAGATAATCTTAAGTAAAAAAAAAAAAAAACGGCTGCGACATAGAAAATCAGTCTAACGTGTAGCTTTATACAGAATCAAAATGAAATAATTCCAAGTACCCAAAAACTTGGCGTTTGTTTATTGCTTCCAAGTACAAAAATCCGGTGTATAATAAGTTGCCTATACGATAACTCTTTTTTTTTAGAATCGTCGGGTATCCAACGCCCTCAATGTATACTACCACAACATTATTACGATAACCCGTAAAGTAAGCAAGTAGGTAGGAGGTATATACGTTGTCACTATACTGTGTTCGATTACGGTGAGGAAGTTATAATTTCTATAAACAGTGTTGTAATATACTCTTCTATATTCGTACAACGACGTATAAAAACTCGTCGGACACTTATTTCATTAACATTTTACACTACATACCAAGATGGATATAACTCCCGAATCGTATCGTTGAAAATACCGAAAAATAAAAATAATGCTGCAGTTACGGCTGACATATTATAGTAAAACGATAATAAAGATAAAACGTTTTTATATATTTATGCAAAAAAAAATTCCTAGTTAACGAAACCTACTCATTTCGGTCACACACGCAAACACACACACACACACACACACACACACATAATAACAATCAACAGTGCATATTATTATTATAATAATTTACCTATCAAACATAATTAATACGTATAGTGTAGTAATAGTACACGCGAGTTACGTACTAACGCGAGTGCGGGGATTTTTTTCTTTTTTTTCTTACAACGATCTTGTTCGATTCCCTTTCTTCGTCGTCTTCTTCTTTTTCTTTACAGACAATAATATATAATCCAACTGTTTTTATCTACATACGTACAAGTATAGTTATTATTTTGGTAACTGGTTCTATTCTAAATCTGTCTCGTGCATATAGCTGCTATCCGTCCTGTTCTTTTTGCGTACATATATACATATTCACACTAACTTCTGATCGTCGAGTTCAAGAGGAAAGGCACGTAAAACATTTTCGACTCTAACAAGAGCGAGGCGGCCGACTGAATCTGCAAAAACGGATGTAAAAAAAAAAAAACGCATTAAAAATCGCGGTGCAGAAAACGCGCGATGTCGAAACCCAAAATGCAGGAGCGTACCCTTATTTTTATTTTTTTTTTTTTTGAAAGGGGGCAGGGCCGCGGAGAAAAAATTTAGGCCCGTTACGGTGACCCGTGAGACAGACGTTTTTTTGTTTTAAAATCAAAATAATCCATTGCGCGTCAGGGTTTTAAAGGATTGGATATTCAAAATTCCGCATTAAACCACCTTTTTTTTTTTTTTGGTTTTTTGGTTCGAATACCGGGCCACCACATTGAAAATATTGGGTCCGGGGTGCAGCCCTCCAGTCCCTCCCTCTCAAATCAAATTCGTATACATAAATTTCACGGTCCCCGAAATACGCTCTCGACAAATCGCGGTCGGTCCCGCAGACGCGCGAACCGTTTATTTGTGCGAGTCCAATGAGAGACCGTTATAACGAACAGAAAAAAAAAGAAAAAAGTGCTTTTTACCTCTGGCAGTCGATGAAGGAGATCTTGCAACCTGTTTGGCTGCATGGGAAAGGTGTGCTCGACGTAAGTTTTCAAACAAGACGTGTACCTCTCTTGAATGGTTTCTAGCTCGTTGGTAGCGCTGCCATTGTCTGAAGAGAAAATATAGGTATTAATAAGAATGCTAAAATATTTGCAGCGGGTACAAAGGGACGGAGGCTTTATGAGAGACGTGAAAGATAGGTTAAAGCGCGGTTGGATGAACCGGAGAGATGCGTCAGGTGCCTAATGTGATAAAAGAATGCCGATAAGGCTAAAAGTAAATTTTACAAGAGCGTGGTAAAACCGACCATGTCGTGTACAGTTCGGAGTGTCGGGCGGTTGACGGGAAAATAGAACAGAGCATGGAAATGAGAATGCTTAGACGGATGAGTGGAGTGACAAGAGGAGATAGATTAAAAAACGAATTTAGGTAAGAGGCAGTATTGGTGTTTCATCAATAGTGGATAAGATGAGGGAAAATAGATTGAGATGGTGTTGGACATATGTGATGAGGAAGGAAGAATCTGAAGTAGCAAGAGCGGTTATGAAAATGAACGTTCAAGGAAAAAGAGGTAGTGACGAGGAAGAAGAGACGGATGGAAACAATAGAAAAAGATATGAGGATTGTTAATGTGTGTGTGTAGGGGATGTGAATGATCGTGATAAGTGAAGGGATAGGACAAGGGTGGCCTATGCCAAATAGTTGGGAAAAAAGCGAAGAAGTAGAAGAAGATTTGCAGTAAGTGTTAATGTCGATTTGTACGGGTATAGTTTTACGTACTTTGAGTTAACATGATGATGACTTTCAGACACACGTACTCTTCCATTCGCAGTTTTACCCGCCTGAACATGAGCGTGACATGCGTGATTTTCTCCACCATCACGCCGACGTCTTGTCGCAGTTGATCCATCGTGATGGGTTTGCCCATCATGGAGGACAAACAGTTTTGCAATATGCACAGGTTGTGAGATACCTGTAATCGTAAGAACATGTTATACGTTAAATCTGAAGCAGTTAGTATTTTGCGCATTGCGTGCGCACGTATATCATACAATAGTAACATTCATATATGGAGGCACAAATATAGTGGAGGGTCTGGGTGCAAGACTCCCCGCCAAAAAACTTGTAAAATGTCCACGTTACATAGCAAAAATACACCTATTCTAAGTACAAATGTTGTCTGGCGTTAGCCCGCCATACTTTAATTGACTCTGTAGTTGTCCAGATGGCGACGGTTGAGTGCAGTAGATTGGAAACAGTTCTATACTCGCATCTAATAATGTGTATGCTCGATATTATATATACGGTTGAAAGCTTATGGATTACACTTTTTTTACTAGATTACGCGAGTACTGGGTACCTGTAACCTACTGCGTTTCTACGATTATTATTTCTCTAACAGAAATTTCCTAAAAAATAACAACGAAAATTAAACTCCGGTTTCGATTCAACGGATACAATGTCCCGTCTTATAATATGGTGCACGTATAAAAATTGGAACGATTCGGGGCTCCCTCGGATAAATCGCAGAAAAAAATAACACCTCTGTAAAAACAACATAGAAATTAACTGATACAACAGGGGTTTTTTTTTAATAGTTCCACGATTACAACTGAGTATTCCTTTAGAATTTTTAAAGTTTCCGTTTTAATTTCGGGTTATAAACATTTATTGAGCGTACGAAAACAGCCGGTATTTAAAATATCGATTGCGAGAGTTCGATTCTTGTCATAGATGTTATAAGCACGGATAGGACATGTCGGCTTATCAGAGGCGACTAACCTATTCTGCGGTTATAATGTAAAAACAAATTTGGGGCCTGATAGAATTATTTGTTGTAGCACCTATTATTATACATTACAAAATGTAAACAAACGACCCCAATTTGTTATCTGTTCAGGACCGCTGCAAAAACAAACGGCCCCAATTATGAATGTCCTATTTATGTTCATAAGCTATATATGATTCCTGTATGGGTCTTATTGTATAAATTACCTCTTGGGTGAATTCGGCATCGTCGTTCCGGTCACCATTGATATTGGAAGAGTTCCATATCTTCTGAGGCCCGTGTATCGCTTGGTACGCTGAGGTCGTCAACACGAGTAG
Source organism: Hormaphis cornu (assembly GCA_017140985.1). Lineage (NCBI taxonomy): Eukaryota > Metazoa > Arthropoda > Insecta > Hemiptera > Hormaphididae > Hormaphis > Hormaphis cornu. Next base: position 28,394,338 of record CM029357.1, read on the forward strand.
TTCGTGCCACTTGTGGGTTAAAAGTCGCGTGTGTACCTGAAACGTATAGCAGCGCGGTTTAGTATATTTTCACGATTGCTTTTCGATGTCTTTTCATTGATATTATAATTAGTGATAATTGTATAAATATATATATTATAAACAATTAGTGGTTATTTGCGGGCGTGAGGAGGGAACAGGGGCGGACTGGGACTAAAAAAGTCACCGGAATTTAGATCCGCAGATCACATCAATGCATTAAACAAAAAAAAAAACAAAACTTTTAAAATTATAATTATTGAATATTTTACACTTGTACAACAATACGTTACCTATAAGGTAATTTATAGTAAATGTATCAAACGTTAAAACTGATATTTGATGAGACTTTAGATTCTGAGCGCTGCAAAGAGTGTAACTACAGTATTATTTGTAACTAATGATTTTTAGATTCTGAGTGTAGCGGATAATGGTTAACTTGATGTGTAAGTATGTGTGTTTTTTTAAAGTCACGATAATTTCTGCAATAATGCTCCAATATTTGCACTTAAACCCAGTTACTTCGCCACGTGGTACATTGAGGGGTGTAATAGATTTGAAAGTTCAAAATTGAAAAAGTTACAATCAACAACGCTAAGGAAAAACGTACAAAATTACGGCATTTTTGACATAGTCAATTTAGTTTTTCGGCCATAACTTTAAAAATAATTGATAAAACGAGCTGAAATTTGCGCATAATAAAAGATACAAGTTTCAAGAGATTTCAAAAATTGTTGAGCTAAGAATAGAACTTTGAAAATTTTCATTTGTTTTCGTAATTTTCGTTCAATAAAAAATTTAATATAAAGTGACCAACATATGAATCTTTATGCCGTCACTATTGGTCACAATTTTTTTCCCAAACCTTCCGCCGCGGGGGAGCTGATTAAATTTGCAAACTAAGTTAAACTTGAGTAGAAACAAAAGACTACACCTATACCTCAATCTTACGATAGTTGATTTTCTCTTTCTTTTGTGATCATCATGATAAACATGTAATATTAAAAAAAAAAAAAAAAAAAAAAAACCGTATCTTCCAATACCTACAAATAATATTCATTTTTGGTCTAAACATATTGTCTGTATTTTGAATGTATATATATTTATTTATTTATATATATATTTGAATCGCGACTCACTTCGACCGGCAGCTCGAGGTAAAACGGAAGACGCTTGGTCCACTGCACCAGTTTGTACACAATAGAGTCGCCAATCTGCATGAGTTTGGCCGATAGATCGGAATTGTGTTCAAGCAAATCTTCCATATTCTGTAAATTTCCGCGTGATCAAAACAGTTGTATAGTAATATAAACGATTGCAATCGAGAATTCCGCTTGTATTTCCCCCAAGTACAGTATTTTGGGTGCAAACTGCATTTATATTTATTTATTATTGCACGGCTGGTATAAGTGGCGTCATTTCAGTATTTTCTAGCCCAGGGCAAATTTATACGAATTTGCCGACTCGTATAAGGACACTGCCACGTTATTGCCGACTTAAGGATCATTTAACTAAAAACTCACACCACCAAATGACGCCACTTCAGGCTGGTATATACCTATACAATTTATTATAGTTAGGTATTCACCCTCAGCGTGGCGATGTCTTGGAACTCGTCGCAATCTACTAAATTCTTGATCATGTTCACCGTGGCTTCGATTGAAAACGTACGGTCTCTCGACGAACTTACAGCGTTGTCTAGTCTTTGTCTGAGATAAACGACCTGCGGAAAACAAAATATTGTAGTACGGGTTGCATAATACAAGAGAATTACAATTAAAAAAAAAAAAAATGTTTTATTTGAAATTAAACAAACAAACTCTGCGATACGATAAATAAATATACTACCTACTCTTTTATGCACATGGTTGCTTGTGCTGGAGTAGAAAGTTCAGATTATTTAATTTTATTACCAATAAACACCTACGATATTAGTCATAAACGTTGTAGTATTTCTACTAACCTATATAACTGATATTTAAGCGAGTATATACAGGTACAATATTGTACGTCGACAACGCCTAGAAGTATACGCATAATTAATGAGATTGGTAATACTCAGCAGCTAACAGCCGTTTACTGCAGTTGTGTGCTGAAAATAGAAGTTACCGTTTTTTATATTCCGAACGACGAGCAAAAAATGTATTGTTTTTTTTTTCTGTCAACAACTTTTCGTATAGAAGAAATGCTCCGATTTTCAAAGTCAGTAACTAGGTGTTCTAAGAGGTTAATGGGTTCCGGTGGTACTTTGGTTGAAGCTTTTTTTGAAATTTTGCTTACTTATTGAGTTTTACCCCAAAACCAAAAAAAAAAAAAACGAGAATTTTTTCGGCAAAAAATTTGCCAGTTTCAGGTTTGTAACTACGTTTTCGGGTATACAAGGAGTGCTCCAATCGTTACGTCGAGTGCCACATAAAAGTTGAGATTTCAATTTTATTTTATTTGAAGCACTATTTGATGAGTGCCGAAAACGACGAAAATCGCGAAATCGCCAAATCCGGCGTCAGAACGGCTACACCTATCGTCATAAAAAATTATTCCATGTCGTTCTCAAGCTTTTATGTACTAAATTAATTTAGTAGTTACGTTATAAAAGATTGAAAATAGTTCTTGATAGGTATAATGCACTATGTTTTGCCCCCATGTACGTAGCGAACGAGTGTGAAAAGTGATTTCAATAATTTTTGAGCATAGTGTAGAACTTGGAATTACTCGAAAAATGTACCACATAACGTATAATAGACAGCTGAGCTCGCTCAGAATCGTATTTTCGAAGGCAATGATTTATCGTTGCTTTCAGATATTAAATAATTCGTTTGTACCACAACTTCCAAACCTGCAGTGACCCACCCGTAGTCGCCACTCCGTCAAACCACCCACGTGACCTAGAGTGATTCTGGATTTTTTTTTTTTTGTGGGGAGGATTAGAATTTCATCGCGTATGATTCGTTTGATGGTTTCAACTGTTTTTGTTACACAACAGGCCAAAAATGATAGCAGCAAATCTAGGATATTCCACAAAAATTGCGAATTGAGCTTTTATCACTACAATAATAACTGGTAGCTGCAGTCGTCTAGTTGGTAGTTGGTCGCGTGAACGTGTTATTTTTTATATTTACCTCGCTAGGATTCGTCAGTGCAGTCTTTAATATGGTCCCGTTGACCAGCGTCGAAATAGACGACGTGTTGTCCTGCAGATTTTCCGTTTTCATCGTGGTCATCGTGCTGGCCGTAGTACAGGGAACCGTTTTCTCCATTTTGACTTGACCGTTCTTCGGCGGTCTTTTCTTTTTGTACTTGACCTGAAAACGCGTCGTAGGTATATTTTAATACACGGGCATTATTTTTTTTTGTGTGAAAAGCACAATTGTTTAATGTTCATAATATTATACTGTGTATATTTCCATACCTTATACAAGTTATAAACGGCACCAGAATTTCTTCCACCGGGCATTCTGTCTTCTCGGACGGCTATACGTACAAAAAAAAAAAAAACAATTATTATTATTAACAATTACTAAAACTTGGAGATAAACTACAAAAACATGAAATATAATTTGACGTGTTATATTTAACGTATTTTGAATATACTTTGGTGTTGTTTGCATGTTAAGCTGCATTTGTTTAACATCGGTTTGAGTTTCTTTACAAAATATGTTTTTTAAGCAACTTAAATCGAAAATTTATTGTATCGCGACCAACTAAATATTGTCCAAAAATTTACGTATACAATTTGTTTAAAAAACTGTAAAGTGTGATTGATTATATAAGCATAATATATATAAATATATACAAATATAAAAAATAACATCGGAACCGATGTGTTCATATAGGTTAGGTATAGGCTACACATTTATTGATAAAATAAGGAATATTTTATAGATGTATAACTTGGACGAATCGTTTACCTTGCAACACCATCCCTTGCCCTATGCATTTCTTGAACCGGCAATACTGACACCTGTTCCTTTGGGCTTTCGTTATCTCGCAGGTGCCTTCCGCTATGCACGTGTATATTCGCCGATTTTGGACGGTACGTTTGAAGAACCCTTTGCATCTATACGCACAGAAAACGGATGGGAAAACATTAGAGACGCCAAAAATTCACCGAATTTCCACTTATATACTAGGTACCACATCCAGGGGTGGATGCCGAAACAGAACTGCGCCCCGGGCCCTCGTGTCGGGCCTCGATTTATCATGTGATTCGGTCCAATCTATAGGTTTTTGGTTAGGTCTTTAAGGGCCCCTAAAATTCGTTGCACCCCAGGCTCTAAAGTTGTCTGTCCGCTCCTGATCACGTTTATATACGACCGTTCCGTTCAAAGCTGCTGCGGATTCACTGTGCTCGGATAAAAAATTCTAAAGGAGGACGCTGCACCAGTTTTAGATTCTGAGCGCTGCACCGAAAAATTGTTTTTACAATGACGTTTTTTTTTTGTTTTTCTGCGAACAACTTTAAGGGTTTGAAGAGCGCTCGGATTTCTAAAGTCGGTACCTCCAATGAAATGTCTACGGACTATCCGATTGTGCTTTGAGGGAAATTAAGTATTAAAATTTAAAAAGTTACAGCCATGAAACTTAGAAGAAACGTGAATTACGGCAAACGTGTTTTTCACGTATCGATTTAGTTTTTCGGCCATAACGTCCAAAATAATGATCGGAACAAACCGAAGCGTATGTATAATTATAAAATAGGTAAGATAAAGGTTCGATGATAGTTTCAAGTGATTTCGAACGTTTTTTAGCCAAGTATAGAACTTTTAAATTCTCAAAAAATTTACCAGGACGTACACTCTAGACAATACTGAGCTCGCTCAGAATCGTATTTTAGTAGGCGAATCGTTGCTTTCGGACATTAAACAATACGCCTGAATCACAACTTCCGAACCTTCAGTGATCCGCCCAAAACGTAGTCGCTACTCCGTCAAAATATGCCAACGCGACCCCGAACAACAACAATTATTAAACTCTCGTCGTCAAAAAACTCGTATAAAACCAATATTATTGATTACTGTGCAATGTGATCGCACGGTTCTCGTACGCTGCAGATCGTTAATCGTAATGGACGTGCGCAGAACGACAAAAAACAAAAAAAAAAATGCACGTTTTATTTGAAATAACGACTTCTAGCGGACGGATGAATGGGGAAACGTGCGCGCGCGTATTATAACGTTACTACTGCCTCTGCGATAACCTTGTAGTAAAAAATAAAAGCAAATAACCCGTCGTCCTTGGACAAGGCGAACAGCGGTTACCGTTAAGAGTTGCGCACGATAAACTAACTAACTGTACAGCAGAGTAACGGGACGGCGACGCGCCCGAGGACTGCACGCCGTGGATAAGTTTGCGAAGTGTGTACAAGCGCAGTTTTCGAAACCTCCAAAACGATACGGATGAAATTTTTTTTCAGATTCTGATCGTCGGCGGAGAATGTATTGTTTTTACAACGACGGTTTTTTGTTTCTTTGTGAACTCTGCCACTCTGTTAGGGTATTGAAACTGCTCAGACTTTAACGCGGGACACGTTAAAAGATGGATGATTGATCCAAGACGGTACTTTATTTGAAGCGTTTTTAGAAGTTTTGTGGAGAAAACGGTCAAATAAAGTCGATTTAGCGCCGACGAGCATAATAAATGTACCCGTTTCAACATAATTACAATACATGTTTCACCCGCTATGATTAGTTTCGAGTTTTTATTAAACGTACCCGGAAAAAATTTCTACCTACCTGTTCTCCCCTTACACCGCCCCCATCTGCCGGTGGCCGAATCGTATGTTTTTTAAATTTACCAAATCTCTTTATTAGTTTTTCTTCAAACTCATACGCGCATAGTATATGTATATTTAAAACGCACCCTTCGCAGGTGATGATCCCGTAGTGAAGACCCGTGGCCCGATCGTCGCAGATCATGCACACCATCGGCTGATCCTGTTCGTCGGGCTCGTCCATCTGGTGGTGATAGGCGTTGACGGCCGCGGGTTTGTTGTCGCCGTTCGGAGCGGCCGTTGGCCATCCGGCGCCGCCCGTGGTGGCCGTCAGGTTGAGCGCCTGCATCTGGTGCGCGGCGGCCGTCGGCAACTGGGACAGGTCGCCGGCCCACAGCCGTTCCATGTTGAGCGGCACGTGGAAGCCGCTCTGTTGGCCGCCACTTGCCTGCGTCGCCGCCACCGACGCTTGCTGCTGCTGCTGCTGCTGGCCACCGGCTCCGATGGGCCTGAGGCCGGGCATGTGGCTGATGACGGTGGCCGCGGTTTCGTGGCCCGAGGCCGCGGACACGCCGAGGTTCAGCAGGAGATGGGCGGCCGACTCTTCGCTGACGGCCGGCGACGGGGACGACGTGGTGGACGCGGACGACGCGTTTGACGACCACGTGGCCGCGGACGACCAGTACGGGGGGCCGCCGGCCGCGGTCGACGGCACGGGGCCGCCGCCTGAGTTGACCGGCGACGTCGATTGTTCCGTCGTGGTGCCGGGCGGATTGGACCAGATCATCGTCCGGACGCCGCCTGAAAACAACATCGGGTTATATTAACGCGGTGATATTGTGTGCCGTGTTATTATTATTATTATAATTTTTTAAACGATTAGAAAAATTTACTTTTTAAAGTATTAAACATTAATTTTTTTTTTTTTTTACCAAGAAATAGGAAAATTACACCATCAGCTATCTTCATCATTCATGAATTCGATATTTCTTCTTCCACACTTTCCACTCTTTTTTCGTACTTTTCTGAAGAACTTATTAAATTCAATAATTTTGGGCGTTTCAAAAGAAATTCATAAAATTGTGAACAGGCGATGCTTTTAAAGTGTTGTTTTGTAATAATTGTCGATCCGAGATTTAATTAATTAAAACGGTTTTTTTCATCTGTCCACGATACATTTGTTATCGAAAATATTCTTTCTACAGATGCATCCTGTTCCAGGAATAGCCAATGAGTATTCAATAGTCGTTGAAAGATATATAATTTTTTTCTAGTGTTCTAAACGCATCTCACCATTTTTCTGCGACTTTTTTGAACAATTTTCAAAAAATCAATTTGAACGTTCTACGAAAACTGCTGTCATTTGTTTCTTTCATGGTTTCAAACTTTAAACATACGAGTTTTATATTGATTGTTTCATACATCGATATTTTTTTCACAAAATTCATATAGTTATTTGGAAATAACGGGATTATAACGGGATAAAAAGCGTCCCGTTTGAAGTTTGTCGGGACAACGGGACATGATGATTATGATCAAAGGGACGTTTTAAACGGGACGTCTGGTCACCCTACGCTCTACCCATATGTATACGACCCACACGCACCGTAGAAACGGCTAGGCAACAATAACGTTTAGACTCACCCGCTTCGCCCATGATGACGGTGGGCGCGGACCGCGTCGTCCGCGGCGGTATGGCGGCCGGCGGTTTCATGTCGGTGCTGTTGTTGGCGGCGGCGGCGGCGGCGGCGGACGCGAATCCGGCACCGCCGATCAGCTCGGGCCGCACGCCGTTGATGCGGCACACCGACAGCACGGCCGCGGCGGCGGCGGCGGCGGCCGCGTTGCCGCCGGTCGTAGCCGGCGCGGGCGACGCGGTGGCGCAGGTCTGCGCGGCGGCTGCGGCGGCGGCGGCGCCGGAAGAGTTCCAAAACGCCGACGACACCGACGTGACGACCGACTGCCGGCGCTGCTGGTAATGCTGCGTCGCCGACTGCATAACGTCCGCAGCGGTGGAGCACGGCGTGCCGCACCGCGACTGCTGGTGATGCAGTTGGTGCAGTTGCGGCGACGGCGGCGCGGACCAAGTGGACGGCGACGGCGGCGGCGACTTGACGCAGCTCAGCGGGCTGGTCATCACCACCGACTCGCGTCTCTGCTGCTGCTGCGCGGTCACGGACAGACGGTCGGCGGCCGCCGTCTTGCAGCCGTGCGGGTCGCCCGCCGCCGCCGCCGTTCCGTTTTCGTGATCCTTCCTGACGCAGTCGTCCGACGACGTGTTCTCCTCTTTGATTTTGATCACCGCGCGCTCGCCCGCCGCCCCGTCATTCGGTTCTTGTCCGCTGTCCGTGGTCGCGCCACCGCATTCGGGAGACGACGCCATCCTATATGTTTACAGGATTAATAGTTTTGTTTACGCGAGGTTCACATAGTTGATTTTATTACGGGCAAATTACGGAGCAAAATGTGCACGGGCAATTTTTTTCTGATTGAACAACATATTGTTTGTAACAAGTCGGACTTAAAGTCATTTTAGCCGTATAAAACAAAAAGTGAGTTAAATTGACCTTAAAAATAATGTCAATCAAACCAAAGCTTGTACGGCTTAAGACCGTCGGGCGCTAAACAAATCGTAACTCGAACGCGGTTCGTAAAACGTTTTGAACTCGATTCAATCGCGAACGAAAATACTCTGCGACAGAACTTTTTTCGCCGATGGTATCGGCTTCCTCAAGATCGCTCGAATACGGTGTGTTTATTAAGCGTTCGAAACTAGCATTTAGCAGTGGCGTAGGGTAAAAAAAAAAAATTTATTTTTGATTTTTTCGGGTAATAGCGAATAATCGCTCTGATATTTTCAACAAAGCCATTTAAAGATACTAAAAATACGTAAGTTGGCCCCAAACGATTAACAGTTTGGTTGAATTTCGTTTTTTTTTTTTTTCGAGATATATAAAAATATTCAATATTATACGCGCAGCCAGAAGCTAAAATTACGGACGATTCTATAACTATGGTTTTTCTGGTATGATGATTTCGAAAAATTTAACAAATAGAACTATTGAAATAGACAATTTGTTAAGGATTAAACTCAACTATAGGTCGCTCAGAATCATGTGAAATATGTGATTTATCATTTCATTAATAAACAACGAGATTCATTTTCCTCTGCGGGGTACGCTCAAAAACTTAAAAATGTAGTTTAAAATCCTATACACATAACATACGTACTAGAAAATATCGATAATTGTAGTAATACGTATATTATTTATTAAAATATAATAAATTACCCGTTTTAAAAAGTATTTTTGAAAAATCGGTTTCGAGCAGTATAAAATGAATGCGTATGTTTTGTTGGATAATTTTATTTTTAGATTCTGAGCGTCAGCGACGAATAATATGTATTGTTTTTACAATGATGTTTTTGTTTTTTTTCTGTCAACAACTTTTCGTATAGGAAAAATTTTTCGATTTTCACTACCTCTAACGGAACTCCGGCGGTACTTTGGTTGAAGCCCCAAAAAAAAAAAAAAGGAAAGAGAATTTTACGGCGAAAAATTTGAAATTTTACCTATCGATGGCAATCATTAGACCGGGCGATGGTACTGATCTGTCCAAACGGCTAGACGGCGATGCCGGACCTGCAACGTCTGGCGATGAAGTACTCGTGTCCGCTATGCTCTCACCTGCGTTTAACGGGAATAAAAAAAAAAAAACCGATTAAACACTCGTGTAACAATTTTAAAATATTGACAATAAAATTATAAACAGTTATTTTACGCAGTATCCGTTACAGTTATTACTGCGTAGATAGTAGAAAACTAAAATAATACGAAATGCGCCGCGCTCTCTTCTGCTTTAGACAAGACAAACGCGAAATAAATGTTACAACTTCTCCTTACTGTATAATAATCAAATACTTCGGAAAAAAATTAAAAAAATAGCGTTATCGATATTATTACTGTACTGACAATGCGTGCCTCGGAGGATGAGAGTTTGTGGGGGGCGCGTATTTTCTCGCTATTTAATACAAGTAACAATACTTGTTTTCATTTCGCCAATTAATCGCAAGGAAACAATATAAATCAGACATAGAAAATACCTCTACAAAAACGGAATTTCGGTTTGTATTGTTATTGATATCGGTGTGGTCTCATAGAGACAATTCACGACGAATGATTCGGGAGTAGAAAATGTTGGAGATTATCAACAGCGGCTGCACCGACAAACGTAGTAAGACGATAGCTTAAAAGACGAAACAAAAAATCGTCGTACTATACACGAACGCAACATTTTCAAATCGGACAAACTAGTGTGCGCTAAGTGGTGTCTGTAACGTCAACAGCGATAAAAACTGAAAAAAAAAAAGAACTCGCGCGTTAGTTTTTTAGCTACACGTCGTTTGGGTGGTTATACCGAGCAAATTATGGTTGAAAATCGAAAAAAAAAACAAACCCGAACAAAACTTGTGCACCGCTGTGGACTGTTGTACCTCTGTATAATACACGCGTAGAGCCGAAAAACGATAAAATTCGAAAATCGGGTCAGATCGGTTCCCACGAATTCACTATTATTGTACAGGTATTATTGTACACGTTGCGGTGTTGTTGTTGTAGCTGCAGCGCGTGAGCGTACGGAATACGCACGAAAAACCGATGCGACGAAAGGGTTGTGGTTCCCATGACCACCTTACACGCGCGACGGAATATGACCGCTGCAACGTCACACAAAAATTGACAAACGGGACGTAACGCGATATTTATTTATCACCGTAACCGCAGCTATTTAGTG
>CM029357.1:28414856-28431932 GCA_017140985.1 Hormaphis cornu
TAGTCGAGTCAATATAACTCGACGGTCGTTGACAAATCAAAAGTGTGAGGTCAAATTTATAACGTGCAACATTTTCTATGCCACTTTGATTATCAGTTTTTTACAATTGTCGTAGCAAAAATGTATTAAACGCTGCAATATCACTAATCGTATTACGCGGTTGCATACGCGCCGATTGTATAACAAAAAAAACCAACCAAAAATCATTATTATTTGTGTTTATTATGGTCTGTACGTGTGTAAAAAAAAAAATATGGAACATGATCGGCGGCGCCAAAGTCAGATTTTTCACGACGCGTAAATAAAAAAATCTGGAACACACCGCCACCTACCCCCAATTTTCGGGGGTAAAAACTTTTGAAACTACTGTAAAACTACTTTTCGATACCACCATCCGCCTAAATCGCGCATTACGGGGTTCGGCGCCGCTGCATACGCGATGCGTTTAAATAAATTACGAAAAACTTGTTCAAAAACTTACCGTCACTGCTGCACCTTGAATCTATTTTGCGCCTCTTCAGTTTCAGGTCTTGAAACAGACTCATGGTACTCAGGTCACACGGGGTACTTGTTAGGGTCATAATTCCTGTTCAACAGACAAACGTGGTGCGTAAGTATAATATAATAAGACGAATAATGTCCCCGGGGGCTGTGACAAAAGCATTGTAAAAATAACTATACTATCGGAAAAACATCATCATCATTTTTTTTCATAAGTACTAACGATTATTGTAACGAGTATCGTGTGTTATGATTACAGTGATGACATATTTTTCGACGTTTCGCTAAAACGGCGTTGTGCGCTGACGACGACGCGTATTACAGAATACGTCACACTGTCATAATGTTGTAACGTACGTTTGTAACGATCGGGGGGGACCAGTGGAGCGAGGGGGTGTTCTTCAAACGCCCTCCCATGTTGGATTTTTTTTTTTAAATTCCGAGCACGGCGGCGTAAAACACGATTTTACAACGATTCGTTTTTAACTTTTAAACCGTCTTTTTCCCCCCAAGACGAACCCATTACCCGTAGTATTACCTCGCTCGGTGTGGACTGCGGCGCGTTTTACGACGATCATAATAATAACGGCGATGACGGACGGGTCGCCGCGGCGCGACCGACGAGTCTGCGACGAGCCCGGGATTCGCGGGAAAAACCGCGCATTTTCCGCGACGAAAACAACGACGTAATATAATAATAGCGCGTGAAAAAAAACAGTCAGTTTTAAAAAAAAATCACGCGGATATTATGAGAGATAATACGTGGTGTTACCGAACGCGTCGTGGGATCGGGCGGGCGGCACCGGTGCGCACCGGACGGTCTTCGAACGAACACTGTCACTTTCTCTCCGGCCGGCTCTTGTCGTCGCGGCGCCCGAGCCGCCGCCGCACGCCCCGCGGCGCCGCCGAAACGCCCGCGAACGGACGCGGCGGCAACATCATCGTCATCGCTCTCTCTCTCTCGCCGCGCGAAAATCGTACGAGTAAAATTGGCGTTTCGATATAAAATTTCGTGTATCAGTAACGCGTGACGTGACGACGATGCTGTTGAAGAACCGTACAATGTAGTTTAACCGAAACGGGGCGGGGTAGCTAGCTTTTTATAACCGCAATCGTAGCGGACGCCGCGCGACGAGTGGTGGTGGTGGATCGCGGAAATCGACTAGCGCGCGCGACGACCGACGGTTCGCGAGTGACGGCGGCGGCGGGAAATTTCGAGTGAAACGAACGAATAAAAAAAAATCGGGCGTACGCACGCGGCTTGAGCAATCTGCCGCCGGTCCGGCGTTTCGTGCAAAACGGCGTTTTTTTTCCACGTTTTTGTTTTCCCGCCGGTGCGCGCGCCAATGGCGGATGAGGCCACTGCCGCCGGGCGAACCGCGCGAAGGTTGCGGCAAAGTGGGGCCGCGGTGGTGGAACAGGAGGGAAGAGGTCGGTAACCCGTGCCGCCGGCCGGTAAGTGGGTCATCGGCGTCGCCGCGTATTGCGCGAGTTCGCCCACCCGTCCGGCGGCCGCTATTTATATTATAAAAACATCGCCGCCGCCGCACGCACTTTACTACGCCTCCTCTTTGGCCGGAAGCTCTCTCTATCTATCTACATTTGTATTCGCGCGGATCGAAGTTGATGTTTGAAACGACGTAAGTGTGTGTATTAGGGTGTAGTAAGTAGTGTTTTGGCAGCGAAAATTTATGGCAAAAAAAAAACATTGGTCGGTAATTCTTCAAAGGGTTTCCGCGGTATTCAAAAGTTGCCGGATCGCAGCGATACCCGAAAGCCCGTCTCTCTCTCTCGATCAACGTGAAATTCGGGGGCGACTCCAGAATTTTCAAGACGAAAAAAAAAAAAAAACGCGGATCATACAAACGTACACACAAAACTTTTGCACGAAAATCGAAGGATCGGACAGTGTAAAAATTTGTTGTTTTCAAACCGTCATATTTTTTACCGAACTCGACTGAGCGAGTGTACCACCCCTGGTAATATCGCGCATTGTATTTTCACTACGATAATTCGCACGGCAAACATATCGAATAACACACGCTGAAAAGATTGATTCTTATGCTTTACTCCCTGACGAGAGTTTGAAACAGAAGTAATACGAGGAAACAATAAGGGAAACCGTTTTTCCCTTGTGCCATGCCGGAAAAACTCTCGCGACTGGAAAATATGATTTTGCTGATTGTTTTTAATATACTTTTAGCAATAGTTCGAATTAAGCCTATTTTTACGTGCATTTTCACTAGTTTTTTCGGAGGTTCTTTTGGCGATAAAATCAAAAATTGAAATCCGATGCGCCACGGAGGAAGTTTCTTCTTTACAGAAAAAACACACGAGATCTTCACCAGCAATCGGATTCTGCAGTCCATTTAAAATTGCCCACATTTCGCCCCAAACAATAGGAACGAGCGGACAATCGTACAGAGTAAACGTAAAGTTTTTGCAATAAACGATACAAACAACTCGTATTATAATGATAACGAGAACGGCGAAGCGATAATTGTGTAATAATGCGTCGCGCGTTGTCATTTGTTTGTTGATGGTCGTACCGCAGACATAACCATACGCATTTTGTTAATTATTTAAAATTGTTTTTTGTCTTCAATTATTAGAATCGTATAAAAATCCAACAGAAAATTGTACTAAAAAGTTAAAAAATAATTTTTTCAAAATGAATTTAAAAAAATTTATACCCGCGTATGACACTGCAAGAAAAGCAAGTCGCGCGAACAGTTTATCAAGTGATTGTATGTACACTTGATAAACTCTCAATTAATATCCACTAAAACTCTGGCACGTCAAGTATTTGTGTGTGCTCATGAAGGTTTTAATGGAGGGACCAACGCAACTTATTTAAAAGAATTTATCAAGTGATTGTATTTCTTTTCCCTTGCTTTTCTTGCAGTCGTACGTGGGTATAAAATTGTTTATATTCATTTCAAAAAAATTATTTTTTACTTTTCAGTACAATTTTCTGCTGGAAATTGAATGGACCTCGGCTTAATGATGTGTACGCCGTCTCGACCAAAGTTTATTCGAACTGATAAATATATATATATACAAACGATTCACTGTTTGCAAAATGAGTTCAAAATTACAATACTACCCAAACACATTTCTATGGTGACTGATTTCTAGAAAATTGAAGTTATTTCCACCTCTAGGTTGTACCAGGGGTAGGGATGGGGTTTTTGGACAAAGTAACTGTGTGCGATTGTATTGTCATCCGAGCTTAGTAAGTATGCAAAATGTCGTCGTAGGGTGATAACAGGAAATATGTTTCATTAAGCTTGCAAGATTCCACCACAAGATGGAAGGAAACATTGTGAAATTAAGGAAAAGCAAGTAAAAAACACATCCATTTCTCGATTTTTTTTTTTTTACACACAATTTAATTGCTTGCACGTATAGGCTGCATCGTGCACGTACCGAAAAATCCGAATGAGTGAAAGTAATTATTTAGCTAAATAAATCGTATTTTTCAAATAAATCGTTGGTCTCGATCGCGTACTTATGAGAAACATCAAATGCGTATTACGCGCATTAAAAAAATGCATATTAAACACGAGCCGAGGTTTGAAAATAAAAATATCAATCGGCTATTACCTAACCAAAACGATGTTCGTAAAAAAAAAAAAAAAATTGAATTTGCCGCTGTCTTTAAACTATATACCTAATTCTGCGCAAATAGTGCGGGTATAATGGGTTGTAAACGTGTTGTCCCAAGGCCAACCGAGCTTAAAAAACAAAAATACACCAAAACTAATCAACGCTTTCCATCTGTTATAGCACCTACAAAATTAGCGTTCATAGTAAATCTTTATTTTTTAGACATAATATAATAGGTATTATAATGTACATTCCGTCTGCGACCATTTTTTTTTTCTCTCTAATATCGTACAACTATAATTTATTATAATCAACAATGATGTTGAGCATGATTTAAAAACGCGACTGATTAGTCGGTGCCGCCGATATATTCTCGGTGAAACGCATACACACGCCGACGGTAACCCGCGAGTAAAATAACACTTTTCTATAACTTCCGAATTTTCGTTTTTTTTCGCTTGTCGAATAAGGATTCGTGTAAAAAAATAACATAAAATACCGCGATGTTCGTACCGAATTACGTTGTGTGTAATGTTATAATATGTACTGTTTCGTGCTGCCAAACCGGTCGGGCGGACCGAATGAAATTCGCGTTTTGTTTTTAATTTTTTACACTTCTCTCGCTTTACGTAACGCGCATTTCACTCGTCGCGGTTACATCTCTCGCTCGGGCGTACGTCATTATACGCTCGGCATTTTGTAATCATCGAGACGCGTCGCGAGAACATAACATAATAACATCATATCACAAGGCGGCCGGGCATTATTAACTCGTTAAAATTGAGTAAAATAGTTAATTTTAAATCAGTAATTAACTTGTGTTTAACTTTTTTTTAAAATTTAACGCGTTCGCCGATCTGTAACAATTGAAATGTATTGGTGAGAAGAAAATTTCAAAAGGTAAATTGTTGAAAAAATATTTTTAAAATGGAGCAAAATTTGACGCGATACTATAATTGGTACGAAACCGAGTGAACTGAAAATACACACATTTATTTTAAGTTATTTATTTTTTTTTTAATACATTTAAAAAATTAAAATATTAACTTTTTTTTTTTTTTTGCAATCGACTTAACGGGTGAAAAAAAGTTGTTAAGTTGCTCAGCCTTGTTGTCGACGGCTTGACGGTCGATACGCGAAATACCGACGTTGTACAGACTCTGATCTCGTACATGTCAAACAAGTCGTTTTTACCGCGTCCGTACTGCAGAAGGCAAGTAAATAAAAATATTGTATTTCACATGCACGGACGGTTAAATTTAAAAACCCAAAACATATCGACACTTTTCAAATCAAAAATATAGTCCCCAATTAAAAAAAAAAAAATATTGAACAACCCTCCCAAAATTGTGATCGCATCTCCGCGGCCTACGGCCCATTTTCTATTTAAAACGATCAACGCATAAAATACTTAAACGAAACTATATAAAACTATCATTTTCAAACGATATTTCTAAACATAAAAATGTCGAGAAAATCATAACCGTTTTCTTTAGCTGAAAGCTGGTGTTTTTATACGATATCATATTGATATGACGAAAAGCGAAAACTTCCGAGCCTTGCAGTCGACTAGCCTATTATTGTGATATTTAAATTCGTTAAAAATATCATAATCGAGTTGTAAATTTTTTTTTTTGTTTTGAAAAACATTTTACTACTATTTGTTCGTGCACACCACGCCTTGAACAAAATTCGGGCGTAGCCCGTATATCCTGCATGGTATATAAATACTAACAACGAAGCGACGTTTCGACTCTCGAAACGATTTCCGCGCCTCTAACGAAAGGTCTACGAACTCTGATGGTATTTCGAGGGGGCTCAAATTCGAAAGTTTAAATTTGGAAAAAGTCACTGTCATGAAACAAAGGAAAAACTTAGAATGAGAACATTAATTAGGGAAAACGTGGTTTTTACAAATCGATTTAGTTTTTCTTGATCATAACAACGATCGGAACAAATTCGAAACTTGTACACAACACTCAAATAGGTATGATACTGGTTTGTTAAAAGTTTCAAATGATTTCGAAAATTTTTGTACGAAATAGAGAACTTTGAAATTCTCGAAAAATGTACCAGAACGTGTACTATAGACAACTGCGGAGTTCGCTCAGAATCGTTTTTCGAAGGCAATGGTTTATCGTTGCTGTCGGATAGGAATTAAATTTGAACCACCACAACTTCCAAACCTGCAGTGCAAACCCGCCCAAAGAGTAGTGGTTACTCCATGAAACGCGAGTGATTTCGGTTTTTTCTTTTAAATATTTTAAATTGATCTTGTTCGAAAGTTTCTTTTCGTGACACCTGCTACGCAGCGAAATATACATAAAATAAAAGGAAACGATACCTGCACTTACGCGTATTATGTAGGTGTACATCGATCGTGCTCGAAGTTTGCGATACGCATTCAATCCTAACTATATACATATATGTATATGTACGTTTATCGTAAAAAAATAATATGCACACACAATATTATATCCACGTAGACGTGTATTCGCGTGCGACACGGCCAATGTTTTATTTCCAGAAGCATTATTTCCCAAAGCGCTGGACCGTATCGCGTCTTGGAGGTTTCGTTTTGTCCGAATACACGTCCTTCGTATAAAATATACGTTAAATCGCGTCCTATATACACGAAACTGTATAAATATAATAATATCTGCGTAATGTAATGTAATAGGTATACCTCAGACTTGATCATGAATGTGAAAAACGAATTTGCACTTCGCTCGTGTATATAAATATAATACGTACATTATATTATACGGTAAGAGTTCATAGTTTGGACTTAAAACGCGCTTTTTGCAGCAGTATAATATGATATATTTATAGGAATAGAAAAAAAAAATAACAAATTCAATAAAATCATAAATCGATATAATTGCACGTAGATATGGATGCACACGAAATCTGTATCTGAATTTCTGAATTGTATAAAAAAACGCTCGTTAGTGACCAGGGCTGGGATCGTACAGCATTCGAAATCGCACAAATATTAAATCGTCTAAAATATAGCTGAATATTAATCGATTTTGTAAGAATTCAAAAATATCTTTAAAAGTCCAATCGAGATTGAAACGATCGCAAAAATATGCGGATTAAAATTTAAAAAACGAGATCTCTGAATTGTGAAACGAAAGTTTTAAGTTTACTCTGCCCCTTTTTAAGGACTTCGTGCAAATAAAACCCCCGATGGTAAAATGTGACGAAAACCGGTGAAAATCCAATACAATAGCGTTAAAAACAAACAAAAAAAAAATCACAAAATGTGCAAAACTGTTTTAGAAACGAAATCACTGAACCGTGTAACAAATTTATTCTGCCGATTTTTAAGAATTTTATAGAAAAAATATGCTGAATGAAATACCACTACGCCCTGCTCGTTTGCACCCCGTGTACATACAGAACGCGAACCACTCTGTATACTCTGCGCGGTTATATATAGAGTTTTTTGTCGGATCATTAGCCGCACGCAGCGTAGGAAACTAAAAAAAAGAAAAAAAAACAATCGCGGTATTATAATGTAGGTCAAATTTGTTTTCCAAACGCTTCTGTATTATTATTACTATTGTATATCTGTATATAGATTATAGGTAGTTACGATGTGACGTCATTTATATCGAATCCCGGTACTCATCGTTATTATAACAATATAATTTACACGCGGCGGTGATCGCGGTTTTAGTGTTTATAAAACACGTAGTGTCCATTTTTACCAAAGGAGCCGCGGTCCAATAAAACACAATACGAGCCGTACAATCTCGTACCTGTATTATGCACGACGAGAGGTTAGGGGTGTTATATTTATTTTATATACATTTTTATAAATCACCGTATACATCTCACACACTGTACACTCGATTTTGTACTATACTGTCTGTCAGCAATTTCGTTATTTCACCAAGTCAATTTTTAAGTAGGTATTATATATGTGCACACACGAAAGAAGTCATACTTAAAACATAACGAGAATACTGCAGAGTTTATGCGCCTATGTGTACATATTGTATTGTGATTTCTTTTTTTTACCTTATCGCACGTGAGTTCTTCAACGCCCAACTACGTTATAATGTCTTGTTGTGCATTTTATGTAGATACAAGTGACGCATCGAAGACCCGCGACACCATCAGTTTAGACATTTATCAACGGGCACAAATTTTTTTCCCCATCTAACCTACGACGTTTATGAGGAATTTTTAACGAAAATTAAGAACAGGCGAACCACATAAAAACCGAGACGATTCTGTTTCTGTAGCACTTGTCATTCATCTATTGTACGATGTTTAACGTTCACGATTAGTACAGCAGTTAAACCGTAAACGAGTTCTGATTTTTAAGATCTTATGTAAAATTACACGATATGTGTTAGGGGCGAGGTGCTGCAGGCTCGGGGTGGTCTAGGAGAGAGTGAACTTACTTCGCCAGCTCGATTTGAGACCAATCGATAACCTAAACTAATAAAAAATATGCGTCCGATACGTTTTATCTCAATATTCTCCAAGGCTTTAGACGGTTCTGATAGCTCACCCCCTGGCTTTGCGGCAATGCAAAATAACAATATCGCACAGTAAACATACGACGCGTAGTATTATAAATAATGCGTCGAGTGACGGTATCAAATGTAAAAATGCGACACAAGCCAAAAACCGATCGCGACGCAGTAAAAATAGACCGCTGCTTCTTGACAGCAGCGCCGCACGGCAGACATCGAGCGACGTTTTCGGCCAACGCCTGTGACACACATTCGATTTTAACGATATTCGACAGACTATACACATAACGTGACGTGGTACATGGGCACCGTTTGGGCGGGGGGTTGAGGGTTGCTTTTGAAAAAAATCCCAAAAAACATACGGAACAGTTAAAAAATTGTTTTAAATAGAAATTTATTTAATTTTGATTGATTAAATACAAGTACCTAATTTAAACCTAACATTATTGGACATTTCTAGGTTCATGTGCAAATTTTATCTCTTTCCGTGCGAACCGTATCTCATCAAACATAACGTTACGAGTCTATGGACAAACGAAAATAAAATAAAAACCCTTCGCTAAACTGATCAAATAATACTCTTCTACAGAATACAACGGTTTTTTCACGTTTCATAACCATACACTAATGCCGTTTCTGGCAATCTGATGGCAATATTTTTTGACACGGGTATTCGATACCGTTATACTCATTTCCAACAAATCGAACACTATAGTCTTTCATAGCACAGAGAAAAAGGGATATGAAGTCTTACAACGAGCATATCGGTTCAAACTTTGTAATAAAAATTACTCGTATAGGTCATATGTTTATAATTTTATACGCTGTTTGAAAAAAAGTTTTTTTTTTTTTATTTAAACATTTCGATTTGACGGATAATATTTGTTACGCGATCCAAACGATTTGTCGTGGTTCGAAAAAAACGCAACAATACGCCACTGCTATGTGATATATACATTAAATTCATGATAACACCGCTGCAAGAACCGTTCCCAAGGCCTAATATGCGCGCAGTTTGTCGAACGAAAAAAATAATTAAAAAACCGCTTTTCTGACACATTGAAATTAATTAGTAGAACATCACAACATCGCTGTATACATTGTTATTTATGTTTAACATATAGTGCTGCTTGCGTGTGTATACCGCGCAAGAGGCGTGCAGTACGAAAATATAATCGAGAAACAGTCATTGTTGTCTTTTCAAACAAAAAGAATGATCCAAGTACCTGTTTTACGTGTGTATAGCTAAATTGCTGTTTTACTCTATTCGGTTTACCAATAATATTATTCACGTAATTTTTACAACGATAGTTCTTATATTATAATACAGTTACAAACGAAGCAATATGATGCTCGTCAATCACGATAAAGGTGATTCTAATTAGGCGATATATAGTTGTCTAATCAAAAGTATAAAATGATAATAAAAAAAAAAAATAAAAATACCGACTTCTACGTAAAAAAAAATAGCTTAACCGCATTAGTTTTTATACGTGTATTATGAGTACCTACCATCGTATTATTGTCAGCTTTCTAATGTATAAAACATACTCTCACACGAAATCATAAATTCATTTAAAACGTTTTTTTTTTTTTTTTTTTTAATTCTTCATCTATAATACACGTTTTATTTCTACCCAGAAATGTCTAGTTTTGTTTCTGTAAAGATTTGTTTTTTCGCTATTAACTAAACGGTCAATTGTATTTTATTTTAAAAAGTTTTTACACAACGTAATCGCTCGTATGTTCAAAGCGATATTGAATTCACGTCTATTACTACGATATCCGCAGAACTCGCCAAACGAATAAAAACATAATAATTATAAAAAAAAAAAATATAATAATAATTATAATAGCTGGCTGTAATAAATTTTCACTTTAAGAATATACTATTTTTGGAACTGTTCAATTCGACGTTTCTGCAGGTGACATACTGTATACAACGTACATACGAGAATAACAGACTCATGAACGTTATTGTCTCTCGCGTATTTAGTGAAAGTATATGGAAAAGGTCTGCAACAAAATGTTTTTTTTTTTTTAGATATTTCATTCAAACCTAATATATGCAAAACTGCAGTATGCAAATTATAATACATTACATGCTTTCAAGTAGATATACCAAAACGCGTATAATTTCTTACACGATTTCGTCACTAAAAGTCTGCGTAAAGTTATATAGCAGTGAATAAAGCGAGTATTATTTTTATCGTTTATAAAATTCACATTTTTTTTCAGAATATAACTACCGTGTTGAAAACATAGAGTACCTACCCGTTAGGATGGTTCTTATTTGGGCTATCATTGAAAATTTTGAGACTATCCCGAATTCAGTCCTTTCAAGTTTAACCCGTAAAATGCATTTAAATTTTTAATATTTTTGAGAAAAAAAATTCAACGAGTACAATTTCAGAGGGAAAAATATGAACTCACCAAAAAGTTCCCGTAACCAATAGTTTCACTTTGGCATGTGATCACACTGATTTTAGCCGAGCTAATGAGTGCATCGTATTAGATTGTACTTCAGGGATCATATTGATAACAAATAGTGACCAGTTTAAAAAATACGTAATATAAAAATAATTCGTCAAAAAAACTTTTGTACGAAACGAAAATGAATGCGTTTTGCGGGTTCACGTTGATACGGCGACATGAAAGAATTGAGTTAGGAGGTTAAGACTTGTCTCGAATTTTTTTTTTTCGTTTATAAATAGAGTTTTGCCCGTTAAAATAAGAATAAAGAACCACCCTAGTACCCGTACACAGAGTAGGGGTACACACACTAGCTCGAGGCACGCAGGGATCAAGGGATAATAATTTAATAATTGGATTCTGAGCGTCAAGTCAACGAAGAATGTATTTTATTTTTTTTTTCTACCGAAAGGTATACGAACTATCTGGTTGTACTTTGAGGAGTCTAAAACAAGAAAGTTCAAAAAGTTACAGCCATTAAACTACGCATCGGGAAATTTTTACGGCAAACCTTTACAAAGCCATTTTTTCGCCGCAACATCCAAAATAACGGTCGGAACAAGCTGAAACTTTTACGCGCTATTAGAGTAGGCGAGATACGGGTGTGTGTTAACGTGTCGAGCGATTTCGAAATCGTTCGAAGATCTGAGTTATCGACAAAATAAAATTGTACCGGGACGTACTACTAGACACAACCGAACTCGCTCGGAACCCCGTGCATCCGAAGGCGACGATTGCGCGCTTGACGATACGGTTGAACTCCCCCGAGCCACTGTGACCCATCACCACCCAAAGCGTAGTCGCCGCACCGTCAAACTTACCCGCGCGACCTATATATATAGGAGTGCGATATCCGGCTTTTTCTGTTCGGATATTTCACCGCTTGGGTGGGTATATAAACACTTGCCATCGGTCGTTCGACAATGTGTTGCGCAACATACGATATCGTTATTACATCGCGCGCGCGTCTTATCTCGCGACTTAACACACCGTGGCGTTTTCGGCTCGCAGTATTATTATAATATTCGGCGCATAAATTTAGCGTAGGCCGCAAGTCGAATTTTTTTCTTTCCTTTCATAATACGCGCGTGTATATTTATTTTATTCAGTAGTAACAACAACCGGCCGCGCCGCAGTCAGTCTCTGCCTATCATCGGAAACGAGTTCAAGGCGAAACGGGCGGCAAAAACCTCGCACCCGTTGTCGGTCGGCCAACGACCCGGCGACCGAGATCTCGGCGTAAAATATTATTACACGTCGGTATTGTAACTGCGGCGGCGGCGGCAAAGGTCGTTTCGTTCGATATTATTATTATTATTTTTGCCCTACTCTTGCCGTTCCGCTGTTTAAATTGTACGCAATCGAATCTAAGTTATGGCCATAAATCGTAATACCCACACTGCAATAATGTAACGTATACATCGTAATTTGTTTGGCCGTCATCTTCCACAAAGATTCTCGAGTTACGCACGAGCGTAGCGGGGAACTATACGCATAATATTGCCATCGTTAAAAAGCGTAAAAAAAAAAAAAAACAATCGCTTTATCGACAGTCGGCGGTGTCGCGCACGATTGTTATTGTACAAAATAAAAAAAAACGTAGTAGTAGTAGTGTGTACACTTTGCACAGCGAGAAAACGCGCGTCGTCGATCTCTGGAGTTTTCGTACCGTAGATTGCCAGCCGAAACTCTCAACAATATACATTTATAACGTTCTGCTGATAGTTTTCCGGGATGTTTGTGTAACGATCATAGAGGGAATTGCCGGGGCCAAGGCGACGGGCTGTCGGTCACAGCAGCGGAGCGAGCGACTGCCGGTGTAACGAAAAAAAGAAAAACCGACTTTAAAAACGAAAAAAAAGATTTTAAAAAGTATTAGATGGGAAAAAGAAAAATCTCTTTCTCTTCCGTCCCGGTTACCGCGTCACCTGCTGCACATTCCGAAAAAAAAAAACCCGAAAGTGTAACCTACGCGTTTTTTTTTTACTTTTTATTGTTAGTTAAATTTATTAGTGTTCTTACGTGTTGTGGACGGCACCGACTCTCGGAAAAAAAAAAAAACGTGATAGCATATTTTTTTCCCCCATTTAACTATATTAATCATTCTTAGACTTTTCGGTGCTTCTGTTGCGTATCTAAAGTCGGTTTCGTTTTTTTGTTACATTTCATAATTTTTAGCGGAACTCGATTACGTGTCTACTCTGCGCACGCGTACATATTTGCACGGGGTAGCCGACACAAATTCTTGTTATTACATTATAACGAACGTACAAAAACAAAAACACCCGAGAAACCCGGCCGAATGGTCGTCGTTGGTTACCGTGACTGCGGTGAGCCGTGTATTTCCATTAAGGGTATATAAAAACGACGTCATCGCGATTTTTCCGTACGATATTATTGCTTTTCGTTTCAAAAAGCGCTGAAACGATTTCGATAAATACCTCTGAAGTACGAGACACGTCAAACGAAAAAAGGATCATAAAAGTCGGTTCGTTTTTGGCGGACAAACCGTCGAACGTTGCATAAAAACAAATTATTCACAGTCAAGGCTATTCCTTTTTGACGTCTACGTATAAAAAGCGTTATTTGACTTATGAAATTCGCAAATACGGTGCATCTTTTTCAGCGGTGTATTTACGGGACGTGGAGCAGCATCGCCCCCACACCACATTTCCGAAAAACTATTATATATTTTACAGAGTAATCGCAAACCCATAGTGTGTTGTTAATACATGTGTTGCTTATACGAAACAACGATATTATGTACTCACGATGATTCGCATAATGAATCCGTTGAACTGTTTCCGTCCATGAATACACCTATAATATACACAAAACGTTGGACTATTTTCACACTTTCAGGTACTTAAAAGTTGCACCGTCGTGTACAGTTTCCTTCAACTATCTTGCGGTAAACGACGCGCGGAAGAATTTCGAGCGATAAACTGTCCACGTTTAAACCGGTGTTTTTTAATATTTGAAACACATTTTCCAAAAAAAAAAATCAAATTAAATTTATTACGATACTTGCACATCCGCGCGGGGATAATATTTTCATTTCACACTCGTCAAAACATTGAACGCCGCCGGCATTATGCGCGCGTGTGTGTGTTTTAACAGAATAATAGAATAAATTATATACTGTTTACACGGTTAAGTTTATGACCGAAACGATAGAAAAACTATGTGTGACGATTATTGTATTATGATGTGGCGCACTACGAAACTATGTCAGTCAACCACCACACGTTGTTGAATCGAACGACGCTCGTTTATAATAATAATAATAATTTACCAAATACCAAGTACCGACTCGATTTTTATGACATTTTTCGTACAAGAAAATGACATCATTTTTATTCGCTAAATGTGTAACCACGTGTATTTATTTTTAACGTTATAAATATAAAAATGATGAAACGTTCAACGTAGTAAGTGTATCATAGTTTTGTATTGGTATATAATATAAACGATAGAAGTGTTTGAACAGGTTTCACACTGAAACGGCGAAATACAAATCTTATTCGAAACCTACGCGGTAGGTGCGAATAAAACGCGGTTCTCGTGCGTATATTATGGCCAATTGTATTTAATTTAAACGATTCGTGATTAGAGGGCATGTTCGCGTTAAAGTCGGTAATAATAGTTACTTACCAACAGGTCCGCGTGCAAAAGGGAAAGGCTCGGATGGGGCTTAGTTCAGGTTAGGTTGGTCGCGATTTAACGGCACATTTTTCAAGTTCAAAGTATATAAGTTGTGAAATTTTTACCAAAATTGGCCACCACAGTACAATACTATGGAGTAGTATATGATAGAAAAAAAAAACACTTAATTTTAACAATATTATAGTATTATAGATTATTAATACATAAGTTTACACGTACTTATTTTATTTTAACATGTACTACAGTTTACTATACGTCAAGTTCAAATGGATTCGTCGATGTATGAACACTAGTGAAACGACGGTTGGAATTATAAAAAGTTAAATTATTTTTCCTAGGGTACACGCCCCCCATATAGCTACGGATCCTTTTATTATTTAACTAAAAATTGATTATTTCAATGTTACAAAATCAATAATCCACTCATAAACTTTTAAAACCCTTAAGCGATTTCGTTATAGCATTCATTTCCTACTATCATCGATATTTGTGTCTTGAAAATAAAATATAAAATTTCGACATTCGACTTCCAGGTATATAATATTATGACAAAGATCCATGCATAGAACGTTACGGCTGATATGACAAAAATGTCGGTTCGCGGCATAAGAAAAACAAATTTTTTCAGTCACATTTATCTAAAAAAAAAAAAAAAAATTTAAATTCTACCTATGCAATTGTTATCAAAATGTGTACCGCATACCAGTTTATATATATACAGAGTATATGGTATATTGGTATATTGGTATATCCTACATAAATAATGACAAGAAAAAAAAAAACCTTTTCAAAAACACAAAATCACGGCGTTATTGTAACTATATGTTTTGTTTATTTGGCATGCTCGTAGAAAAAAAAAATCAAACAATAGCTTTACTTTACGGCCTATGGATTGTCACAATAAACGGGTCCTTGAAGCTTCAATCTGCCTTGAACCATACTACTGGCCCAATAATTAATTCCAGCACCGTTCGAGCAAGCCGCGTGCGTATTTTTTTATCTACACATTTATGCCCACTCGTTTACAGGTTGTGACGTCAAAACGTCCTATTTTTGGAGATTTAAAAATAAATAACAACAATAATATCTCTATACTTTGGCGCGCGTAAAAACAATATTATATTGTTAAACGTTATAATTATGGTCGTTGATAATATATCATTTATATTACAAATAGTTGCGATTGTACGTACAGTTCATATACACCTGTATAAAACGTAACATGCAAAATAAAATGCAGGACAGGTAACAACGATAGGCGCAAATAGGTAGCGTTTATTTGGGGCGGATAAACTTACTTAATAAAGTATTAATAAGAGGTACAACGTAAGCGGTGCACAGCCCAAAAACATTTTCGATTTTGGGAGGGATATTGACATTTTTTTAAATTTTTTTTTGGGCTTAGACCCTTAAGCCCTCCCCAGTGTAACGTACGATCTACTTTTAAAAAGCCTAGGTCACATTAGGTCGCGTTGGTAGTTTTACGGAGTAGCGACTACACTTTGGGCGGGTCACTGGTTCGGAAGACGTGGTTCAAACGCGTTATCGTTGTCTTCGAAAATACATTCCGAGCGAGCTCTGCAGTTGTCTATACGTGCTGGTGAATTTTTCGAGAATTTCAGAGTCTTAGCTCGAAAATGTTCACTTGAAACGTTTAACAAACCTGAATCATACCGGTTTGGACGTTGTGCAAAAGTATCAGCTTGTTCCGATCATATTGTTTTGGCCAGAAAACTGAATCGAAAACGCGTTTGCCGTAATTAACGTTTTCCGTCAGTTTCACGACCGTGACTTTTTCAATTTTGAACTTTCAAACTTGAGACCCCTTTGAGTACCGTAAAAGTTCATAGACCTTTCACCAGAGGTACTGCAGACTTTAAAAATCGGAGCGTTTCCTATACGCTCTTAAAGTTGTTCACAGAAAAAAAAAAAACACCATTGTAAGAACTGTACAATTTGTTGCTGCGCTCAGAAACTAAAATTTTTTTTTTTTAATAATTTCCCAGCAATACCTTTTGTTAAACCAGGACGTATCCGAGTTCGCTCAGAATCGTGTTATCGAAGGCAACGATACTTCGTCATTGCTTCTAGACATTAAATAAAGCGTTTGAACCGCGATTTCCAAACTAGCGATTCCGTTTAAATTCACCGGGTCGACTTTTTTTTTTGTTTTTAACACAGTGGCCAATAACATCGATTTACTATAAAATATAATATGTGTTATAAAATCAATGCACGTGTTGATTGTACGCATGTTTAAAAAAAAAAAAAAAATAGTCATGGGACGGGGGGGTATAACCCCGAAGTATATTCACTCCCGTCCCGCACGCCTCGT
>CM029357.1:28436932-28473815 GCA_017140985.1 Hormaphis cornu
CGCGTGTAGGTGATATCTATACACACCGAGGTATTTTGTGGTAACAATGTGAAAAAAAAGAAAAAAAAAAGCTGTACATAGAGTTGATAACAGTATAGGTTCATCGAGGAACGCAAATGAAAAGAAAAAAATATTTTGTACGCGTATAGTTGTCCGCTTCGGTCAAACGGTTTGGTAACGCGCGATCGTTTAGAATTTCGGTTTTTGGATCGTTTGCCGACAATTTGTTTAAAATAATAACCGAAATCTGCAATCGCGAGTTTGCTAAACACGTCATTCTCGAAGTGACGTTTTCGTCACGAGATCACATAACTATTTTTTTAATTTAGTTGATTTTGAAAAAAAAAAAAAAACATACTAAACATTCCAGGTGTATAATACGACGACAATTAACAATAAATTAAATGTTAACGGTCAAACTGTTTGCGACGTGTTGGACGAGGCACGACAATATGCTTTAAACTTGCAAAGTGAACGCGTACGTATGTTATACAATAAAGAGAGCGGATTCTCCCCCTCGAGCTTATATTACGGAATCCGATAGCGGATCGTGTGTTTTTTTTAATTATTATCAACACGGTCGAACCGGTTTAAAATACGTCTATATAAATCAACGATTTCTACTGTACGCTTGTGTTGTTTTACACGCGCAGATACCTATATGTATACATTTACATAAGGTTTCGAGCAATGCAAAATTTAATATATTATAATTTGGTGATCGAGATTTCCACGGGGGGAAAAAAAAAATATAGATGCCTAATGTGGATACGTTAAAATAAGAAAAACATTTTTATTTATTTTAGGAAAACGATATTGCGTGCCGAAGACAACCGTCAAGGTTACACGACAATCTCTATTGCAAAACGTGCGTCGAACACGCACATAACATGGAATCTCTTGGCGGACAAAAAATAATAACAGGTGTAATAATAATAATAATAATATATAGGTAGTTAAGTGTTTATGTTTAAACATATTGGAACTATATTGTACATCGACAGAGAAATCTCAAAACAGTAACGAATCCAGTAAAATATAAAATGCTCCAAGAGGTGGTTATGTATGGTATGTATTCAACATCATATTATTATGGTATGAATGGGACATAAGAGATTATTGAGAGGTACTGCCGGATTAATGAAAACAAAATAAACGCGAAAAATTAGCTGCAGTTGGGGTCTTCAATGTCACAGTGAGTCTTTTTGGTAAAATGTTGAAAACTTAAGTAGTTCCTAACTGCGATAGTTGAAAAACGCACGGGCGTGGTTATTTTTTTGCGAAACATACATAAACTGTAAACAGAATATAATTTGGGAAGAATTGGAACGAATTAACGACGGTAAAACGATAAAATAACTAACACCAACAATATTTCGGTCCTACAGTTAGTGTAGTCATTATGATTCCTTATTATGAAAAGTATAAAAGATTTCCGCGCATTTGAAGTCATAGAACTGTTGCGTAATCATCCGGAGAAAGTCTTAAATTATACATTGCATACAGCACAGATTAAAAACATAACCGCGATTCATATTATTATACTGGAGTATTCGCAACCGTCCGGTTGACCGCTCTATTACACGTTTGCAACGAGCATCGTACTCTCTTGACCAGGAAATGCAATAACGATTGACCTTACCACAAGGTGGGGTGGTCCGTTAGTTTCAAGGAGATCTTTTGATACAATATAACATCGATTTCAAACACAGGGATCAAGAACAACACCTGGGCGTACATTATGATATGTACTGTTGTCAGAGAACTATAAGTACCTAGGACCCTCTGTACGAAGGGACGGAGGCTTCGTGAGAGACGTGAAACGCGCCGGACTAAGTGGATGAAACGGAGAGAAGCGTCGGGGCGTGTTTTACTTGTGCTCGTATACAGGCCTGTTACGAAATATGTTGGTTCGTTCGACTTGTAAAGAAAACACCGACGGCGGCAGACTGCAGTAACAACCGATTGGGCGTGTAGTCGAACAAAGCGTAGGTTTATAGTAAACAGTTATTAGAATACATTACGGTCGCGTCCACAACGAGTGTACATTATTAAAATATCGTACAAAACTTGGATTGTACGTTTTCACGTTTTAAAACGGACAAAATAAATCTTTTAAGATGAAAATGATTATGTCTGACAGGAGCTGTAAAGAGTTAGGGATACGTTCCGTATTTGAACAGAACGTCCCGGTCAAAAAAAAGTTCCAAAAGTACACTTTTGTCCCGGACAATCCGTCCCGTGTTATTTACGAATTTTTTCGGAATGATCGACTTCCGAATAACTTCCGAATGAAATGCGACAGCAGAACTATTGATAAAATTTAAATTTTGATTTTTAATCGACGTTGTTTTCATTATTTTCGTTTCAGGCATCGCACGTTGTACTTATTGTGTGTGTATCGAGTGTGAGGGAAAACGAACGTTACATAGAGGTTTAACAACGAAACCCTCCCTCCCACCGTAATGAACGCTTGTACAGTGTGTATGACTCGAAATCATCCCCGTGTTGAGACGGAAATTATAACTATGGATTCAGATTCCAAAAAAAAAAAATACGATCGTGTACGACGCGATATGAAGTGTGCGTTTTGAAAACAATAATTACGCCTGCAGCGTCTCGCGTATGATTATAACGATAAATTAACAATATATTTAATATGTACCTGCTTTGGGCGTATAAATATACGAGTATATTCAACATTCACAACGCAGCCTTCGAATTCGAAAACATTTCTCACCGTCTCCTCCGCGTTGCGGAAGAACCCCGAAGCGGTATAAACAGAAAAAAGTACTATAATATCGATATGTTGCAGCGGCACACGTCACGGAAACACAGGGGAAGCGACCGCCGAACAACAGACGGTGTAGTTGCGCATTGACGTCACCTGGTGGTGGTCAACAACCTCTTTACAATACGACGATATCATACGCACGTTGTTTTCGTCGCATAAAAAAAAAATGAAACAAAAAAATTCACGTTCGTCGGATGCTGCAGCGGTGTAAATAACAACACGCCATTTGCATTTGCGCGCCGAGTATCCAATACAGTGACCCCCCAGTTGATGACACCGGCGATATATATATATATCGTTTAATGAGACATTGTATAATGTACCAGTGGTTCTTGGTTTTTTTTTTGATTCACTTTGATAACCGAATATATAGTTTAGAAATCAAAACTCTTATTAAACGGTAAATGTTTTTTATTCCATACTATACAAAACGATTTTACTTTAAAATAAGATCATTCCGAAAGCTTATCGCGCCCCCCCCCCCCCGAATATGCCCTATAATTCCCCGAAGGGTGAGAAATTTCACGAATATCGCCCCCAAGTCAGTGGCGCGTCCAGAAATTCACGAAGGGAAGGGATGTTAATACGGGAAAAATTTGTTTCGCTTTAAATGTACACCTTCCTAGTACATTCATACCCAAATTTGAGTAATTACTCTGACGATGTAGGGGGACCTAGAAGAGCTGACACAACAAACAGCCCCGTTTTTGAGTTCTGCACGTCCTTTCCAAAAACAGCTTTTCGTCATACGATTATTTTCTTTTATCGGTATTTTCAATAGAATATCATACATAGCTGGTCGTAACAGTTCTACAAGTTTTCTAAAAACAGATCCGATTGGGAGGATGGACAGCCCTCAGACTCCTCCCCTGCGCACGCCATTGCCCGTCCTCCTCCCCCGTTTAGAACCACAACGACGCACCGACGAAAATTCGTAAAAATAATAATTTTAAATAGCACACAAAACACATTGAAAAACAATTTTTGAATACCATACGTGCAGCGAGAAAGTATACAGCAGCGTATAATATATGTATATAGTATAATATTGTTGATTTCCAAAAGTTATATGGTTGTATAGCACTGACTGCAGCAGTATGTACATATTATGCAGAGGCACAATCATTGTTGACAGTTTTTTTTTTTTTTCTTCTTTTCTAGTGGCCTCATAACAATAATTATCTTGTGTTCGCACTGTGAAGGTTTATAATAAACCGTTCTGCTGTGTGAAATGTGCTTCCGGTTCGTCAAAAAACGATCGCTGCAAGTCGCGGTGTACACCACCTATACAGCCGCGCACGGGTTCATGATAAAAATACAAACGAAATCAGAATTGGACGAGTATGCGATTTGAATACAGTCAATAATAATTTGGTATTAGTCGTTCAGCGTTTTATGAACACTGTATTAAATTGCGAATTAAAACTGTACGACGAGTGTTTTACACCGATGTAATTTTTTAGTAACGCAGTTACAGATTAACAGCAAAACTTAGTGCTCTTGAGACTTTTAACGACCATAGTAATTCGCTGCGATCAAAATGAAACAAAGCCGGAATCACTCTATAGGTCGCGTGGGCAGTCTCCGATGCCGTGGGAAGGTTTTTATAGAAGTTGTACATTAAATCTACGAAAATAACGGTTCTGAGAAGCAGCGACACAAATAGAGGAACAGAGAGACTAGAGATAATTAAAGAGATCAGTCTCACAGAGTTTAGTTTACAAATTTAAATAACGTGTGGAAATTTCAAACCGTTTGGACCATTATTTTAAGTTTTTACGTTTTTAGTATCGATTGCACAACAGCGCGTAATTTCGATGTTACAATCAAAATAACATCGTTTTACAATACTTTTTTCGCGTTCGGAATGTATTAGGCGGATTTTTTCGAAATTTTTTTAATACCTAGCAAATTTTGTTTTACATAATATATTTAATTTTCAAATCTTAAACAACGAATATAAGTCATCGAGAAGAACGTCGTCTCAAACCGGTTAGGTTAGGTTAGGGAAAAATATCAATTGTACCTAAAACATCTATCTCTAATTTATAATTATTCTTAAACAGCTACCAGACAACAATTGTTAAATTGTAATAAAACAATATTATTAATTTTTTAGCCTAAAATGAAGTGCTGCATTAAGTTTTGTATGCATGTTTTGTCCGGCAGATGCATTTTACTGGAGATACTCACACGGTACGATGAAGATATTATTAAAAATCAGCAATGTATATAAATATGATAAACCGGTGGAGGATTTTGGAAATAATTTCAAATATTTTGGCGTACAGGAGTGAAACGCGTTTCAGAATAGAGGAAAAGTATCGAAATTTTTCACTCAAATAGGCGAATTCGATAAAAAATCTCACAACGGCTTCCAGGTGCACCAGGTCGGGGGAGCTAGTATACACACACAAAGACAGGTACTTAAATGTCGTATAAACAGGACGAATTACAGACAAAAAAAGCGAATTCGAAAGAATTCGGATATTGTCCCGATATAACGGGAATGTTTCGCGAAAGCGCAGTTTCCTGTATTCCTTCGAATCTGCAGGTTCGAAACGTCGCGTCAAACATTTGCGTACATTCACTTAGTGAAATCAATATTTTTACGAACAGGACATTCAGACTGGAAAATTTGTCTGCGTTACGAACCAGCGTATGGATATAATATATGGTTTATGACCAGAGAAAACCGTCCATAAAAGTCGATTAAATATTTTATTTTAATAAAAAAAATGTTCATCATCAATTAGTATAGTTATTACATACTTGTATATTATTCGGTTAATCTATTACCTTTTAACTTTGGCGTTTAAAATTTAATCGTGGACAAACCAGATGGGATCGGATAGGGGAAGATCTGATATTTTGTTTTTAACGATTCCTATATATATTTATTATATATTGTTATTTATCTGAATCAGTGTATCCAACTAGTACCGATACGATTGAGTTATATTCTTCGTAAACCGGATGTGATTTTGATGATTATAAACTGCAAGTCCACTGCAGTGGTGTAGGTAAACGCGACTCTTCGTATCTAATACCAAATTTTTAAACACCTTTCTTATGATTTCGTTTGTCCTGTATAACGGGTATACGTATGGGACACGTCGATCTGATTAACAGTTTTTTTTTTTTTTAGAATTTTTCCAACGTACAATTATGAAGTATATTATACTGTACTAGTATACGAAGTGTCGTTAAATCTTATAACCTGGACAAATCGCATAGTCTGGATGTCCCGCAGTTTGATTTCACTAAGTGCGACGCATGCACATTTTGTCTACGCGTGCAGACGCTGCAGCAGGAACGTAATGTGCGGGGGCACAGTTTGAAGGAACGAAACCAGAATTTTCGGGTGTGGGCGGATTTGTATTTGTCTCGCGAGAGATAGGCCGATCGGTTTATTTTTTTTGGTGGCCTAAAACTAACCTAGCACCCACGAATCGCGCCTGTACGGGCAGGAAACGGACCTCGGAAGTCAGCACATCTAAACGAAAGCCGTAAACTCTGATTGCGACGGGGGGTCTCACATAATATTGTTCAAAAACAAACATCAATCGTACGGCAAACGTTTTTTTTTTTTACGTCGATTTAGTTTTTTTGGCCCCGCGCGTCCAAAAATCAATGGTCGGAACGGGCGGAAACGTCAACGCGACACATCGAAATAGACGAGACGCCAAAAAGCGATTTCGAGCCGAGCGTAGGAAGAAAGATTTACCGCGATCTACGTACGGACAACTCGTATTTTTATCGTATTTTTTCGCTTTCGGACGTCGTCAGTACACGCTTTTGAACGGCCGAAACGGGACCTAGAGAGATCCCGGGGAGGGTTTTTGTTAAACGCTCGAAAGTCGCTGCTAACTAACGTACCTCAGTGACAAGGAATCCATCTGCCGGACCGGGACGACCGCGACGACGATTTCGCGGGGATCCGTCGCGCGGACGAAAACGCGGAAAACACGCAAGTGGCGAAAACGTCGTGAGAACCGTTCGATAATCCCTGGAAAATAAATTTACGGAAATCGCGTACGGGCGGCGGTCGGTCCGTCGTTGGCGCCGCGTCGGTGTACTACTACTACCTGGGACAACGCGCGACGACTTGACGAGCTCTCGACGACTGGTGGTACGCGCGTTTCCGAGCCGTCGTCTCCGGTGAGACACTTTCTCCCGCGGTCCCGGCTGCAGCACCGCGCGAGTCCTTTCTCCTTTCTTCGACTCGTGTCCGACGACAATCACGAAGCCGCCGCCGCGCGCGCGTACAACGGATGTAACAAAATATTGTTACGCCGCGCGGCCAGAAATACGGTACAAAACGGCGGTGTAAACATGGGAAAAATAAAGGGTCAGTACTGTATACACAGACACTCACGACGAACCTAAAAAATACGGTTTCAAAATAGACATTTTTCATTTCAAGTCCTTTTCGTAGTTTGAATTTTATACGAAGTCTGTAAACGTACAATATTACGGGGGTTTAAAATCGACGACTGCGTATCGTTGAAAATCGTGTTTAAAATATGCGTGAATAAATTTTCAAAACCAACATTTTTTTGTTTCCGTCGTGAAGGTGAAAAAACTACGAAATAACGTATAGTAAAACCGTATCGGGCGTTCCCCTATTAATTAATACACCTTCATGATATCGAACTGAATTTGAACTCGTGCGTACAGTGTAGTAGGAAGACCTTCTGAAAACCATACGAATAAAAGTGTTGTTTTTAATACGATATACGTTGAGGTAAGTACTTTCTAAGAACAGATTTTCGTCTGCAGTTTTCGTTTTAATACTTAAATGTTTAATTTTTACTTTAACAAGACCACACGGAGGAAGTATTAAAAGAACAGAGAACTTGAAACGTTTCATACGATCTGGAACGTTGGAATTGTCAATATCAAATTTTTTCACGGAGTTATTAAACTCACGGGCATTTGATATAGTATTTTGTATTCGTTATTGACGTGTGATTTGCCCGCGGTGTAAACGACCTAGCTCGCGCACTTCCGCGTTTTGTTTGCGCACCGCATGCGTCGTTTTCAGAAGAATGTTAAAGCAGTCCGGGTCGCCCGGTCGACGGGAATTTCTGGGTATTTTCAAAAAAAAAAAAGAACACGTTCGATGTTTTTCAAACTGTACGGGAAATTCGTGGATTTTTCGATCGACACCAACAGATCCGAGGAGAGATCTGGAGGCGAAACTGTTTTAACAATCGAAATTTTCGACCTACACACCTTGCAAAACTGGCAGGGCGTGGCGCGCGTTGCTGCGTTCCCCGGACCTTATTATACACTTCGGTCGAGATTAGGGCCCACCCGGCGCACAACGTTATGGGTGCGTTTGCGCTTTGCAGAGCCTTCGGCCGAATTAGTTTTATAGGCGCATTTCCATACGACTTTTTACTACGCGAGGATTAAATAAAAATGTGCAGGCATGTGTAAGAAAAACGTTTCAAAGTAAAAATAATTGAAGTTCAATTAACGTTGTTCACATATGCTAAAAATAAATTCATTTGTATGGGGTATAAAAGCCATGTGAGAATGGTATCCTATAGTTACTATAATATTTGGGACTCCGTGACCGTTGTCGCAAGCAAGTTTATGCGCAAGTCCATTTTTCACTTTTTAAAGTCCATACATTTACTTTTATCTGCGATTTATTTCAAACCATTTTTTCTAGATAACAGAAGATTAAAAATGTCCCTCTGACGTTTGGTTTCAAAAATATTTGGAATAAGAGATACGTGTTCAAGACCCTTGGCCTTAATTTCGGTATAACATGGTTACTGTTTGTACGAGTAGGAGGTATACTATCATCTGTATAAACTAAATTCCATCTTTACACAAAACGCAATATAAAGTTATAAAACGTTATGTACAAACAATATTTTCATCGTTTACTATCGGTACCTACGTAAATAATATTGTTAAAAAATAAAAGCAAAACATTTTTGTAAAACACGCAAGTATGAGAAATTACATGGGTACTTTTAAACAGTGTTATAATATGCACTGGGCGTACTGCGTAATTGTAAAATTTTCCTATTTTAGATTCTGAGCGACCAGCGAGGAATGTATTGTTTTTACAATGATGTTTTTGTATTAACTTTTTTTTTTATTATTTCTGTCAACGACTTTTCGTTTAGAACGAATGCTCCGTTTTTCAAAGTCAGTAACTTTTATAAAAAGTCTAAAGGAAGCTTTTTTTTTTTTTTAATTTGGCTTTCTTTTTGAGTTTCACCCCAAAAACCAAAAAAAAAAAAATCGAGAATTTTCCGGCGAAACACTTGAAATGTTCAGCTTTGTAATGACGAGTGTAGAAGGAGTGCTCCAACAGTTACGTCGAATACCGCATAAAAGTTGGGATTTCGGCTACAAATTTGATTCTATTTGAAGCATTTTTCGATATTTCGATTATTTTCCGAGTTGATGTGCCGAAAACGATGAAACTCGCGATCGCGGCCAGGTAAATAATACCTATTAAACCGTCGTTATAAAAAACTATTCCACGTCGTTTTCAAACTTTTATGTACCCGCTATAAATTTAATACGTTAGAAATAGTTTTTGCTAGGTATAATACACTATTATTTTTTACGTATGTACAATTCGCGTTTTTTGTAATTTTCACCCAGGATTAGACAGCTCGCTCAGAATCGTTTTTTTTTTTTTTTTTCAAATGCAATGATTTATCGTTGCTTTCAGATATTAAAATATAAACCGAAACTTTGAAACCAATGACCCTGCACATTTACCGTGGTACCGTTCTTTTTTTTTAATTTTGTTTTATTTTTAGTTTGATCAACGCGCGTTTGCTAAAATAATGCAATAACTATATTACGCTCTGCGGGTGTTTCTCTGTCTCGTGCTGCAGCAACTGGCCGTAACCGCGCGTCACGACGCCCGCAGGCTTCAGTTGTTTTTGGCCGCGGTTAGTGATCGAAATTAACGTTAAAATCGCGTTCGAAAACGTACGTATAAAACCATCGAAGAACTATCGTGCAATATGCGGATAAACGACAAACATAATAATATAGGTACCCAACAACAATAATTATTATTACGAGACGAATTTGTGAACAGTTTCGTTTAAAGTTCGACGGTATATATATATATTATATACATACGAAAAACCGTGACATTCACTTGTTTGCGTCGTTACACAACTTTCTCCATAATATTATAACGTTGATAACGTATCATATGCGGTAAACTGTTTACTCCATGACCCGCCAATCTTTGTTTTTTTTTTTTGTTCGTCATCAACGACATTATAAATTTTCTCACGATTCGTCCATTATGTGGCTTTATTAAATAAATAAATAAATAATTCTTCGCTGGTCTGCAGAACTCTCAGTGTTCATACAAAAACGAAAATCATATTACAAATACTCTAATGGCAGTTTCAATGTTCCTCAACAAGAATATTATACGATATATTTTGCAGAACGTACAACTTTGCGATTTAACAAAAACGACGATTAACCAGCTTACTCAATTTTTTTTTCAATACAATTTTAATGCCCGGATTGTATCGCTGTTGTTAAAATATAAAAGTAAAATTGAAAAATGGAAAAAAAAAATCGTTTTACAGCAATGTCGCGCGTCGTCCACGAGTCGGCAGCGTGACCGCGCAGTGCGAGAAAACGAGGAATCTGTACAACGAAATTTTCGACTGCTAAATATTTGTGTTCACTGTTCAGCGGGTTAACTATGTACGTGTACGTATAAAATTCGACCTAAACCTGCAAGAATTATACCGGTTGTTTTAAAAATCGTAAAAAATTAACGTTTCACGCGATACGTCTACAAAATTAAAAATTACTTGAAATCGTTGATTTCCGGATCATCTTTTATTAATAAAAGTTATATATATATGTGTTAATTTGTCGTAGAAAAAAAATCGAATGCGATTATTACATAGAAAGTCGAATAATGGAAAATCGCGAACCGACAGTTTCGAATATGTTTTATGACCGTCAAAGACAAATGTTCGATATGTACAGTATGATTTGCTGATAAATTCGATAAATTTGATATGCGTTCGTAGTGTATATAAACGCGAATGGTTTTCGCAAGGATTATAATTTATAATATTTGTGTTAATATACGCTTCGACGAAAGACAAAAAAAAAAAACGATATCGGCAGCTCTTTAGGTACACGTTTTGTACCTTTTTTTTTTTTTTTGTAGGTAAACACGCAAGAGTTTATAAAATGATAAAAACTCCTTTACAATAATATTATGTTTACGACGATGAGAAAAAAAAAAAAAATTTAATTAATCCTACTTACTTATTCTATACGATGGCTACGTTAAAAATACAATTTTTCGTATTTTAATATACATTGTACAAGAAGATAATTAATGTCAAACGTTTCGGTACCGTCGAATCAAAAATAATAACTGTTTTAACTTTCACATTCACTCCGAGCCAACATCGAATATAGAAAAAACAACGGCACAAGAGAAGAAAACCGAATTCAAACACGAAAACAATAATATTATACGGCGAAACTCATTAACAAAACTGAAGCGCAATAATATAATACATACACTTTTTAGAATGTCAGCAGCACAATAACGGAAAAAACAATGTTCACTCCTGTTTATCTAAGCAGTATAATATCAAAATAATCGAATAAACATCATTACGTTACCTATATACACCACCATCGTGGAGCGAAAACATCATGGGTCTGTACGCCGAAAACGAATATGCAAATACTCATAGTCAAAATACAACCGAACGAAAACGTTTTAGTACAACATACGAACAGTATAGGTTTAACATTCTTTGGTTCAATGAATTGAATAAATTGCAAAAGTTATGTGATACTGGTACGCTCCGATCTGTATTATAATCAAATAAATCGTGAAAAACAGAGCTGCAGCTGTACGGTCCAGCTGCAGCAGCGTGTATCGTAACCGTAGGTAAAAATTTAAGCGACTATTGTGTATTATTTTTTAACATTATGTACCCAAGTCTGTACGGTATAGTGCTATTTTGTAAAAGTGTTTAAAATAGGTCAAATTTTCATGAAATCAACGTTGGAAAATGATGTTTCAGTGTCGATTAATAATTGCTGGTTAATTTAATAATTGCATTTTTACGACCGTTGATTTTGAAAAATATAATACGATACAATTGAAGGATCTACTATATGCACGGTCGTCAACACACTGACAAGTAGTTCATTACATTATGTTCATTCATTGCTCGATAATTAGTGCCGATTGCAATTGCAATTGCAGTAAAAGCGGAAATGCACTAACGACGCGCATAATGCGTCGCATCTTAATTTGCAAAATAACGATAATATTATAATACGTACACGTTACGAGGCTATAACATAATATATGAGAACAGGCATCACGATGAATGTGTGGCCTATTTATAATGTGTTACAATTTACTGTAAGTGCATTGTGCTTTTGTAATAATTAAAAAAACGTTTTTTTTTTAGAATACAAATAATTTATTTGAATTCATTTTCTTTCTTATCTAAACACGTTTTTAACAATGTGAGCTGAATAAGGAAAAAGTATATTACATAAGGTATAATAACGATAGATTAAAATTCCGATTTTACTATACAAAATACCTATATGCATTTTTGTTTTAAGCTTATTAGTTAATATTAAAGATAAGCTACCTTAACTTACTTGTCCAATTGGCATGTATCATGTTAAACTAATTAGATTATGTTTACTCACAGAGAGAACACCGTACTTAATTTTGCATATTTTCGCACTACTTTTGTGCCACAAACTAGCAGTACTAATCGTATCAGAACACTTATAAATAAAAATGCAAAAACTAACTTACATACTCTGAATTATACATGAATCTCTAATAAGACCGACATACTATGGACTTATGGAATTGAGCTCTGGGGTGCCGCTAAAATCTCAAACAGTCCAATCCAAAATCCTTGGTCACATTCTTAACGCTCCTCCTTACATCTCTAACGAAACCGTCCATAAGGACCTCAACATAGGACCCACAGTCGAACAAACCGCCATAACTACGGATATATACGCCATAACATTTTCACGACCATCTACAAAGTCGTCCAAACGCTCTGATCAAAGAACTGTCCACTCCTACACTCCCGGGAAATCCTTCCCGTCGGCTAAAAAGGACTTGGTGCACAGATCTAATCCGATATTTATATATAAAAAAAAATATAAAAGTCAGTAGGAGTGCCTTCGATAGCTTCTCCACAAGCTCGTAATTTCGCGTCTTAAAAATGTATCATAAATTCTTATACAGATTCTATTTTAATTATACTTAAACGGCCCTACTGATCACTTAAAAATGCAATTACATCTACGGGTGTTCAACTTTATATTTACCACTGCTGGTTTCTTCGTAATCCAAATTTAGTACATTACAGCACCTGTTATAATAACACGGAAAGAATGTATAATGAGTAATTTTGTGCCCAAAACAAAAAATATAATAAATTATTTAAAATGCGTGTAACAAAATAATTAAATATATATATACATATATTATTTCTATCCCCGTCTAAACGTTACGATATCGTCAAATAGTTTTTTTTTTTTTTTTTTAGATTCTGAGTGTAGCGAAGAATGTATAACAATTGGTTTTAACACGACGTGTGTTTTTCAATTTTATTCTTTTGGATTTTTTACCACTATGTAATCACGATAACTTCTTATTGATAATAATTCGATATTTAAAGTCAGTAATTTTTCTGATAGGTTTATGGACACAGATGGTACTTTGAGGTGTCATAGACTTAAGCGTAAAGAATTGAAAAAGTTACAACACGAAAAACCGAGCAAAAATTAAGGAAAACCCGTTAAAAACTACGGCAAACGTGTTTTTCACGTGATCAATCTAGTTTTTTTGGCCATTACTTCCAAATAATGATCGCAATAAGCTGAAACTATCGCATAATATTAAAACTGTTAAGATGCAGGTCTGAAATTTTTGAGCTAAGTATGGAACTTTGAAATTATTGAATATTTCTATTTTTTTTTTTTTTTGTAATCTATGTTAGATAAAAACTAATTTATGAGAAAAAATGGTAACTTACACAATTTTGTTATTTAAGATTCGAAAATTAATGTATGTTACGTAAAAAAAAATTGTCAATCTGAATCAAAAAATTTCAATAAAAATCCGCTCGGTAGTTTTTGAAAGCGTATTGTTAAAACGGTTATATACAAGTTATTTTGATTATAACAATAAAATTACGCACTGTTGTGCAATTGATACTTGAATAATCGTAACACTTCCTCAAATTATGGTCCAAGTGGTTTGAAACTATGACACGTTACCTACATACATCAATATTCTTTATACAGCTTTCGGAATTTTTCGACCATTTTCAGGAAATCTGAAAATTTGATACTTTTTGACGTTTTTTGTTTGGGGGAACCTATTACAGTTTTAAAATTATTTTCTTATGATGATAAAACTAAGATTCTAAAAAGTTTTGAAAATATTTGAAACTCCTTTTAACTCTAGCGCCTAATAAAATACTGTAACAACAATAATTATGTACAATATCGTTACCACACAATTTGTATACAGATAAACTGAGCTCACTCGGAATCGTTACTTTCGTTGGCGATTAACAAGTATAACGTACAATTTCTAATAAATACTTTACAAAATAGTGAGCACATCAACAAACACAGCAACAAACTATACCCACGCTTTTTTTTCTCAACAGACGACGTTAAACGACGCAAATTCTCCAAGTGCCGTAGTCATGTTTACCCAATACATATTATATACTATAATATGTTTATACGAATGCGAAAACAAAACCGCTCGAAACGAAACCGTGAAAATACATCAATGAAGTTGTCATTCGTCTTATGTTTACATCGGAAACCTTTTGTGATTTTCAAGAGTACGGCCGCGACCGCATATGTGTACATAATAATATATATATATTATATTATTATGTTGTGTACGTGCGAACGCGTAGTATCGCGAAAAATTATGGTTTGAAAAATTTTTAGGTGAAGGTTATACGCAGAATAAGACTAGTTTTGTCATCGTGGCAGATTTTGTTGCATGTACGTTTTATTCGAATTTACTACTAAAAAAAAAGGTAAGCCATTATGTGTGTATAGATTAAAGGTATGTATATGTTATAATAATACAATATTCGCGAGCAAAAAAAAAAAACAATTATTACTAACTAAAGGCAAGTATTATCAGCTACAACAGGGGCGGGATGTAGTAACTCAAAGTTACTAGATGGCCAATTTTGAAAAAATTACGAGAAAAATCTTGCGGGCCAGAGCGTAGAAAGCGAAAATGCCGGGAT
Source organism: Hormaphis cornu (assembly GCA_017140985.1). Classification (NCBI taxonomy): domain Eukaryota; kingdom Metazoa; phylum Arthropoda; class Insecta; order Hemiptera; family Hormaphididae; genus Hormaphis; species Hormaphis cornu. Next base: position 28,452,044 of record CM029357.1, read on the forward strand.
CACTACTCTATAGGTCGCGTGGGGGGTTGTTCGACGGAGTAGCTTTGGGTGGGTACGGAAATCAAACGTATTATTATTATTATTACATGTGAAAGCAACGATGCCTTACAGAAAAAACGATCCTGAGCGAGCTCAGTTATCCGGTAAGAACCAGGATTTTAAAACAGCCAACACTCTTTTCGATATTTTATAACGTGTTAAATTAAATTGGTACACAAAAAGTTGAAAACGATACGGAAATATTTTAATTTCTACAACGATAGTTCAACAGGTATTATAGCGTTGTACTAGTTTTCGACACGTAACACGGTAAAAACGTTCAAAATGTGCAAAATTAGAGTAAGCCGAATTTCCAAAAAATAAACTTCAATCACCGTGTACCCACCAGAGTTCGCGAACCTTTGACTCGGAAAACCGGTGCATTCCTTCTGTGCGAAGAGTTGTTGACGGAAAAAAAAAAACCATCATTGTAAAAACAACACATTTGCCTCGCTCAGAATCTAAAAACGTATTCAAGCGACGGAGATTGAGAGCTGCATTCGCCCCGCCCGTCGTAATGAAACTCACATTAATATATGTATGTATAGTTATCGCGGAGAGTGGTCGGATGTTTCACTTTGATCTTTATTATCCCGAGTAAAAAAAAAACCTGCAGTGCAGATACGTTTAGCGAATCGTTCTTGCAGCAGTCGAACCGAAGCGTAAGAAACGGCCAGAATTACGATCATTGATGAGCGCCCTGCATCGTATATACAGGTTCAAAGGGGGACGGACATTTTTTTTTTTTTGGGGGTGGGAAAGGGGCTATCGTGTTTCTAACGGTATATTGCGAATATTCGAACCGGTTCTCGTAATCATCAGTAATCAAATATTATATTGCAGCAGCAGCGCAGTCGTTGCCCTCGTCGCTCGCGAGGAACACAAAACACCCGTTACAACGAATAATGTACGGTGTTTGTTATTATTATTATTATAATATATTGTACCGGTCGAAAACGTCGCAAGAACAATGGTGAAACGAGAAACCGTGACCTCTGCCGCGGAATCGGCCGAACGCGAGTGCGCCCGGTGAAAGTCTGCGGCCGAGCCGAAAACGCGTTTTTAAAAACGGCGATACAACTATTGTTGTACGCACAGAAAAATGGCGTTGAGAGTACAAAAATCGGAGATGCCAAAACGATCGCCAACATACCGCCGCCAAATGACGTCTGCGGGGTGTCGGATAGATAAAGAAATTGACACGGCTTGGCGAATTTACTCATAAAAAATGCACCCGAAGGCGTTCCCAATAGCAGCTTCCCCTACGCTCTAACCTGGCCGTCTTCAAAATCGTTTCATACAACACTTCTTCGACCAACATTGTTGTTATACGGTAATCTGGGGCTCCAATTGCAAGACCTCAAACAAAAGAACTTTACGAAACATCTGTTAATCGTACTGGTGCACCACACTGGTTCGTCACGAACGCGACGTCAAATTCCGACCTCGAATTCCGTCAATGAAACTGTCTACTACAGACTACGCCTTCCGTGTCAAATTTCAATAAATACGTTCCCGACCAACTATAGTCTGCCGAGTTAGCTTCTCTATAACACTTCCCTCCGACGAGAGACGCCTCGAAAGGAACTGGTGCGCCGTGACTTGAAAACTTTACGAGGCGTCACAGTTGCGCGATTCTACCTGCTCGAACCGTTTGTAAGTTATTTTACTCATTACTGTATGGATTGTAATTTTTCAAATAATTTTCTAAATTAAAAAAAAGTAGTAAATTGCAATAACATGGAATTTCCACGAGGATGTGTGTTTTCGATCCGTCCCTCGCTCTTCCGGGCTTCCCGCGGAAACAGTGGCAGTCTCGATTTCGGCACAAAACTGCGAGCGCCTTTTCACATTATAATATAAAAGTATAATGTTTCCGATGTAACAGTATACACACGTATATATTGTAATATCGTGACGACTGCACGATGGATCGTTTTTACACATGGCCGAAAAAATTTTCACTTTTTCTTCGGCAACGAGTGCCGCCGCACTTTCCCTTCGCTATCGCGCGTCGGCCCCGGCGTAATAAATACACCGTTAATCGTAACGGTCGGGACCAAGAGTTATTTTAGGTGTACGCACGCACAATACCGCCGCGGTTAACGGGCCGACCGCCCCGGGAGGAAAACCGCGGCCAATTAAAAAATTCTGTCGACGGCCGCGCGCCGCCCACCGCGCGAAAACCGGTTACCCGGTTATAACCGTAAACATTATTATTATGTACCGTACGTTGTTGTTGCGTAAACCCGCAGAGATGTGCGTGTACGCACGGTATAACCATAACAACGTTATGCGTACACTTTTGGTTTTTTACGAACTCGCGTCGACAACGACACCATCGTACAAACAGGCAGAGCACGTTTACATACATACGGATATGTTTTGCGGGCACGCTTTTGTTTTCTCCCTAAACGCTGCCTACACGGTCAACGCGACACGCGCGCGATCGCGGAAACGACCGGCTAACCCGGTAACTATCGTACGACAATTGTTATTATTAGGAGGTTGCAACAGAACTGTGACGTGTAGTTGGGTACGGAACACGGGGGCTGCAGGGAACGAAAATCGTAACGTAATATAAAACAAGTGTATAAAAGAACTTGCGCTTAGAGAGAGAAACGTTAAAAGTCGTCACTGTGTGCCTAAGCGAGATGGACGACTGACACACGGCTTACGTACGGACTGCGATTTTCAGATGACATGAAATCGAGTCGACAAACGCAGGGACGCAACCGTGGACGAAAAACGGATTCGATCCGATTGTTCCGCGAAGATGTGCGCGATGGCAGCTATAAATATCGAAATATCTCTTTCGTGGAAAGAAAAGTATTCGAAAAACATTCCGTCACGATATATTGGCGACAGCAGCTGGTTCCATAGGTTCTTATTTATCTACGGATTGATACTGTTCACGGAATAAACAGGGCATTTATGTACACGCCGTGATTACTCTTTCTTTCACGATCATAGCTGTTGTGTCTCTGTTACACGTCCAATAGAGTACGCGTGCTCTCTGTGTATCAATATTTGAATAAGTTAATAACGCAGTCCATTCTTTACCATGTCTGCGATGAAAATCCACCACCTCGGGGGAATAGTATGGAAATTCGGGCCACAGCAGAAAATCAAGAATTCCCGACATCGAGAGCATATTACGGTTATACCAAAACGAGGGTTTTTTTTCTTTTGTTGAAAAATTCCTCTTCTTTTCACTGCACCGCTATAGTATAATACAAGTTCGTTTATAGTTAAAAAGATGGTGAAACTTCGATGAAAATTAAAATAGTGTCTATGACCGCAAACACTGCCATAGCTGTATACAGAATGATACACGAATAGTTCCGTAAACTCCGATTATGTTTAATCGACTTACACATCGCATCGTCAATCGACTTAATATTTTATGACTAGCAGCATAGAAAATACATCTCTATCTCACTTGACGTATACGAAAAATATCATTAGTGAGTGGTCCATCGCGTTGAAAATCTGCATCGCGTTCTTACATTATAGATATTATTGCGCTGTCATAATAACCTAACCTTTACAGTATAGGTCCTAAAATACTTCATATTCTGCAGAGATCTCAGTAATAGATGTGCAACACGTGTTTGTATAATATACGTATTGAGAATATTTCATCACAACGGATCAGTCAAAAAGCCCTTTTTTTTGGTTACGGAGTTATAAAAAAAAAAAAGTGTTAAAAAAGCAAAAAAAGTAGAGAAGAGTAATATTATAAAAGAACACGTTATACGCGCAACATTTACAATATGATATACGTATACATAAAGAGAGATAATCAATCTCTCTGCAGAGAATTTTGTACCTGAAACTTAGCTTGTATTCACATTTTGCCACGAGAGAATCCATCGCCCAAATATGTACTGCACAGTTTGCGTTGCACTCAGTTCTCGAATTGGAAAAAATAAACGAAAGGAAGACTTTAAAAAAACTAGCGTCCTTTCTTCTTCATCTTCTTCTTATGTGCCTTCACAACTCTGTATAACAGTTTCGACTGCTACCGTCACTGATCTCCGACAATCACGATCCCGTATCCTTTCCTCCCAATCTGTTACCCTTAACCTCCCTAGATCTTGTTGTATTCCATCATGGCTTCTGGGTTCTGCCTTCTGGGTTTTTCGCCTATTGGTCTGTATTCGACTGCTGCTCTCACTTCATTCCTCTCGTCTACCTTTGTGTGCCCAAGCCATCGTATTCTTTGTCCCTCATTACGTAACTTGTTACGGGAGTTACTTTGGCGATTTTCTTCATTTCTTTGTCACCTCTTCTACGCCATCTGTTTATTTCTGCACCAAAAACTGGTCCACGCATTGTCCTTAGTACTCCATTCTCAAAGGATCTGAGGAGTTTTCCTTCAATTTCTACTGTTGTTGGCCATACTTCGGCCCCATAAGTTAACGTCGGTCTTACGATACGGGCGTGCGTACTCTTGTTCCTCTAGAGGATAATTTTGATTTGAAATATCTTACTAGTGAAAAAAAAAAGGTCCCTTTCGCTGCGACTGGTCTCAATGCTGCAGTGTTGCCAGCGATCGTTACACCTCTATAGCGCGAAATTAGAGACTCGATTCTAGCGCGACCGGTGGACACAAATCGGTAGGGCAAAGTGCGCACTACAACGCGCGCGAAAATTGAACGGCTGCACACCGGTTTGATCGCCACTGAAATTTTCGTCCACCGGTGGCGCTAGAATTGAGTCTCTGATTTCGTGAAACGCACTTTAGGTACTTGAAGCTATGAGCACACACGAAAACGTGTATTTATCCGCCGTAATGTCTTCGTCGCATCTCGTTCAGCAGGCGTGTCCATCACTTCCTCCTCATTTGTTTCCAATCTTTTTTGCTCCCCGAGCGTTTCGGTATCTCGCACCATCATTTAGCGTACTTTACCACAGTGATCCGAAAATCAAAGAATGATGGAAAAATTCTCAAAAGGTCCCCCTGCGTCCGTCCACCCGCTAAATTCGAGCACTGGTCGTACTGCACAAGCCCCGGGGTCACGATATTTTGGTAACAGCCGCGTGCGAGACGCACACCGGAAACGTTTCCGTCCGCGCGTTTCATAAAAAAAATATTATTCACGCGATAACGGTGTTTCCGACGTGACTCAATAATAAAACAGTATTATATATATTATAGTGCACTGAACGTCTTATACATATTGTACTGCACCACGAAGTCGACGGCGGTGAAAGTGGTTTTGTTTCGTTTTTATTTTTCCTATTTCGCAGCGTTCACCACTCCTGACCACAACCTTCTCGCGTTCCTTTCACTGTCGACGACGTCGCCGCGGTCTGCGCAATCGCAACAACAACGGTTACAAACACGCCGGTAAAAAGCGTAATATAAATACGCGTTCCCGTGCAGCGTTTGGTGGGTGGATGCTGTGTGTGTGTGCGTGTACGATACAGGCTCGTATTTTACGTTTGGATTATTTTCACTCTCTTTCTTTTAATTTTTCGTACACGAATTACTTTGTATAAAATATACCACAAAATAACGCGCCCACGCGACGCTGCTTCCGCGTCGATCGCGGGCGCAGCAAGCTGCCAGCAGTGCGAGACGAAACGAAAAGAAAGAAAGAAAAAAAACCGATTCGTTTTCTATTTTCCTACATGAATTGAAGACGTACGTATCCGTATTACGACTTTTCTTAACTCGTCTGATTATGTTTTTGTTGTTGTCGACACTGAACTGAGGGCGATTTAATTGACTAATCGCGGTTAATTTTTTTCACCTACTTGCCCGACAACAATGAAAAAAAAAAATCCGGAAAGGTCCGGTTTGATGTCGTGGGTCTGTGGTTCCGGAAGCTTTATACATAGAAGTTGTACGGGTATTAAATTTGTACGCTATTGAAAATAGCTTACGAAAATAACGGTTCTGAGTGAGCGCAATGCACGTGTGACTTAAATATAGAATTAAAGAAATTTGTCACAAAGTTTGGTTTATTATTATTATAAAAAAAAAACGTGAGAAAATTTCAAACCGTATGCTGCACCGCGTAGTTTTAAGTTATCACGTTTTTAGCGTCAATTGCACAACAGTTGATTCATTGTAAAACAACACCGTTTTACAATATTTTTTTCGTACGCGTTCGGAATATATTGAGCGGATTATTTTGAAATTTTTTATTCAGATAGCATAATTTATATGTTAGTAATAAAAAAGTTATAAAAGTTTGACCAAATTTCGAAAATTTCCCAACTTTAAACATCTAAGTATACAAAAATTGTGATTACGGGTTTTTCAAATTTGTTTGGTACTACGACGTCGTATTTACATGTTGAACCTCGTATGAAATTTTTTAAACTTCTTGAAATTTGTATCAGACCTGTGTCCTGTCAGTTTTGATATTATCATGTGAAAGTTTCAGTTTATTCCGATCGTTGTTGTCGTATACGTAATGCGGCGCCAAAAATCTAAATCGATATCGTGTCAAAAACACGTTTACCCACGGTGATTTTTAACGTTTAATTTTTGCTCGGTTTGTCGATTGTAACTTTTTAATTTTTTTACGCTTAAATATATCATAGGTACCATCTAGGTGTCCGTTAAATATCAGCATTTAAAAAAAAAACATAAAACGTCCAAAACGAAACAACACTGTGAAAATAAAAATAATGTTCTTGCAAATGTAGGGAACAGCGCGCGGATTTCCGCGAGTCCTGCCGACGCGGGGTCGATAACCGAAACGTCGCGGAAAATACTACGCTGCCGCACGACTGGGTCATGACCAACCGCGCCGCGGTACACGGTCGGTTACCACGGTTACCACGGGGTGCGGTTGTGCGTGTGTACCGCCGCAGAAGGGGCGGCCGGCGCGGTAGGGGCGGGGAGGGGGTTGTTGACCTCTCGCGCGCGCGGCAGTTTGAAAACAAAAACAAAAAAACCGACAAAACCGCCCTTGACGTCATATTATGGTGGCGGCGACGTACCTACGCGCACTCCGGGTTGACAGTGCAGTGTCCTATATACGTTGTGTTTTTAGATTCTGCAGAAAAACCGCTACGATTTTAACAGAACCTCGAAAGACGGATGCGAGATGGTACTTGAAGCGTATTTTGAAATTACGATTACTTTTTTTTTTTTTCTGTTCCGAGGAAAAAAAGAAAACGGTAAAATTTTGCGCTCCGTTCGACTTGAAATTTTTACACGTCATACGGAAGGGTTTAAAGAGAGTTTACCGTTGAAATTTCAATCGATTTTTAATTGCTTTTTAAGGGAGCTAGGGAACTTGAAATTTTTTTAATTTCGCGCAGTCATCATTCCATAAAACCTCTAGTTTTTATGATTATGTCTCTTTAATACGATCATCGAAACAAGACAGTTCAACATACGCTAACCCAACACAACTCTGGTTTATAGCTCGCTGAATCTAAAAGAAAAATAGTTTCTCGTCAGTCTACAACGAATTACTATTTAAATGATTGTTCGCAGTACCACGCGCACTGTTGTTTTTATCGTTTCCATAGAAAACAGTATATTTTTATTTGTTCGTGCAGGCTATATACCAATATATATATATATAATACACACGCATCCGAACTGTACAATAGGGGCTGAGGCGTTATGATCGATAAAAAAATAAAAACACACAAAACGACGTTACGCGATGTCGTACTAGATTGCCGCTGTAGCTGTTTTTTAATCAATATACTGCGGGTTATACGGAGCATCTGTGACGTTAAGTTTCGTAAAACAAAAAAAAGATTTGTAAAAAAAATGGAAGGATCATATATTATTATGCGTGTTTACGTGCTGTACAACGTTCGAATCAATTTTAAACGTGCATATTGATTGCGCACGTTCAAAATTCGTTTAAAAATATAGTAGCCGATACAATATCGTTTATAGTTCTTCGCCGAACGACCGACATGTCACGTAAATATGTTTAAAATTTAAATTGTTAGCGCAAGATGAAGAAGTTTCGCTAGTTATGCTACAACCACGAAACCAATACACCAGTGCAGTATAAATGCCTATACGGAGCGCCTCGCTCTTTTTTTTTGTTGAGAGATTACGACTTTTATTCCATACAAATCAGCGTTATGTAAACAATATTTATATTTCACAGAAATCAATGGTGCTCGAGAGGACTGTGCCCAGCCGCCCTAGTCGAAAACACACAAACTCTCCAATTATCGACTGCATCATGAATTATTACATAACATTTTAATATATTTATGAATAATTATGCATAAAAAAAGCAATATGCTGGTCAAATTAAACGCTGCGAAATATAATTTACTCCCTCGAAGAATTTCAACATATTATACGTATAATCGCAGCAAACGGATCAATTTTAGATAGTAGAAACGTTGCCGATAAAAAGGTACTTTGAAAAAGTCTAATACGTACCAGTAGAAAAACTAGCCGTCTGCCTAAAAGTACATTTCCGAATAAATGTGCGCACGGTACCTATATTCTAGATGTTTATGAGAGTCGTAAATTATAAAAAAAAAAAAAAAAATGTTTTCATTCTCACCTAGAAACGACTGACGATCTTTTCATTTAGTCGATTCGTTGTTATAACTTGAAACACTTACCTGCAAACAAAATTGAAAAATATTATTTTAGTTATTGTAAGTCGCAATATGTTATGAGATGAACGACTACCCTACTGTACGTTCTCGGTATCAATATTTTATTGTCAATCGCGAACCCCACACATCAAAAACACATCATCTCCGACAAATCGAATTTATGTGTTTTTTGTTAGTATCGTGCTGAATCGCAGCTACCGTTATTAAAAAATCGCCGTTCTCCTTAGCGATTTCCGAACACGTTTGAATACGGCTAAACCGTGTTTGGTACTCGAACATTCGGATGGACGATTTCTTAAAAGCTTTATTTCACTCCTCGATAATAAACCTTTTAATTTCACGTCGATTTTAAACAACGATTTTAAAACGTTATCCTAGAAACCGGCTGACGCTCGGAATCCCAAAAAAAAAAAAAACCGACGAAATTCGAGCGCGGGCAAAACAAGGCGGCGCGGGCGTCGTTGCGACGGGGGGGGGGCTCGTCTCGACGGGGTCAACGTTCGGAGCGGCGTTGTAGGAAACAATAAATACGCGCGCTCTGGTCGCGACCGATGGTCCTCGTGCCGAAATGAAAGAAGAAGAAATATTAGACACGGACGCGAGCGAGAAGGAGCTCCGGAAAAAAAAAAAAAGACGTGGAAGAAAAGAACGCGCGCGGGGCGTTGCGTAACCGTTGCGTTATATACACCACGTCGATGCGAAATGTGCAGGCTCACGTACGTCGTCGCCGCTTTCACCCGAACGGCGGCAGGTTCGCCCATCGCGCGCGTTACCCGCGGGTCATCAAACTCTCCTCCGGTCTGGGGCTGGAGGAGCGCAACGCGCGTTACGTTGCACACGCGGGTAACGTTATCGCAGTGATAATATTGCGCGCGCTCCGAGCCCGTTTTTCACGTTTTTTTTTCCCCGACCGCCACTGACACACGTCACGATTTTCGACTGTTCCCGCTGTCCCCCAAGTCAACGGCACGGCGGAGAGTGGACCGCGTCAAATCCGAGCGAAATTTATAGGTCATCGCGCGCAGTTGTTCAAAGAAAATCAATTCTTCGTTTTCATCGCGCTCGCTTCGAACGAACTCACTCCGATCGGTTGACTCGAAACGATTTTATACTATTTTTTGTTTTTATGTAAGAGCTAAACGCGGAAACCTCGGTAAATCGATCGCACGTTTTCGGGTTGAATTTCAAAAACGTAAAAAACGTACAAATAACACGTACCGTGGGCGCGATTCAAAATTTAAAGTTTTTTTTTTTTTATGGGGGCAAAATTTGTACTACTAGGCCGTCCCGTGATGTACACAGGATTCTTCGCTTTTCTCTCCCGACTATTTGGGGTCGGCAGCCCTCGTCCTATGGCTCATCACGATCATTAACATCCATAACACATCCTCATTTCTTTTCCAATCGTTTCCGTCCACGTATTCATTGGTCTCGCTCTTTTTCCTTCTTCGACGATCATTTTCATAAACGATTTTACCGCTTCGGTTTCATCTCTCTTCGTCGCAAACCGCGCCTCAGTCTATCCACTATCGATACACGTTTGCAATCATCATGTATTGTTTTTTTTTATTTCTAAGAGGCACGAAAAATTAAATTTTTACAGTTTGTGCGTTTCGCTCGTCGCCCATAAACGGTTGGCAACTAGACTCTAGTGGTCTAGTTATATTATTGATTGCTGACATTGTACATGGGCTGTATTTCAACACATAATTAATATTAAATCTACGTCACGATGTTCGCCAAAACAAAAAAAAAGAACGAAAAAATTGGTTCCATCCTTGAAATAATACATTCGTACCGAACCATTCTGCGAACCGTAACACGAATTAGAATGTCACTAAGGTCACTTAACATGCAGCTAAACTGCACGAGTATAAAACGCGCATTGATATTTAAGGAGAAACTATAACACCACGAGAAAGTAAAATGTACAACGAAAGTCGTCTGTTTGTAGACAGGTACGCTCTTTATGTTTTATTTAATTGTTTCGAAAAAATATTACTCTTTTTTAGATTTATTTGACAGTCATCCATAAGCGTACTCGTAAGTACGCGTAAATAGACGTGGTAAGTACATCAAACGTGTCTATCGGAAGAAACTTGTAGCCTATAAAACGCACATTCCATAGTGAAAAAAATAAAATATTGATCCGTTTGATGAAAACGTATTGAAAAATGTTATTAACTGTTTCCCATTCAAATGTACGCGAGAATTATTTTTGAAATTAAACGTAATCCGTTTAGTCAAAACACGGCTTACAATCGTGTTTGCAGATTTTCTAAGACGAACATCGATTACTTATAACCGGCTGTAAGCACCTATACTATAGTAAGTTGTTGCACTCGAATAATAAATATAAATAAGTTACAAAATCTAACCTCTATAAAATTTCCATTGGCTAACAATGGAAATTTGGTACCCGAAGTACACATTTGTTAAAAAATAAAGCAAAATGGTTCTAGAAGTTGAGTTCCATAATTATTCGTTTACAATAATAAAATAAAGTTACACAATCTACGGGGGAAAAAAAAAAAATTAAAAATACGAGTTATCGTTACAAATTACACTATCTATCGGTAAAACTAAAAAAACTTGTTAAATATAAAACGTATTTTGCATTCGGTTACGTTTTCGTCAACAATTGTCGCGAGTTTGTTCATTTTAGTAGTTTTGAACAGTATAGACTGTATGGACTCAATCCTCCATATTATTCATATCTAAGTATAACAATAAGTTATAGCGATGGATGAATGATAACTATCGATACAATATCTATTGATGTCGCGAGAGATTTTCAATCGCGGTAACTAGCGGTAAGTAGCTGCAGGGCACTTTTTTTTTACTGTTTCGTTTACATGTTACACATTTAAATATGGTTTTTTTCATTCTATCTTACAAAAAAACCCGTATCCACGCCACTGATAATAACTATAATAATCACTGCATGATGGAAGTTTACACAAAAAAAAAAATGAAGAAAATATCACTATAATAACATCGTTGTGTCCTATGTGCGTCATACTAATATAAGCTTATATTAATTACGCGTTTCGCGATTCACGGCTTTTGAAAAAAAAATAAAAAAATTTCGAAACTCGTTGCAATAATAATTAAAAATGTCTGAAATCTACATCTGTAATCTGCAAAAAAAAAACACCCACAGTCAACTGTATGATATACACACACTCGGAGCACGGCTGCAGCACGCAAAAAAACACACAACGAGACCAGAACGAGAGGGACTGAGATAAAGAAAGAGCTTAAATTTAAAAACCAGACTCTGTTACAAAAGTGCCTTGTCGTCGAGTGCGAAATACGGTATATATAATATTATGTTGTATACGAACGATGAGGTTTCTCGTGGTAAAAAGGGTTCTTGACTCTATCGAACGAGTTTGCGCCGCAGCGTTACAGGGCACACACAACGTATATATGAAAATTCCGGAAAGAATCAGACGCACTCGAATGAAATTCGGTGTACATTATACACGTATGAAACGTCGTAAATTACACGAAACCCTTGGCGATTTTCTATTGTACGTCGTACATTGTTTTCGAGGATTGCAAAAAAATATTGTTCGCGAACGCTGGAGCGCGCTAATCGCAGATTACTGTTACGCTTTGATTGTTGGTTTTTTTTTTATTTTTACCGATATGACGTACAGGGCGGATTATAAACGCGGTTTTCTTCGAATTTTTTATTCTTTTTTTTTTTACAAAACACTCGGTATATATCACGCCGAACTACCAAGCGGTTTTAGCGAACTCGCAACTATTCGTCCAGCGGTAACAAAAATTATACACGTATCGGTTCTGTTTTTAAAATTGTCGTTTTTTATCGTCAAAGTATAACGCGTTTCAAGTTGAACCGGTACATCGATCTTGCTTGCATAGTTTCAAACATTTTCACCGAAATGATTCTTGTTGTCTCGCCAGGTCGACGTCGGAAAAAAAATCTACGTCCAAGCGAAAACGGCGTATTAATTTTGATACGACTTGTTCGCGAAATTTTTGAAAATGACGCAACGCGCTAAGATGAAAAAAAAAAAGGAGCGGCATCGAGTATAATTTATGGTCAAATTTTTTGACTCGGCCAGTCGCGGTATATAAATGTCACAAGGCTAAGCCAGGAAGGATACATTGTGCTATCCAAAAAGTATTATTAAAAATAAATTTCAATGTTTTTCTTTCTTTTTTGGACTAAGCCACACCGAATTTCAGGCTACGCCGCTGTAGTCTGCGGTGTGCGGGCGATAACGTCGTGTGAAACGGAAAAACGTATGTTTGGTGCGAAAATAAAAACACGACGAAAACCAAATCAGAAAACCGTTACTTGTGAAATCGTATGTACGCGGTTGAAAATCTTTTATATAACACACCGTCGTTTAATTATTATTATTATCATACATTATTATATTATAATAATATACAGACGCAGCGCAGTGTGTACATGTAACACTGTACACGCAACTGGACACGCGAATAGCACAAGCGTCATAACATATTATTTACCTATTATTTTAACCTCGATGGTTTTTTTCCGTACGGTTACACGTCGCGTTCTTCTTTTTTTATACAATCTTGGTTTATGTAACGCGAATAAACCATCTGGGTAACTACTAGTTCTCGCACGAGTTCGCGGTCGGCAGGGGTGTCTGCGTGATGAGGTCAACGAACCGCGATCACAACTGCAGATTTCACTTTCTATTCCGAAGTTTGCGCGGAACGGACGATTGCTTATAAAACGCAGTATACGAGTAACTGTTAATGAATAAAAAAAACCATTTTTTTTTTTAAAAAACCATAAATTAAAGATCGTTTAACTCGTGTAATGTCTCATTCGACCCGTACCCATCCCGTTTCCCCATTCTAAAAGCGCAGGGAAATCTCACTATGATTTAAAGTATAATTTAAGTTTTGTGTAGAGAGGGAGGAAAGCAAAGTACTCAAAAAGAAAAAAACCGGCATGAGACGTGTCGGTAGTTTGATGGAGCAGCCTGCACTATATACGTTTTGCACTGGTTCGGAAGTTGTGCTTCAAACGTACAGAATCCGAAAGCAATGATAAATCGCTGCCTTCGAAAAAACGATTCTGAGCGAGCTCAGTTGTCTGTAGTACACGTCCTGGTAAATTTTCTTGTTGCGATCATTGTTTTAAACGTTACGGCCAAAAACTAAATCGACCCCGGATTAGGCCGTAACGCCATTTTCTCAGAAAATAATCAAAACATCAAAAAATGCTTCGAATAAAATAAAATTTAAAGTCGAAATCCCAATTTTTTTTCGAGGTATTCAACGTAACGATTGGAGCACTCCTTAAAAACGTCATTACAAACCTGAAAATTTCAAAATTGTTCTCCGTAAAATTCTCGATTTTTTTATTTTTGGGGAGGAGGGGTTTTGGTGTAAAACTTAAAAATTAAGCAAAACTTTTGAAAAAAAAACTTCAACCTAAGTACCACCGGATTTTATAGACCTTTCATTAGAGGTACTGACTTTGAAGATCGGATCGTTGCTTCTATACGAAGAGATGTTGACAGAAAAAAAAAACGCCATTGTAAAAACAATACATTCCTCGCTGCGCTCAGAATCTAAAATTCAAAATTCTATTTTACGTTCAATAGTAACTAGTTACATTTATTGTAAGCTGTATTTTTTATATAGTGTTTATTAACCCCAAAACTGGCTTTATTTTTTTTGTGACATTTAGTGACTGGTCGGGTTGAATTTGATCAGAAATTATTTTTCTTTTACTGGAACTAATAAGATCGTTTCTTTTTTCTATATTTTAGTGTTGCTTAGATGCATTATTTTTAAAAATTTCTTAGTAAAAATCTAAAAATTTAAATCCATTCCTAACTTATTTAAACATACTACTTTGCGAGACCAAGATTATCAATATTTTTATTTATTTTTTTTTTTTTTTTGTAGGGTTTTTGATTCCAAACACCCTACCAAAATTATTGTTTTTGTCAGCTATTTGTTTATTTCAGTAATTGAACAAAGCTTATTGTTTTTACATTTCTATAAACAAATAGTATCGAGGTGATCCAGCGTGTTTTGTACGTTTCGTACGTTTTACAAGGAAAAAATTGGTAAAATTCGAGCAGAAAAATATAATAGTGTAAATGACTACCAACACCTAATTCGATAAAATCGTCTAGTAGGAATAATTATATGGTTATTATTATTATTATTATTATTATTAGACGATATTTTACAAAAATTTTTTAAATTAAAAATTATTTTCTAGATGTTTCTATAAAACTGAATGAACAGGTATTTTCTTGTACTAAGATAAAAATAATTTCCAAAGTCATTAAAATATCGTGACCTGTACAAGAATTTTTATTTATACATTTCTGCAATCACTATATTTGATCATCTGATGTTTTTTTTCGACATGATTTTCTATAAACTATTAGTTAACTATACAACATTTAAATAATATTAAAACTTATATAAGTTATGACTTGGTATCTGTGGACACTAGCGAACCAAAAATGCATTTAAAATCAAAATTTTAGCCTGCAAATTCAGCTATTATTTTATCAATATAAATGTATTGTGTTTGCACACCATTATTCTTATACTAATATTATAAAAGTATGTTACACGTGAAGCAATAATATATACTTTTAAATAATTAAGTCAAAGATTTTATGTTCGTACTGTCTTGTCACATTGTGAGAGAAACGCAAAGTATAACAGGCAATTAGCAAGCAACGAAAATAGCTTACGACTGCTTGGGGGGAACTCGTTAACAGACATAGCGAACGTATCAGAAGATTTGAAAAAGGCTGTGGAAAAAAGTCGGATTAACAATAAGCCCAAGCAAGACAAAATTGATGGAATTTTGATGCAGACCCACGGCAAAGATAAGGGCGGCTAACTTTTGAAAGAGAGGTGGAATTCAAATACCTATAGGAGCAGCATAAAAAAAGATTGGTCTGAAGAGATAAATATTCGTGTAAACAATGCGGAAAACATTTTTTACGCACAAATGAAATTTATTAACTCCAAAATGCTATCGAATAGATCCAAGACGAGTTTTATACGTGTCGATTATAGGACTCACCTTGACACGTGGATGTGAAGACTGGACAAAAACGACGGTTACAGAGAGGAGGCTAAAAACATTTTAAAACATTGTATGGCGGCGGGAAATATGCGGCCCTGCGTTCGACACAAATATGGGAAGTTGGCGAAGAAGTTACAATAGGAAACTGCAGGGAATGATGAACTTAGTAGCTCCTGCAGTAACTAATTACTTGATTGAAGGTCAAAGAATCCAACGGCTAGGTCGTATTCTAAGAAAAAAACGACCCTATATGGGAAGTGTTTGAGTTGAAACCTCAAGGTAAACGACCACGGGGACGCCCCAGAAAAAGGTGGATAGACGGAGTGACAGAAGACCCAAACGCAATGGCTGCAGAAGATTGGCGTGAAATTGTGCAAGACAGAGAAAAGTGGCGGGATATTGTAGTGACGGCTAAAACTCTCAGAGAGCACTTAGTATTGCCTGCAGAAGAAGAATATCTTGTCTAGGTATAGTTTTATAGTATTGTTTATGATCTACATTATTATCTATAATCAATTGCGTTAACTTTTGAGCTTTAATTTCATTATCAAGTACAATAAAATAAAACGCGTAAAACTAAACTCTAAAGACGTTTTTTCACATGTATACAAGCATTCAATTATTGTTTATGACGTGTCGCACAACGTTCGTACGTTAAAAATAATAATAATTACTCATGCACTGTGCAGTACGCAGTGCTAAAAACCAAATATTAATTTTTTTAATAACGATAATCCATTAATCATTATATTGTATTTACTCTACATTTTTGTAAATCTTAAAGTTCTTAAAAACATTCGAACGAAATAAATCGCACGTGTTTCTAACACAAGAGTAATACGATTCGAGTATACTGTATGTCGTATATAAATCAATAAAAATAATACAATAACACCTTCAACTAATATGTTTCAAAATTGAAAAACAAGTTATTCCACGTGATGACTAATCGAAACGCACAATACGCGTTGTCAGAAAAATGATTAATTCGCATTATAAAAAACATACGAAATCCACAAAATTATGAGTCACTGTGTCACGATCGATTGTGATAATTTGTCAACATTATTTTTAGTAGGTAAATATATAAATATAGGCACGTACAACAATAACAAATTAAAATTGAAAATTTTCAACAACAATCAAGGATCGTGTCAAGAATACTGTATCTGTTATAACAAATCGAATATAATATAGATTTAGACATGATACCTATATAATATTATGTGAACGAGATGACTTGTTTTATTTTAAATTCTAAACGCGTTAACGAATAAATTTCAACAGTATTTAGTTGAAAAAAAAAAAAATCAATGATCTAGACAATATTTCAACAGTTTTCACGTCTTTAAGTCGCGAAAATCGCAGTGGAAAATGTGATAAAATCTCTATTGATCCGACATTGATCTGTTATGTTACGTATATCAATAATTTCTCAATACTTATACTTTGTACGGTGATCGAACCGCCACGGTACATTAGGTTTTATACCGTCGTGGTCAGTCAAACATTGTTTTGTGTCTCTACATATGGTTTTTGGAAACGCAGATTTTATCAAAATAGAATCTCAAAAGTTCAAGTGGTGCGCCAAAGAAATTTTAAACGAACATAACGTAGTAAAAAATTAATTGTAACAGCGCCCGCGTATAAAAAGAGCCGCGAGATCGTTCTCGAGCGAGCTCAGTTGTCTCTATGGTCTACGTCACGGTAAAAACCTATATTGACGAAATCGAAATGACGCCGTTTTTTTACGCTTTCAGAATCATCTACTGGGCAGATTATGAAATTTCTTCATTCGGACGGCAAATTTTGTTTTACATAACGCGCATTTGAAATATTCAACTGCCAATTTTTTTTTTGGTTTTTGGTGTAAAATAGCTCCGTTCAACCAAAGTACCTGCGCCGGAGTCCATACACGCATACTGTATATAGAAGCACTGACTTTTAAAAGGAAAAAAAAAAAGTTGTCATTGTAAAAACAACGTACGTTCCTCGCTGAATCTAAAACGAACATCTCTTTGCGTATCATTTCCAATATTCTGTTCGCGTTCGAAGTGCGCCCAACTGCACCGTCGATCGCGGTTAAAAAAAAAAAAACGGTCCGATAATTATTATAATATTGTTCTCGTTGTTGTTACATAAACTCGGTTTGCTCTCGCGTTAATTGGTCTTCAATCGTGTGATATTTAAATTTAATCATCGTTGCAGGACTCTTGTGTATATATTTAAACCAGTGTTTCTCAAAACTCCGTTCGTGATGTAACGACCCAATTAAAATGTGTGTTTTCGTTTGACCGTCCGTGAACCGTCAGAACGGTATGCCCGTTTGTATTGTTAATAACGGTGCGTGTGTGTGTGTCATTATCGTTTTGGCACGGATCACCGAACGGTTAAAAAAATAAAAATACGATTAAAATATTCGGACCCACGGTGGATTCCGCGATCCCGTGACCCCGCGGGCGTCGAGAAAAAAATTTAATACTAAATAAAACTAAAATTTTACCGAAATCAAAATCGTCACGTCACAGATAGTTCACGCGCAGTTTCAACGAATAGTACGGGAAAAAACCAGCAGAGTCACTTTTTTTTTTTTTTGAAATCGGAGAAAAACGTGTTTTGAATTCAATTCTACCGGGTTGTTTCATCGTAAACTTCCAGCGGTTATAACTCTCGACTTGTCTGTTTGATTTTTTCCCCCCAGTTTATACACGCAGTGCGCGAACAATTCGATACCAATATCGGGATTTTGAAAAAAATCAGCCGGTTTTTTCCCCTTTCATCAAACTACAAACGCGCGTTTTAACTTTTACTTGATAAACGGTTGATTTGTTACTGAAAATTAATGAAAAGTTGAACAAGCGTTTTGATTTCACGCGCACAATATTGTCGGTAAAACGTATAAACACGTACGCTATATTAGACGGACCCATTTTTACGCGTCGCAAACTATTATCATAATGCTGGCATATGATAATCACCACGTCGTGCGAACAAATAGAATGAATCATTTTTTTTTCCGAGTACGTCCAAAATTCAAACGTGCCTGCAACGTACGCGCGTGTCTGAATAACGTCAAAACGCCGTGAAAGCTTTCCAAAAACAAAACTCCGCGTTAACATTACACGGCGCGTATTCTTACATACCGTATTGTAATTATTCGTAGAATTAAAAAAAAAATTGCGTATAGATTCGATAATTGACACGTACAAATTGCGCACGTTGCTCATTATTATATTATGTCCTTGACAAACAAAAGCGAACGTCGAACCGGTTTGTTGACAGTGGCATTAAACGGACCGTTTACGGAAAGCGTCAGTCGCTATAATATTTATATTTCGTTTTATTACACATCACATTACACTCGTGTAAACTTTCTCTTTTTTCGTAACTTAAAACCCCGCGATAATAGTTTTCTGCAAAATGTTTTCGCCGCGTCGAAATAAATAATCGACGGCAAAGAATCAAATTGAATAACAACACGATCCTAAATACATACACGGTACAATTTACGTACGTTAAGGGGTGGTCGTCTAAGAGAACAACAACAGGAATCAAACTTGGTACGAAATATCATACATTTCGAAAAAATTAACGCTTCGATACCATAGGTCCGTACGGCTTTGAATGTTCAAATAAAAATTTGATTTTTTCTGTCGCATACCCACGGAGAAAATTCGACAAACGTGAATAAGAACGATTTGATAAAAACCGCGTAGAAAATTAGTTTGTCCTACTTCGTTCTCAAGGTCAAAATGTTAATTGACTCGACTGCGCGCCGAGTCTTGTGTACAAATCATACACACCTACCGCCGTATGTTTAGTGTTACGCGTGTGTAACTAAATTACACGTTTTTCTTTCACGTACACTCTCGTTTTTATTTCAGGACGAGCAGCAGTCAGAAACTCAAACCAATTCAAATGTAAAATGTTCTAAACAGCGATTGTAATGTTCAAAAAGCCGCGGGATCGATCTAGGTATTTTAAGGTAGTTTGACGGAGCGTAACGCTTTGGGCGCGGGACACCGAAAATTGTTGTTCAAACGCACTATTTAAATTTGACATCGAAAAATCAACGGTTCACTTTTGAAAAAACTATTCTGCTCAGTTATCTAGTATGGATCTAGGTCCTGGCAAAAACCACGCTTGACAAAAAACATACTTTTATTAAACATTTTTAAAACACCTAACAAAAACTTTTTTCAATATTTTAAACGTATTGAACTACTTAAGAACACACAAAAGTTCGAAAACGACGTGGAATAATTTTTCTGACGCCGGATACGACGATTTTGCCGTTTTCGTCGTTTTCGACACACAAAATAATCAAAATATCAAAAAGCTGCACCCTCTCTACCCGCGAAAACGTCATTACAAACATCAAAATTTTCAAATTTTCTCCGCGAAATTCTCGATTTTTTTTTTTGTTTTTGGGGTAAAACCAGAAATGTAAGCAGTATTTTAAAAAAAAAAAACTTCAACAAAGTACTACCGAAGTCCATGAACCTTTTAAAAAAGTTATTGACTTTAAAAATTGGAGCATTCCTTTCAAACGAAAACTTCAACACAAATCTTAAAATTTCAAATTTTTTGCCGTAAAATTCTCCAAAATTTCCGATTTTGTTTTGGTTTTTGGGGTATCACTCAAAAAATAAACAGGATTTCAAAAAAAGTTTCAACTAAAGTATCACCGGAGTCCATATACTATATCCTATCAGTAGAGGTACCGATTTTAAAAATCCGAGCGTTCCTTTTACCCGAAAAGTAGTTGACAGAAAAAAAAGTATCATTGTAAAAACAATACGTTCCTCGCTGCGCTCAGAATCTAAAAACAAATAAACGTTTCATAACTGTCATAACTCATGATTAAACTCGACTGTATTAATTCTATTCAAAGCCACGAAGTGTATACTATATGTGTATAGTAGTATTAGTAGAACATGCGGCCTATTTCGGGTCAATACCAAAACATAATGTGATGGGCGTGACATCCGGTCGAAGATCGCATACGACGAATTCATAAAGAAAAGTTCATACATATGAAAACCCAAAACAATAAAAAGTCTTTTATTAAATATTTCAGAAAATATCATCCATCATAATTCAATACATGCTTAGTATAGTACAAGTAAATTCTGAATATTAAAACGAATTCAACAAAGAATAATAATGTCGATCAATATAATATAGGTTAATGTTATTTTCATTATAAGTACATTAATACGTATTGACAGTAATATAATAAAACATTTAATAACTTTTTCACGACGAATTTTTAAAAACGTGTGTTGTGTATTTAACGTTTTATGGTAAAAATCAAGAGTATTACATCATTAATAGTATCTAAATTTATTGATCACTCATAAATTTTATAAGACAAGTGTGCATCTTTTGAAAATAAACAACCGTTACCGCACTCAAGATCACAGTCGCTCGAATTTCTATAGTACGCGTTTTGAGTGTAATATTTAGTGGAATCTGTTTGACACACGCGTATAATATGTTGTAAGCGATATAAATATAATTTTTCTCGAAGACGTTGCAATAAATTTCACACAATATACAACGTACCTACACAAGTATTTTCTAAATGACCGCAATGTGCATAATATTCCGACATCGCGTCACAATATACAGCATTAATTCATTTTATCTACACTAACTTAAACACATAACACAGAGGTACTTATATGAAATGGATAGGTAGAAGTGTAATAATTCTTCAGAAATCTAATCCGTTTTTTAAAGAATTCGGTATTAGCAATTTTCGTTAAGTTTTATGAAACATTTCAATTAAACGCGGATAAGATATTGTTCGGATAATTTATGAATAGTCCCATACGCGTTTACAATAAGTAGGTATGTTCATTATATTATAGCTTTGTCACAATGTTGCACAATATTTCGGTTTTCGTTTAGTAATCATAACATCCACGATGTTACTCGTTCATTATATTAAACGTACAAATTTAAGTCAAAAATGTTTTCAAAAGAATAATGTTGATCGCGCAGTTTGGAGGGTTTTTGTGTTCACTACAGTATTTTTTCGTTAGAATTATTATTGCGCCGGTTGTTTCAAAACAT
>CM029357.1:28478815-28517669 GCA_017140985.1 Hormaphis cornu
CCCCCGCCGCAGTTATTGATAAGAAAATTTCTAAGAAGAGTTTGGGGGCGGCGGTTGTCCCCCATGCCCCCGTCGTAAATATGCTGCCTATTACTCGGGGTCCGATCGTAATGCGGGAAAACGGGTGTCTGCAACAACCGCAATACATTATCGTGTTTAAAAAAAGGTCTACAAGTAGAATTGTACCGTGGTGAATTTAAACTTTCAGATTTTCGTCGTGTACGAATAATTGTATTTTAAAACTGAGCGGTATGGTTGTAAAATAACAGTGTGAGTACATTACATTAACAACTTCGAGATGGCAAAAATCATACATAACGACTGAAACAAAAAAATAATACTGTCTGACCAACATTACAAATTTTTTTAAAGTTTTTAACCATACTCTTATATGATATAGGATACAGATATGTACGTGTAAATATTGTTCAGAATGTATTAGGGTTTCAAGTAACTGAAAAGTAATCGTCTTATGAAACTGTAATAACTAACAAAAGTGGAAATATACAAATTTCGAAACTCTGCAAAAATGTATCGCAATCGATTCTAATTTCACACATTAATTCATTCGATTCTTCTCAATTATTAGTGAAAAGTCATTTGAAGCATTTTCGAGAAGTTTATTTTTCCATTTTTGGATCGTGTCTCAAAAATTACGAAAAAAAACCTCTCATAAAGTGATCGCCAAAATTCAATCACATTCATATAATATAAAAATACTAAAGCTTTGCTCAGAACCTATAAATATTGAAAACGAAAGAAACGGTAGTACACCCTGTACAAAGAGAACATTTTATACTCAATCAAGGGTTGTATAGAACGCTCCAAAATCTTTTGATGATAGGTTTCCCTATGCAGATTCTACCCATTTTAAGTCTTTCTATTTTGCCTTTGCGAGATGGATTTCGGAATATGGAGCAAATTATTTACTAATAGAATGATCGCATTAATCACGTAACAAGTTTTAAAAAAAAGCCGGAGTCACTCTAGTCGCGTGGGTAGTTTGATGCTGTTGGTCACTGTTTTGAAAGGTTTGTACAGAAGTTTTATATTAAATCTGTTAACTCGTATAGAGAAATAGAGAGAACAGAGGAACAAAAAAACAAGTCACGTACAAAATTATGTTTTAAATTTTCTAAGAAACGTTCAAAACTTTTGCTGACCAACAATAGTTTTTATTGATAACATATTTAATTTTAAAATCTTAAATAATAAATTTGTGTGAGTTATGAATTTTTTTCTCCAAAAATAGTCAAAAGTATGACCGATTTTCGAAAATTTTCGAATTTTATAAACAACATAAAATTTGTGACAACGGATTTTTGAATTTTTCATTCGCGTACATGTGAGGAATCTTATATTAAATTTTCAAAACATTTTGTGTAAAATTAAATTTTTTACTGTACAAAAATTACACAAAAAAAAGTGAAAATAAAAATTCAAAACTCAAACTTCTTGAAACTTGTATCTAACCCCTTACCGTTTTTAATGTTATGTGAAAGTTTATTCCGATCATTATTGTGGAAGTTATAGCCAAAAATCTAAATTGATTATGCAAAAAAACAAAAAACGTTTGCCGTAATTTTCACTTAAATTTATGACCTCAAAATTTACCATCTGTACCCATACACCTATCATTAGAGATGCTGACTTTGAAAATCGGAGCGTTCCTTTTGTGCCAGAAAAGAAAAAAAAGAAAAAACAGTGTAAAAAAAAATACATTCTTCACTGCGCTCGGAATCTAAAAACGAATGAAATCTACATTATGTAACAAACCATAAAATACATCCTGATCGCGAAAACTTCAAACGAACCACTCTGTATGTCACGCGTTGTAGTACACACGCCAAAGTTACGCAACGATCTGTTATTGTACGAACACAGTGTGTACGTACATTTCTTGGAGAATGCGCACTGCACACAACAGTATAATATAATCCAGCAGTTAAATCTATGGCCACACAATACATATTTATATACAATGTTGTTTATTAGGGAAAAAAAAAAATTGCAAAAGTCTTCTCTTAGCCACGGTTGGTAAGTAATATATTACACATTAGTTGTTCAATGTTTGCGCGTGCGAGCTAGCTGGTTTTACGGTCAGAATAAATAGAATCGATCAACATAAAACATTTTACTATTATTATTATTATAATGAACAATATTTGGATTTTGTTAGAAACACGACACGTCACCAAGAACTGGAACTTTGCAATTTATCAGTTCACAATGTAAGCGTTAGGGTTTCGGTTTTTTTTTTTATTATTATTATTGTTCGCTATTTATCGTTCTGCAGAAATTGGTTTAGGTTATAAAAAACTGTTTTTAAAACGGTTTTTTTTTTTTTTTTTTGTTACGAGTCCTTACAAAAACTTTATGAAAAATAGTTTTAAAGGTTCCGGAGTTTAAACCAGTTCTCAATGATACGGAAATACATAATATCTAGATCTAAAAGTTTTAAAGTTTTAAATAATGGCATTATTATAAATAGTGGCGTAAGACGATATCATAGTTCAACGTATTCGGGTGAAGATGGGAGGGAGGGAGTTAAACGCCCGCAAATTGTAAGAAAAGTTGAAAAAGTTACAAAGAAAATTCGATTTGAAAAATGATTTTTGCAAACATTTTATTTCACATTAATAACTATAGTTCCCAGCTGGTCTGGACTAGCAAACAATCCAGTGAAGTCAGTTTAGTACACTCACACAAATCGTAAATTCTCTTATACCCTATCCCTTTCACCATAACCTACTGTGAGCCACGTGTAATAGTAAAAAAAAAAAAAAAGAGTTTTCTTAGACGTTCAAATTTAACTTTATATTTTTAAGTCGACTCAAATTGTTAAAAACCAAAATCAATTATTGCCGAGTTAAAAGGTGACAACAAATATATATATATACATACATGGTGAAGCCTAACTAAAAGTAAAAACTAAATTATAAATTCAAAGTTATGACCTTTCCAGTATCTCTACAAACAACGCTCCTTATATATTTTACATTAAATTTAGTTTAATATAACCGTTTTTGTCAAAAAAAACAGTATTTTTTTCATTTTGCTATTTATATTATTTAAGTCTGGATTAGGTAGATTTATCATCACTAACTTTAACTTATATTATCTGTTACTATTACTGCTTGACTGTAAATTGGTTGTAAACTATACTAATCATAGTATAGTAATAAGTAACGACTATCGTACACATGATTTTTCAACAATCTCACATAATATGACAACATTAACGAAATCAGAATGAAAAATACAAATTCAATAACATTACATAAGGCACTTCAAAATGTAAAAAAAAAAAAAAAAATTAAGTAATTTACATACATGAGTCTCACTTGAACGTGATTACTGAAAATAATTCGAAAAAATCCGAAACGTATGGTAAAATTAAATATTACCGAAATTATAACTATATTTAACACGTAATGAAAAAAAAAAAATTTTTATTAAATAATACTCAGAGAAAACCACATTGTTATGACACTTTGTGAAGCAATTATTCTATTTTATTCTCGATTCCGTTTTCTACAGAAAAAGCAGCACGCTAAAACGCGCAAAGCACAGTTTTAAAACATTTACGCTCACTAAGGCCACGAGTACACTATCTATCGGCCAAGGTGGCAACTAAACGACTTCTTTACAATATTTTATGTTGCTGCACCAATACGCAGCTATTAGAATGAACCTGAACAACTAAAACTAGTACAACTAGACACATACTCGCAACTGATCTCGTTAATATAAACTCAGTTCGTTCGTTTTCGCTTAAATTCAGACAAAAAAAATACAACATACCTACATACAAAAATAAACTGTTTTTAAATACTAGACGCAAAAGAGATTATATAGGAAACACGGATTGTGTACATCTGTAAAATACTTAAAAGATCAACTCATTATTATATCAACTCGTTTTCCAACGATGTAATTATTTTGCACTTGACATTTTAGATTTTGAGCGACGAGCTAGTAATGTTTTTTTTTCTGTCAATAAATTTTTGAGTACAAGGAATGCTCAGATTTTTACCGATAGGTATATGGACTCCGGTGGTACTTTGATTGAAGCTTTTTTTTTTTTTAATTTTGCGTACTTTTTGAGTTAAATATCAAAAACCAAATAAAAATTGGGAATAACGGAGAGTTTTGCAACGAAAAGTTTGGATTTCGGCTTTAAATTGTATTTTATTTGAAGCATTTCTTTGATATTTCGGTTATTTTCTGAGTTGTGTGCCAAAAACGACGAAAATGGCGAAATTGCCAAATCCGGCGTCCGATACCTATCAAACTATCGTTATAAAAAATTATTTCGTGTCGTTTTCAAACATTTGTGTACTAAATTAATTTAATACGTTATAAAATATCGAAAAAAGTTTTTGCTACCTAGGTACTTTTTAATTTTTTAATTATTTTCCAAGTACATTTTTTGCAGTTGAATGTGGTTTTTACCAGGACGTAAACTAGACACTGAGATCACTCGGAATCGTTTTTTCAAAGGCAATGATTTATCATCATTGCTTTCAGATAATAAATAATACGTCTGAACCACAACTTCCAAACCAGCGACCCACCCAAAGCGTAGTTTCTACTCCGTCGAACCACCCACGCGACCTAGTGTGATCTCCGCTTTTTTTCGTTCATACCTATGACTTGATAGTAAAAAAAATAAATTTCGACCAAATTAGTAAAAACCATACATTTTTACGCGCTATTTTAATATACTACTAAAGTAACAATTATTATCATTATTACGTGAAACCAATTTAAATTATACATTTTTAGTGAAAATCATAAAAGTAAATTCTATTTTTAAAATTAACATATATACATATATATATATATGAATTAATATGTGTACACGCGTACCGAAAATTGTTAACGGAATACTTTATATAATAATACGGAGTGCACAGTAAAGATAAACCGACGTCTGAAATAGATTAATTTTATTTGGTCATTTTTAAAACGTTGGTTAAAAAATAACACATAGACTACATACAGAAAAGACACTGCAGACAAAATAACTAAGATATCTACTTATACGATAGTATAGCCATTTCACGGTGGTTTGAATGAGCTCTATGGTTTAAATGTTTCAGTTATAGAAGAATTATAAATCTCGAAATTAGGTAACTACTGCAAAAAACTGAGAACAATGACGGTAAATGAGCTTATTTTTGTGTTCAACATAAGTGAGATGCATATGTATACAGTACAAGTATTGTTGGGTGGGCACCAGCTATGTATAAAAGATGGACTTCTCATTCGTGTTGTTTAGATGATTCAATCAACGAAATAAGTTGCAACAGGAAAAAAATCAAAATATTAGTTTGTGATAAACACTCAGCACACAAGTTCAATACTAACGTACCCAAAAAATAGTCGAATGTATATAATAATATAATGTTCAAACAATTTTATTTGTATAATATGAACATCCCATTTTTTTTTTTTAGCATTTTGGTTTGAACTTTTCTCAAACTCGTCAACTGCACGTTGCCTGAATCAAATCGGATCAAAATCGCAGCGTTTAAGAAACGAAAATTCGTTCAACAAACCTTTAAAAGTCTGCAGGACAACTGATCTATTGGTATTTTAGAGGTATTAAGGGGATAATGAATAAAGAAACGTTTAAAACCTTAATACGAGTTTTATGACCATATAAATACTAATAATGTTTGACTATATCGTGTGTATAAATGACTTAATATCATGAAAGTCGTACAGTCCATAACCTGCGGTATCTTTGATATAGAAAGCTTCAGGTAAAAAATTTGGTTACTGAAAAAATAATAAAAATACTGCAACGTCTAACACTTTCTATAGAACGATGTTTTAATACCTGAATAACATGTTATACAGATACCTACACTGTAATTGTACGGTTATAACATCATATTAGTGGTTTAACATAAAAAAGTACAGGGATATATGTAAAACAAAATAAATACGCATTGACGCAGACAAATCTCAAACGTCCAAAACAATTAATAATAGCATGTTTTAGGTACCTACACAAAATATTCTGGACAGCTAATTTTTGTTTTATAAACATTTATATTTTACCGACCGAAATTACGAACCAGAAATAAAACTAAAAACCAAATACTAGTGAGAATTCGCTTTCAAGCGTTTTCGCAACTAACAAGCCACATACTCCACTATTCAGTAATTGTTTGCACAATACACTTGATAAATTGACCTGCACCGTTACTTAATTTCACGTTGTACGCCGTTATAATTTTTCCGTCAAAACTAAAATATGCAATTCTTATAATTATTATCATTGTCATTTTTATCAGAAACCGTACTATACTGTCTGCAGACATATAACCTATTTACTCTACAGTTATATATATATATGAATTGAACTGGAAAAATGCTGACTTCATTTGTTTCAACTTGTACTAAAAAAAACTAAAGTACTTATAACTTATCAAGTGTGTTGATATACTACATACCAAGACTACTACCGACTGGATTTTAACTCGAATAACTGCTGTCTAAATGGTAGTGTTTAATTTTATTTAGAATAAAATGCGTAGAGAAAATTACTATAACCGAATACATTTTTAGTTCATAGTTTTATGCCTTCTGGTTCGGTTTATCGTCAGTATGTATATAGAAAAAAGTGGCGACCAACCTGTAGGATAAAACAATGTTTTGACTTAACCTAATTTTTATTTTTTTTTTCACCTATATCTTGATTATAAATTTCAACTCGTATGTAAGCGGTTCTCATTGGTTAATTTAAGTTATAACATTAAATTTAATTAAAAGTAATGACTATGTATTACTTTTTGGAGCGAACTGAGTACGATTTAGTTTTAAAGTCAGTTCTTGTTTATATAATCAAATTTTATTATGTTACATTACAACTATAATATACAATTCCTTATTAAACATTCCAAAATAGTAACCCACAGCATCAAACTACCCACACGACCTAGAGTGAATCCAGCTTTTTAGATTTTGAGCGTAGCGAGGAATGTAATGTTTTTACAATAATGTTATTTTTTTTTTGTCAACAACTTTTTGAATAGGAGAAATGATCCAAATTTCAAAGTCAGTACCTCCGATGAAAGGTTTTCAAACTCTGGTGGTATTTTGGTTAAAGTTTATTTAGATTATGAGCGTTAGCGAAAAATGTATTGGTTTTACAATGATGTTTTTTTTTTCTGTGATCAAAAGTTCTTGTAGAAAACCTGCACCAATTTTAACGTATGATACCTTAAAAAATAGATAATGGATCCGAGATGGTACTTTTAGAAAATAAATAATGCGTTTAAACCACAACCTCTAAACTTGAGACCAACCCAAAGCGTAGTCGCTACCCGGTAAAACTACCCACGCGACCTAGACTGATCCCGGCTTTTTTACATTATAAAATATACAACACCACACACACCCGCCGCCTCCGTTTGGGCGAAAAAACGGTCTGAAAATTCGAATTTTAGCCGATTTATGTACCAGGGCCCCATGAAGTCGACGTTAGTGTTTTACGTACACCACGTGGCCACAAACACGTGTACGCGAACGTCGCATCAGTTTCGTGCCGCGTCATGCGGATCATGAGTCCCTGGTACCACGGTGGGCTAAAATACACGTATTTGCCACCAGTTTTTGCCTGAACGATTGCGATAACTATAGAACAGTTATAGATAAGTCCAATCTTCGAGTATAAAGACAGCCCCGAGATGGTACGATGGTACGTACGTATTTGGAATCATAAGTAACTGAAGTTTTAGATTCTGAGCGTCAGCAAATAATGTATTTGTTTTACAATGATGTTTTACAAAGATGTTTTAAAATGATATTTTTTTTTTTTTTTTGTGATCAAAAGTTCTTGTAGAAAACCTGCACAAACTGAAACTTTTACATAATACTAAAGTGGAAAACATACAGATTTGATAAAAGTTTTTATTGTTAAATTTGTTTTTACCACGACACGTACACTATACAACTAAACTCGCTCAGAATCGTATTTTTGAAGGAAGTGATTTATCGTTCTAAACTAGTGATCCGCTCAAAGCGTAGCCGCTACCCCGTAAAACTACCCATACGACCTTGACTGATGCCGGCTTTTTTACATTATAAAATAATATACAACACCGCACACACCCGCCTCCACCGTTTAGGCGAAAAAACGGTCCAAAAATATGTATTTAAGCCGATTTATGTACCAGGGCCCCATGAACCGACGTTTCATAATTATGTCGTGTACACGGCACCGTTTAGGCGAAAAAACTGTCTGAAAATACGTATTTTAGCCCATTTATGTACCAGGGCCCCATGCACCGACGTTTCATAATTATATGTACACGACCATAGCACCGTTTAGCGGAAAACAGGTCTCCACTTGGCGCGCTCGCCACTTTGCAACTTCCCGTGCGACTTCATGCGACCCTGGTACAACGGGGGACAAAAATAAATCGTATATTTATTCTTTTTCCAGTCTTCAACCCTTAGATTAGTTTGCTGCAGTTCTCCATGCTTCCCTATCATTACTCAATTCCTTTAGTTCTTTATAACTATTCTTCCCCTTATATTATTATTATTTATTATTTATGTATATTTATTATTAATTAATATATTATATATTATTAATTTATTATCATTAATATTGTACGTATAAATATACAATAATTGTATTTACCGCCAAAATTTGCGGCGGCAGCGGCGGCGGTGGTGTTATAGCCCGTCATTCCACAGAATCATCAATTTTTGGTACCAGGGTCCCATGAAGCCGACGTTCGCGTTTCACGTACACCACGTGGCCACAAACACGTGTACGCGAACGTCGCGTCGGTTTCGTGCCGCGTCCTGCGGATCATGGTTCCCTGGTACCACAGTGGGCTAAAATACACGTATTTGAGACCATTTTTTTGGCGTAAACGGTGGCGTTGTTAATTATAATATAACTAGAGAATAATTATAATGTAGTTATAGAATAACTATAATAGAGCCATAGAATAATTATAATATTTATAATTATAGAATATTATAATTTAATCAATTAATATAGCCCATCGCTCCGCGAAAGTATCAATTTTTGGTACCAGGGTCCCATGAAGCCGACGTTCGCGTTTTAAGTGCACCACGTGGCAAAAACGTCGCCGCAAACACGTGTACGCGAACGTCGCGTCAGTTTCGTGCCGCGTCATGCGGATCATGAGTCCCTGGTACCATAGTGGGCTATAATACACGTATTTGCGGCCAGTTTTTGCGTGAACGGTGGTAATGGTGTTTTTTATAAAATATCTATAGAATAATGTTAATGTAGTTATAGAATAATGACAATATTTATAATTATAGAATAATGACAATATTTATAATTATAGAATAATGAAAATATTTATAATTATAGAATAATGACAATATTTATAATTATAGAATAATGACAATATTTATAATTATAGAATAATCATAAAATTTATAATTATAGAATAATCATAATATTTATAATTATAGAATAATCATAATATTAATAATTATAGAATAATCATAATATTTATAATTATAGAATAATTATAATATTTATAATATTTATAACTATAGAATATTATAATTTAATCAATAAATATAGCCCATTGCTCCGCGAAGGTATCAATTTTTGGTACCAGGGTCCCATGAAGCCGACGTTCGCGTTCAAGTGCACCACGTGGCAAAAACGTTGCTGCAAACACGTGTACGCGAACGTCGCGTCGGTTTTGTGCCGCGTCATGCGGATCATGAGTCCCTGGTACCACGGTGGACTAAAATACACGTATTTGCCGCCAGTTTTTGCCTGAACGATTGCGGTAACTATAGAACAGTTGTAACATAATAGATCCAATCTTCGAGTATGATGACAGACCTGAGATCGTACGTATTTGAATCATAAGTAACTGAAGTTTTAGATTCTGAGCGTTAGCGTAGAATGTATTGGTTTTACAATAAAGTTTTTTTTTTTTTTTTTCTATGATCAAAAGTTCTTATAGTAAACCTGCACCAATTTTAACGCATAATACTTTAAAAGAAAGATAATGGATCCGAGATGGTACTTTATTTGAAACGTTTCTCAAAATTTTGATTATTTACGAAGTTCTGAGGAAAACAAAAAACGGCTCAATTTTTCGAGTTGCTCAGATCGACTTGAAATTAATATATGTCATTTAGGAGGGTCTAATGAGTGTTCTGCTGAAATTTCAGTCGATGTCGTTCATTTTTGAGGAAGTAATAGAATTTTGAAATTTTCATTATTTTGGGCAGCCGCGTATTTCTTATGGGAGGCCCAAATGATTACAGGACACGTGTTTTTTACACGTCGATTCAGATTTTTGTTTTTCGATTTTTGTGATCACTTTATCTAGTAGAAAGAACGCTCCGATTTTAACGCGTGATACCTTAAAAGATAGATAGTGGATCCGGGATGGTACTTCAATTGAAAAGGTTTTAAAAGTTTTGATTATTTTTTAAGTTCTGAGGAAAAAACGATAAAAGTCAATTTCTCAAAAGTGCTCCGTTTGACTTGGAAGTTGTATGTGTCATTCAAAAGGGTTTGACGAGTTTACTGCTAAATTTTCAAACGATTTTGATCATTTTTAAGGGAGTTATGGAATTTTTAAATTTTTGAAATATTGAATTTTAAACAGTTATTGTTCCATACAACTTCCAGTTTTTACGTTTAAGTCTCGAAATTTTTAATACAATCTAAACAAGGTAGTTTTACATATGTGGTTAAAAAATTTAGAAAATTGGTTAACACGATTTTGGTTCATAGCCGATTTCACGTTGTTATTTTATCGTAAAACTCGTCATTCCGGGCGGCCGTGTATTTCTTATGGGGGTTTCCAACAAACAAACAAACAAATAATTGAAACGTGTTTTTTCCACATCGGCTTAGATTTTTTTGATCATAACATCCAAAATAAAGATCGGGCCATGCTTTTACACAATATCAAAATAAGAAAGATACAGATTTGACAAGAGTATTTATTGTTAAATTTGTTTTTACCACGACGTATACTAGACAACTGAGCTCGCTCAGAATCGTATTTTCGAAGGCAATGATTAATCGTTGCTTTCAGAAATTAAATAATGCGTTTTAACCACAACCTCTAAACTAGTGACCCACCCAAAGCGTAGTCGCTACCCCGTCAAACTACTCACGCGACCTAGATTGATCCCGGCGCTTACTTTTTTGAATTTCGCTTACTTTTTGAGTTTTAATCCCAAAAACAAAAAAAAAACAAAAATATAGAATTTTACGGAGAAAAGTTTGAAATGTTCAGGTTTGTAATGACGTTTCGGGTAGAAGGATTGCTCCAACCGTTACTACGCTGAATACCACATAAAAGTTGTGATATCGGCTTTAAATTTTATTTTATTTGAAGCATTTTTGAATTTTTTTACGAGATACGTATGTATAAACGACAAAAATGGCGAAATCGCTAAACCCGGCGTCGGACATATCGATTTAGTTTTTTGACCGTAACATCCAAAATATTGATCGGGACAATCTGAAACATTTACATAACACTCAAATAGGTATGGTACGGGTTTCATAAACGTTTCAAGTGATTTTGTTGATGTTTGAGCTCAGAATCGTTTTTTCGAAGGCAACGTTTTTTCATCGTTGCTTTCAGATATTATAAATAATACGTTTAAACCACAACACTTCCAAACCGGCGACCCGAGCAAAGCGTATAGTCAAACTACCCACGCGACCTAGAGCGATTCCGGCTTTTTTCCATCGCAGCCTAACATCGATGTCACCGTTTCACCCCTTGCTTTACTATCGAGAATCATCGAAGCTTAAAACAAAAAATGTTTTAAAGGTGTCCAAAAACTAGACGTTCCGATGGCAATTATCTTTTCACACGGCTGTAGTATAGGTATCGCATATATATACTGCATGACATAACCACGCTCAGAACTGCGCGTTCCGAACAGTCGAGCTTTTTGTTATACACGAAATAGTTTTTAGAACATTAAAATCAAACCAATACTCGTGTACGAAAATCAACGAATGTTAATTACATTATAATATGCGTGTAAAACGCATTAATGGCTCGAAGTGTGTACGTATATTATTCATAACGCATATTGTACGGCGGAAATCCGAAACTATTAATAAAACTTGGACAAGTGCCGGAAGTGGTCATTCGAAACCGTACGAAATTAGTACGGTGCGTAGTAAATTCGTGATTGACGCAAAAAATAACCGTCTTGAAAAACACGATGATGAAGCATGTAGTATAAATCACAGGACGTAAGAGGACGCACATGGTCTTAACGTAATCACCGTCGACGTGTATACTTGTGAATTGTGTCTGGATCAATCGGAATTCGTGTACATTAAACGGTTGTACTTGCTAGCTACGATTCTTTATTCCCCGTCATTATTTTTTCGGGAAGTAACATAACCCCTCTATCATCTTTACACTAACACCTCAAGACATAGACACGAGTATCGTGCACATTATTCGAGGATTGTTTTTAGAGTTGTGATCCTAAAGTCA
Source organism: Hormaphis cornu (assembly GCA_017140985.1). Classification (NCBI taxonomy): domain Eukaryota; kingdom Metazoa; phylum Arthropoda; class Insecta; order Hemiptera; family Hormaphididae; genus Hormaphis; species Hormaphis cornu. Next base: position 28,491,325 of record CM029357.1, read on the forward strand.
ACATTTCCAAAGCGGCTACTCGTTGTTCGCGATCGTTAAGAAAGAAGATTAAACGCATTTGCGCGTCATAATAAAAAAAAATAAACAGTTTTGAGCTGCCTACTGTGCGAGTTCTCGGGCAGCTGGTACGTCCAGACGTGTCTTACAAAACACGAAACGATTGTTATCATCCATTCACGACGGCTGTGTAACACGTCGATAACGCGAGTAGTAGTATATTGTAGCATCGGAAAAAAATTCTCGTTCTACACTTCAGAGGTTCAAAAAAAAAAAGAAAATGTTACCACCGTTAATAAACGGTTTTCGACGCGCACGGTCGTTAAAAGAGAATATCAAAACTTACTCACTGGGGATATAACCAGCCAAATCAATATGTTTTTTTCTCCAAAAAATGGCGATCTCGAACCGTTCGCGCTGTCGGCGCGAAACAGGGAAAACAATCGTTACGTAGACAAACGGTGGCAGGCAAGGCCGTTTGAACCGAATCGGTTTTTCTCCGATTTACACAAAACACTAATCTTTTTTTTTTTCCCGGTCACGAACAAATCTACCGATCTCTGGCCGTAGCACAAAACAAAGCGAGTACAATACGTTTTTTTTACCACCGCGCGATCGGCGTAAGAACTGCGACGACCGCGGCTGCGAGACGTTTCGCGACGACCGCGGCTGCCCGTCACAACAACAACGGTTTTTGAAAACCGGTCGAAATGAGAAACGGCACCGGAGAAACCCGCGTGGAACCCGGTGTATCGTCTGGCCCGAAACGCAAAAAAAAAAAAAAACACCAAACACGCCGAAAACAACGCTTGGAAACGGCTAGAGGACACTCTAACGCGAGCGCGCGCGCACCCGCCACTAACCGCGATCGGACATTGTGCGCCGTTTTCAAGTTCAGCAACCCCGCGCGACCCTTTCACGGCCAGACGCGCCGCCGCCGCCGCCGCCGGGTCGAAGCGCGCTCGCTCGCGGAAAACCCCAGCCGTCCGTCGATTTCGCTCCCGGACCTATCGCAAATCTGCGGCGGATTCGGATGCGGTCGCCACGACGACCGTGCGACGTGCAGCGGGCGGCCGCGTCGCGTGCGTACGCACTACAGGTGCACCGCCGCTGCGCCCGACGACTCTTTTTTTTTTTTCTCGAACTTTTCCGGGTACGAGGAACTTATAAAGTCGTTTGTACGGCGTACTCCGGCGGTACACTCTGGTAGATGCTTTTTTTACATTCGTTTGGCTAAAAACCGGAAAAAAATCGCGAGGACTAACCTCACGGCGAAAAGTTTGTAATTTTACGATCTGAAGTTTTCGCTCCGGTCTTCCGAGTCAACGATAGTTCCGTGGTAGAACTCCGGCGGTACTCTGGTTGATGCTCTTTTTTTTTTTTTCCTAAATTTCGCTTACTTTTCGTGTTTTACCCCGAAAACGAAAAATCGAGTTTTTATTCGGGTGGAAGGAGCGCTGCTCCGTTCAACACCACACGAAAGTTTAGATTTTGGCTTCAGATTTTATTTCATAAGAAGCGTTTTTCTATACGCACTTACGGTGATAATTTTCCGAGTTATGTAAAATAAAACGACAAAAAAATGGTGAAACCATCGAATCCGCCGTCAGAACGTCTGTATAAAACTGTCGTTATAAATAAATATTCCGTGCAGTTTTAAAACTTTTATACGCTAAATAAATTTAATACGTTATATAAAAGATTGAAAAAAGTTTTTGCTACGTATTTTACTGTTAAATATGGTTTTTACCAGGACGTGACATACACTGAGCTCGCTCAGAATCGTTTTTTTGTAGGCGATTATTTATCGTTGCTTTCAGATGCTAAACAATACGTTTGAACCACAACTTCCGAACCACTGAGCCACCCAAAACCGTAGTCGCTGCTGCGTCGAACCACCCACGCGACCTAGAGTGATTCCGGCTTTTTTTTTTACCGTCTTAGATGATTGAAAATTTATTTTTCTCCGCTGAAAATTTTCAAAAAGTACCTGGTCACCGCACCGGACCAGGATGCACGTCGTAGAAAAAACCTGTAACTATTGAAATATCTGGACCGATCCGTTTTTTAAATTCTATCTATTAAACTCGTCAATAAATCGAAATAGCTTTTAATCGCTGTATCATATTGTTATATTTTACGAATTACAACATTATTAAATTATGTCCGGGCTTTAAAATGCATACCGAACGACGCATCGGGGGGGGGACAAAAAAATGAATATTTTTACGTTGGTTAAAAATAGAGAAAAAAACAACAAAACAAAACTAGTAAAAGACCATTCCAAATTTTAAAATTTTAAATCCATACTATTGTGCAGTCCCAATATTTTAAAATTCAAAATTCCCAAATGTCAAATACCGATAGATAAATTTTAGTGAGTATATATTGTGTAAATACAATATTATCGTATACTTACGATTTTTCACTTGAATATCGTTAATCTCGTTTATCACATTGTAACTATTTAGGTAGGTGCAATAGTGTTATCAACTCACCTGAAACAAAAATTCAACAGTCAATCAGTATACATATTCGAAAATCAGTAATTGCAATATAACAACAGTTAATGGTTGAATTAATATTGTCTACACAAAAAACAAAACGGCAAAATTATTATTACGTTTAGTGAACACGAAAATTACGTCTCCTCGGAAGCACTAAACACAATATAAAACATTGTTAATCATGGTGGTAGTCATCAGATAAAATCCGAATTAATATCTAAAACAGTTTCTTTATTACTCGGCCCATCCGAGCTAGAGATACCTACCAACGCTTTTTGAGGGAAAAACCATCTTGTTTCATTTGATACAAACATTTTATTTTAAACTGACAACCGCAGTTTTAGAAAAGTTACCGACTTTAAAAATCGGAGCGTACCTTCTATACGAATAGTTGTTGACGGAATTTTTTTTTTTTGTTGTTGTAAAAACGATATCTTCTTTGCTGCGCTCAGAATCAAACAAACATGTAAATGTTTATAAATTGATCGAAAAATTACATGTTTATTTTGTTGAGTTTAAAAGCAATGATTGTACCTATTAGTATGATTTTATGATTGCATTCGATCACGATAATCGAAAAATTCAACGTCCACACAGCAATATTATTCTAAATCACACTGATTATATAATTGTAATCATATTTTTGTTCAATATTAACACATATAAACAGTCAAAATTTAATATTTTAATTTCACACATCCCAAATGTATAGGTATACCATGTTAAATGCATATATTTAAAAAAGAAACTGTATATTTACTCAAGACTTTTATATACCATACCTATGTAAATTAAAAACTAATGAACGAACTAATGGACTACGTTAGAATTGTAACGAAAATTAAACCATGAAAACTAATTGTAATCAAATATTTAAATAAAAATTTAAAAAAAAAAAATTAAACCCACTGTCAAACAAATATTTGATAAGTATTAATTTAAAAAAAAGTAAATATGAGTTTATACCACTGCAGTTTTTAAACGATACTTGGTTAGCTAAAATAAATTCTAAAAAATAATCATCACTTATGTAATAGTTTAACGCTCATAAAATTTGAACTTAAAATTATGGATCAGAGTAAAGATCAATCGTGAAATTGATGTTATCTAAGTTCTGAGTTTCAGCTTGTTCCGATCATCATTTTGGACGTTGTGGCCAAAAAAAACTAAATCAAAATGTAAAAAAAATTACTACGTACACCTACATGGTGGGGGGGGGGAATCGTGTATTAAACGTAGCAAAAACTTTTTTAATCTTGTGTAACGTATTAAATTAATTTAATACATAAAAGTTTGAAAACGACATGGAATAATTTTTTATGACGTCAATATTGATATAGAAGCCGGATTTGGCGATTTCGCCATTTTTGTCGTTTACGGCACGTATGACTCAGAGAATAATAATAATTTCAAAAAATGCTTTAAACAAAATAAAATTTAAAGTCGAAATCTCAACTTTTATGTGGTATTCAACGTAACGATTGGAGCACTCCTTCTATTCGAAAACGTCGTTTTTTTTTTTTTGGTTTTCGAGGTAAAACACAAAAGTAAGCGAAATTTCAGAAAAAGCTTCAACCAAAGCACTACCAGCGTTCATAGAACTTTCATTAGACGTACTGACTTTGAAAATCGGAGCGTTGGTTCTGTACGAAAAGTTACAGAAAAACAAAAAAAAAAATTTTAAAAACAATACATTCCTCGCTGCGCTCAGAGTCTAAAAGCAAGCTTCTCGTATTTCACGTGTCGGCTCGACAATAATTTCACTCGGAAAAATAAATACACTTCCGTCAGGTACAATAAATCGGGATACGTGCATTTGATTTATAGATAAAACTTCTCGTGCGGCGTCTTCTACCACGATGGTCCACTTTCTATGAGATTTTGAGTGACTTCAACAATGTAATTGTAGCCCAATAATTGGTTTCTCTTCTTACTGCCACTCTGGAAACCTTACAAACTTTCTTTTCTCCGTAAATAATTATAATAACGTTATTAATTATTATCATATTGTTTTAATGTCATTACAGTACTTTTCTTCAACTATATGACGTGTAGGTACTGTGTATTTTTAGTACATTATTATACGTTATGTTATTGTAAAATATTATTGTTCATTAATAAGATAATTAGTGAGATATAAAAGATAGAGTCAAGTAAAACTAAATCTCGTAATATTTACATTTAGTATTTATGCATATCAATAATGTAGAACTTAAAATGTACCTAAAAAACATGGAATATTTATTTCGGTTCGACTAATGTACGTTAAAGATGAGAATCAAAAACAGTAGAACATATGAGTTCTTTGATTTTTATACTACATTAGTTTTTACATATCGATTTAGTTTTTTGGCAGTAATATACTTACATACAAAATAACGGTCTAAACTATCTGAAACTTTTACATAATATCAAAATAGATATAATATACACAGGTTTGTTGAAAGTTCTAATTGTTTTCGAAAATTTTAATTTTTTAAATTCGATTTTAACAAAAAACTAAATACACGTGTTATAATTACAACTTTTTTTTATCGCTTTATGTTCTGCTTAAATTTGTAGGTTTGCACGATAAATCATAGTAAAAACATAACATCGTACGACGCGTGTTATTGGCACTCTTCAATAATTTATCATCGAAACAATACTGATTACTATAAGGAGAACATTTATCACATTGGCATAACGACACGATGTTATTAATTGGTATACGTTCATTATTTAACTGGATCGCGCGTATTACGAATGAATGTAACATTCTGCCTTTTGTTTCGAAAACTTAAGTACGACTATCGGGTATGAATAATATTAGACGCATCAAACAATTCATTTCCATAGAAGGTTTAACAAATACGAGAGACGTGTAGCTTAACAATTAATAAGAGAAAATGGTATTCAACGCGTTTTTTCGGCTCCATTGTAACACGTTCGCGCAAAATATTGTAGGACATTGTGTATACACTGTTCAGGTTAAAATTTTTATTTAACGCTGTTTTATCGAATAAATCATAATAGTTTGAACGAACACGTGTGTATAGAAATAATAACGATTACAAATCGTTTGTATCACGACGCGATTATAATCAATATAGGCAAAAATGAAACCGAGGATTTTTCAGGTTAGTATACACACACTATGTTCGTTATGCAGTGCGGCGTTAATATAAAACTGTACTTTAAAACGATATTTTTAGCATCATTTCGAACATATCAAAGTGTTAAAAAGTTAACAAAAAAAAGCCGGCATCACTCTAGGTCGCGTGGGTTGTTTGACGGAATAGCGATTACGCATTGGATGGGCCACTGGTTTGGAAGTTGTGGTTTAAACGTATTATTTAATATCTGCAATGATAAATAATCGCCTTCGAAAAAACGACTTTGAGCGAGCTCAGTTGTCTCCAGTAAGTGTTCCGGGTAAATTTTTCGAGAGTTTCAAAGTTCTACGTACTTAGCAAAAAATTTTTGAAATCACTTAAAATCGTGCTTGTACATCAGCTTGTCCCGATCATCATCCCGGACGTTATGGCCAACAAAAACTAAATCGACGTGTAAAAAAAATCGCGGATTACTAAGTACTAAGTACATACATACACGGGTGGAAGAAACAGTGTGTATTTTACCTAGCAAAAACTTTTTTCAATCTTTTATAACGTATTAAACTAATTTTGTACATAAAAGTTTGAAAACGAGACGGAACAATATTTTACAACGATAGTTTAATGTACAGCTCTTCTGACGCCGGATTTGGCGACTTCGCCATTATTGCCGTTTTCGGAACATAACTCGGAAAATAATCAAAGTATCGAAAAAATGTTTCAAACAAAATAAAATTTGAAGCCGAAATCTCCACTTTTAAGCGGTATTCGGCGTAACGATCGGAGCACTCGTATTCTACCCGAAAACGACGTCGTTATACAAACCTGAAAATTTCAATATTTTTCTCCGTAAAATTCAAAAAGAAAGCGAAATTTCGATGAAAGCTTCCGCGAAACCACCGTGGTTCATAGGCCTTTCGTTAGGGGTACCGACTATGAAAGTCGGAGCGTTCCTCCTGTACGGAAGGTTGTTTCCAAAACTTCATCGTAAAAACACATTCGAATGCGTTTTTTATCGTAGTAGGTATTTTCGATGACACACATAACAACAATAACAATATATACAGGTGGATTTTCAAATCAGTGGCGATAGTGGCGGCGCAATATACGGTGTACGTACATTGTGCGCTTCCGGTGCGCGTTGTTTTAACGCGATTTCGGAACATTTCCTGTGGCGAACAAATACGATAAAGTATAGCGCCGCCGCCGCCGAGTGCGTGGGCGCGAGCTGCGCGAGTGCTATGGCCGCGACGCGGCGAGGTCAACGATCCCTCTGACGACCCTCCTCCTCCCTTCCGCCCGTCCTTCCGACAAAATCCCTGTGCGCCACCCCGCCGATATGGAGCCACTAGTGGCGCGACGCGTTATTGATTCGAACAACAACTCTGTCCCTGCGACGACGCGCGCGCCACTCGTATGCGCCCCGGACGCGCTGGCCGTAAAGTTCCGGTGACGTCACGTCGGAGCCACGCGGCGGTGTACCGTTGCCGTAGGTCAGCAACCCCTTTGAAAATCCCTCACCCCCGGCAGTCCACCGCCGCCGCCGCACGCCCTGCAAGGACGTTCGCGGAAACTCGCGTCGAGACACAATTTATAAACTCTCTTACGTCTGCGTCCTGAAAAAACGCGAGGAGTTTGCTAAAAAAAATACGATAAAATTATATTTTTGAAAATAACAAATCGTAAGTACCTACGTCAAAAGTAACAGAACAGAAGAGGTGCGCCTCGAGGACGACGGCGAGATTTTCGCAATTGTATAGTATACGCGAGCAATTTAAACGACACTGCAATTCGTCGGGATCGCATTCGTTTGAAAATTTATATTTTTCGACGACCTCACGGCTCGGCAAACATTTTACTACAGTAGTTTGATATTTCTTGTACAGATCGCGTCATCGCGCACAATCATTATTACTATGAACGCGTCGAACAGAACGTTTTTGGCAAAAATCAACTCAACATTTCCGGCTACCGAACATGGCGGGATAACTGTAGGTATATGACAAAGTAATATCAGCTTTCATATTTTTTTTTATTTTTTATATTGGCTTTCAGTCGAAACTACCCCGACGTTTGTTGCAGCGTATAGAATGAGCATATTAATTTAGGAACGAAAATGCTGCACGATTTAGTAGAAAATCGAGCGTAAAAACGAGGGCGCGAAAACGAGATTGTACTACAAATGTTGTATAAACTCAAACAATGTTTCGTAGGAATAATAAAATATTTCTACAGGCATTCTGCAAGCGAATGGCGACCACGGACCGTTATAAAGAGTTTTTGCCCACAACCGTAACTCGTTTTGAAGTTATACAACATTAATTTCATTCTTCGAGAAGTATTCAGCTTTACCGCACCCCAGCTGCTCCTGCATCACAGAAATGCGTTATTAAATAGGTAAAACATAGTGCGTTTGGCACGAAAAACCAATGCGCCTAAGACAAACGTGCACACAATGTCGGGCGCGGATACTAGGGAGAAGCCACGGGAGCTATCCCAAATCTCAAAAAAAAAAAAAAAGGAAGGAAGGAAAGAAAAGGAAAAAATTTTAGGTTGGGTGAAAAATCTTTTTTGGCGTAACGATTACGTTTTGGAGTGGGTCACTACTTTGGGTAAGCCTATATGTTTCGAAAGTCGTGGTTGACACTTTTTATTTAGTACACGAAAACAATGATGAATCGTTGCACTCCAAAAAAACGATTCTGAGCAATATGATGAAATCCAAATTTAGCAAAAAATATCGGCTAAATAAAACTACCTATACTACCTGGAATACGACTTTTTTTGGAAATCGCCAAACAATTTCTCACCGACCTCAAATTTACTCCCTTTCTTATTTTTATGCAATACAACGTTTACTGCGTTACATAAGGTACGCTGTTCAAAAAATGATCAAAATATCAACGAAAAATTTCAAATAAAATATACTTAAAAACCAAAAGTATAATTTTTTTGGTGGTATTCGACGTATAGATCGGAACCACCTGCAATCCGTAAAATTGAATAGAATTTACAATGTTTTCGAAATTTCACGCGGCTTTTTGAAAATTTTTCGGGCCATAACTCAAAAACAAAACAATATTTAAAAAAAAAAAATCTCCGAGAAAGGTACAGTCTAAGTCTATTTTCCAAACTTTTTAGTGTTATGAAATTTTTCGACTGGACGCACCGCTCTGGCCGTCGGTGTTCGTAGAAAAAAAAAATTCCTTGTAAAAACAATACGTTATTCGGTGCGCTCTCACAGTCTAAAAGGGTAATATTAATAAAACTTCTACGAAATACTCTAAATGTATCAGAACACAGATTTTGTAAAACACAAGGTCATTTTTGGTTGTTACATGAACGTTTGACACTTTTTAGGGAGCCCACCGTCAAATCTGAAAGCCCGAAAGCCCCCAAAAAAATGTTCTTGATCAGCTCTTACACAATGCAGATTCATTGAGTGTACTGCAGTTTCAAAATTACTCATTTATATGTACACATTATGATTGTTTCTATTATCATAAAATACTACAAAAAATTTTCTATTTACAATAATTCATCATAAAATGTGTACTGAGAGTAAAACTTTATTATAAACCGATTACCGAATAAAATTACTAAACAGGTCTTTCAGCATATAATTATTCACAGTGGGCCATACAACTTTAAGACAGAGTACACGAAGCTATAGTAACTATAACATATTTGTACTATATTATAAGTCACTTACAGTATAGAAAAATACAGATAATACAGATAATTTATTGGTATTATTTTGCATCGAAACTCCAGTAGGTAGTAGAATGTTTGAACGCGTCCGATCTTCTAAATATTATGATTTTTTTTTATTTTTTTTTATTGTACCTATACATTCTATGAAATACATATACGATAAGACATTGGAAAATATGCGCAGGGATCGGTGAAATTCTATGAACTCATAATAACGTTATTAAATCACAAACTGATAACAACAACAAATTTTAGTAAATAAACGCTACACGGTTGACGTGAAAAGTGTAAAATATAATGTTATACAACAGTCATAATGCATAAAATCTTGGTTACCGTGTTGTTTTTGCAAAATTCTTCGTATTACCAGACAGTCAATTTATACTTAACTATATGGTAGTTCAACGTACTGTGCGCGAATAGTCTGAATCAATGGATCATTTGCCACAATATTTCATGCATAAAGTTATTAATACATATAATTTTATGGGGCATGAGAGGTATATAGAGTTACATAGTCTGTGGTTCCAAGAATCGACTCAGAATCCTGCCAAAAAGGCCTGTTTGTTCCAAATGCGACAGTTAAAGTGTTATAGTATGTTTTGCTAATTTAAAAAAAAAAACAATTTGCTTGTATGCGGAGGAGGCATTAAAACATAACATACAGTTCATTATCGATTTTATAGCAGATAAGTTTTGCGTCTAATATGAAAGACCATTATATATAAAAAAAAAAAAAAATAGGTTTACATTTTTTGTAAACGTATTGTCACCACTAAAAAACGTAAGTATATTTGTTACGATAAAATGTTGGACACCGTTCCCTAAATATCAGGTTATTACTATCAACTTACCGGTAAATTGTTTGTTAAACATAATACAGATAATATTGAACACGTATACATCATTACCAAATTCAAACCAATTGGGTACACGACGTACAGTTAAAATGTAAATAGACTAGTAATTACTGCTGTACTGCACAGTATTCGTTGTGTAGTTAGGTCAATATTTTAGCAATTTGAAATTTTTTAAATGTGAAAAAAAGCTATCCTTATGATGCTTTTGTGTTGAACGAATCTCGAACACGAAATCTGCACACGTCTTTGACTACTGCAATCGGAATTGATTTCTCGTAACAGATTCTATCCCAAAAACGAATCCGATGGTAATTTCTCACACTGATCCAGGATCGAATAAATAAAAAGTATGACCATGACATTTAAAAAATAAAACATAAACTGTTCACAATGAATTATGAGCAAACAAATGTTAAGTGTTAAACACGCAACAATTTAATAATATAACTGCGAAAATTAGAACGATTTCACTAATTGAGATCACTCGTTCCCGTTAAGTTTGACGGGGATTTGATATGAGGAGCTCAAACCTTAGATATAAACCTTATTTTCGATAGTTTTAGTCGAGTTGGTCACCGCAACATCACGGTATTTTTTTGTTATTCATTAGCAAGCGAGTTCGCCGACAGAATAGCGCGCGCTATCTGTTGGCTTTCACCGCGAACAAGGTTCCGGTGAGAAATATATCGTTTCCCGCCAAAATGTTGGACGTACACTAAAACATAAAATTATAAAAAAAAAATTCTTCACGTTTTCATAGTTTACGAATTAAATTTGCTTAAGAACATATTATTATCCCGTGGCTTTCCGATTAGTATGAAATAAAAGGGTTCCCATGTGTTTTATTTTTAAAATTTACTAGATATCTATAACCGTCCATAATATACAACAAGAAACCGTGAAAAACGCGAAGCAAACCAGTAACAATCCACTAGCTATCGTAATAAGGCGTCCAAATTTTAATATCCATAACTAGAAGCCACAAACAAAATACTGAGATGATTAGCTAACGCCTCTCTATACAGTTGATGAAAAAGTATAATGACTAACGAGTAAGTAATTTAAAACGATCATCTAAAAAAAAGTAATTCTCATTTGGGAATTAAATTTTTTTTACTATGATTCTAGAAACCTGAAATCAAAAACAAAAACGTTTCAACATTTTGAACTTTTTATCGGACGCTTCATAAAAAAAATCTGAACAATTCTTATAGTACCGGACACCTATGAGATCCCAGTAGTGGCCTATTGACTGTTTTGTGGAGTGACAAAGCGATCCAACGCCTCGTGGCTTCGTTTAAAAAATAATAATTTTTTATCTTTTTCACGCTAAAATTGAAAACATACTTAAACGTGTTCATCTTGAACGACCTTCAGATCTCTTACAATTGAATTCTTATCACACGGAACAAAACGGGATTTAATATACGATGAAGAGAACCGTGAACAATAAATCCTCGCCATCAACAATAAACATATATTAATTCATCTCAAAGTTCAGTGAATCACACAATTATTTATTACTGAACAAAAGAAACCGATACTTTAAAGATAGCGTTGAGCACCTCTTGTTAGCTGTTGTCCTACGTCTGTTTTGTATCAAAAACAATAGACAAACAGCAGTTGAACATCTGTTTAAAATTTCTGAAAATCATTTATGATTTTAATATATTCTGATTGAAATCGTTTGTGAAAAAAAAAAATTTCCACCGCAAAATATGGGGAAAATAATCATTGAATAATCTAGTTTTTGATGTATTCTATATTTGTTTGACTTATTTGAATAAAGGCTTCGTGTAAAGCTATGTGTTAGTTTCAGAGTTTTGACACGATTTATAGAATACCGACGTTCTGTAGTAGACCGTTGAATACGTTCAAAACTATTCAGAAATTCAAATTTTATTATTGAATCTGCAGACGTATAAACGGTTTTGAACCAGTTCCGTGCTGGGCTGCAGTAATTTAATAACTTGCTAGAACAAACCTTATGACAACTTTTTATGCTTTTTAGTATTTAATACATAAGAACAATTACTGTAAATCTGATTCACTCGCAGTTTCAGGGACGTAATTTACATGGAAAAAAGAAATTTAAAAATGAATCAATGCATTTTTACATTGCCAGCGTAGTACGTATTACGTGACTATATTGGCATTTTGTAAATAACGTATTTTTTTTATTTTTTTTTTTTTTTTGTACATAAACCGTACCTATACGTGTTTATTCAACCGGTATAGTCAGCAACCTGTAATTAAATGTTTGTGCGTTCTCTATTGACTATATAGGTACACCTCTATATAGATGAGATAAACTTCTGGTCGAAACGTGCACTCAGCTACGATGACAGAAAACGATATTGTTTTTAGAGCTACGGGTTACGATCATTGAAAAAACAACATTTTTTAAAAAAATCATAAAAACAAATTGCCATTCCTGTAATCAATCTTCTCGACAAAACTTATGTTCTCATATCTTTACGCTATAAAATAGAAATAAATTTAGATTTTCGGAAACCACTTGTGAAATAAACTTCAAAAAACTAACTGGATTCCGCGTAGGAAAAATGTTTTTGAAAAAACGATAACGCGACGAACAAAAATATCATACAAACAAAGGAAACGTATAACATTTATAATGCATAGTTATTGTAAACATGTAAACTCAATGATTTGAAATTGTAATAAAAACTAACTTTGACGTTACAAAGTACTGCTTGGATCAGTAACTTTTGATAGTTTGCTAATTTTAAAATGAACGCATGTATAACTGTCGTGAATTGTGAAGTATGATAGTGCAGCGTGAAAAGATGGTGCTAAAACACGATTAATTCAAAAGATACAAATACGACATATTTTTTTGTTATGGCTTGATAAACGCATAAATTAAAAGTTCTGAAAAATTAAAACTTAACCGAACAATACATTATTTTAAACTGCCGCATTTTCAATTGTGACAAAATAGTTGATATGAACACAACAAACCATATAAAATGTGATATTGTTTCTTAAATACTCAAAAGTGACGTGAGTCAAAAAGTATACGTGCCGCGGTCTGCACGTCGCAATCTTCAATCATAAAATATACCTAAGTTGAAATAATTATGAAATAAAAATTGTAGCCGTATAAATAAAGTATACTGCAGCAACGTTGCATAGAAAATGATCAAAAACACTGTAAAAAGCTAAAAAAGGAACTAGGAAATTTTTCCGTACATGATTAGAATTAGGAAAAATAGGATACACTCAGTGATATACTAAGGATGAATTTTAAAACTATGTATTTGGTTTTAACTAAAAATTATAATTTTTTAACTATATGCGATGGTTTAGTTGAGCAGGTTCTACAAAATATCAATTTGTAGTGTAAGATCGGAGAATAATTTTAACTTCTTTACACAATATAAGAGTTTTAAAGGTTTAGAATACACTATATAGGTACATAATTATCATGACTCTACTTTTTACTTTTACGACAACTATTGAGAGGACTAACTGCAAAACTTATAAAACGTAAGCGGGCGACGAATTAATTAATGACTAGATAATAATTTCAAAAGTTAATTTGCAACTCCTCAATATTATCTAACTAAATGGAAAAAATAACCAATAATATATTGTATAATGTATAACCAAAATTATTTAACGAAACATTTTTGAATAGTGTTTTTACTATATATAACGTTGTCAAATATTCTCTTCGGAATATAAACTATTCATATTACTATAGGGTCTATTCATCCAGATCGTTTAAGTTCACAATATTTAAGAATATCACGTCATATGGATGAACAATAGTCAATACTATATTAGATTCGACCTATAAGACGTGCTTTTATGAGCTGATCAGTTTTACAAAAAGTTGGTATGATAAACCGTACTGTAATATTTATTTAAGAACTTCATGCATGCGTGAAGTTAATATTTATGATTGGCTGGATCGAACAAAATATCTTAGTATTTTTTAATTACTTCACGCTATATGCGGTCATAACATTATTAATTAAAACAATAAAAAATAAGCATCTTTAAACCAATTCGTAACCATATAATATAGTCCATTTGGTGATGTTCATATATTATACGCGCAAGAGCGTGTATGATACAGAAAATACATATTATTTGTCATTTTAGAGTCTGAGCGTTCTTACAATTATGTTTTTTTCTTTTCTGTCAACAACTTTTCGTGTAGAAAGAATGCTCAGTTAAAGTCAGTACCTTTACTGATAGGTATATGAACTCCGTAGGTAGTTCGGTTGAAGTTTTTTTTTTAAATTTTGCTTACTTTTTGAGTTAAACCCTAAAACCCCGAAAAAATTCGAGAATTTTACGGCGGAAAATTGGATATTTTTAGATTTGTAATGACATTTGCGGGTAGAACTTTTATTTGAAAAGTTTTTTTTTTTTTAATTTTAGTTTTAACGTTTCATTGAGGAAATGATAATATACAAGAAAATAATAATTTGTATCTAATGAATAGTAATATAACAAACTATACACATAAAGGGAAGAAAATTATTAGACGATGACTTCCAATGTTATTTGATCGATATCTAATTTAATGCAATCACTATGCAGCCAAAATTAAAATTGTTTTATGTATTTTCAGCGTTTATGTTTCAACGATAAACTTTTAAACAACGACAGTATCGCCTATATTGGGCGTACACTGTACATTTTTATCAGCATATTCAAAGTGTCAATGATTGTATGACATATTGTGTATATGAACTAGAAATAAAGCGCATGCAGTACTATATTTACATTTCAACGTGAACAGTTTACTGAACACATAAACTAATATTCATAACAGATTGATAAAAAATAACCGTATTTAGATAATATTATTACAACACAAGTATCCTGGTTACGTTTTTTTTTTTTTTCAAAGTTAATAGTTTATTTAAAAAAAAATATATACATAAACACTGAAAAATAAACCGCTGAAGTAGTTGTACTATATTTAATACGATACAATTTCATAATTGCCTACCCGCTCACTCTATTTATTTAAGCCTCGAATCAGATTTTTTGTTCTCGTCACTCGAGTTTCTACCAATATTTACGATTATCTTCACTTCCTCTTTTACCGTTCCGATCTTTTTTTCGACCATCATTAAAAATAATTAGTTTTCTTTGCGCTGGTACCTTTGATAAACATTTGTTAATTTTCTCACAGTGATAATCAATTGCGTTTTCATAGTATACTTTAACGTACTTTATAACAAACTATATAACAAAGACAAAACACAACAAAGTCAACAATACATACGTATAATGTATAATATTATTGCGTATTTAGTTGTTGACGCGTCAATGCCCTGCAATTGTCACTCGATTCTATAGTAATTCAAAGCTTAAACTAATTTATTTTTAATTATTTTAAATTACGCAGAACAAAATAAGTTGGTAATATAAACCAACACCTATTCAGTGCAAATTCAACAACAGTATTGTACAATATCGTAATCATCATTCATATTGTAACCAATAGGAAGTACTTATATGCAATAGTTTTTTTTTACGTTTGTACAATCAAATGAATTTCATTTTGTTACAATGTTTTGTACAATCAATATTCCATTGAATCAGCAGCAATCTAATCGTTCGTTCGACGATAAATTTTTGGTCAATTACAATTTAAAGTAGAGTAATAAATTGTCAGATACCTCAATTCCGCACTGTAGTATAATATTTGTTATGTAAACGAAATCGCAGTAGTTCAATCAAAAAATATCGATTTTTCAATTATTAAAAGTCTAATGTAGTGTTATTATATAATTAGTGTTGTATACAATGGTTTTTCGGTGTACGTATAAGGGGTAGTTCATGTATAGTAGTAGTACTTAATTAGTTTATGTACTATAATATACGCCTATAATGGCTAACAATGAATTGCAATTCCGCTATAACATTTGAAACTAAACACTTTAAATCATTTAAAATAAGTAAATTTTGTAAAAGTGTGTTTGATGTAAATTTTTGTGTGCGACGGTTTCGTTCATTTTAAGCAATCACATAGATTATTAACATCTATTTCACTATACCTAATAAATAATTGTCATGTTAAAAACATATAAACCCTGCAAGAATATGACTGTTTTTTTCTTTTCTTTTCTAACGTATACAGGAAATAAAATATAGGTCCAGAATGTTTTATTATAGCGATCTGTAGTTAACTTTATAAACGGTATACTCAGCTTGAAACTAATGTATACTTAATAATCATAATATCCTACGGATCAGTAATTATAATAAATACAATTGTTACAGTACAAAACTTTATGGTCTTTAATGCATACAGTCTGCCACTCTGCACCCAAACTACAAACATAATATGACTGTCGAAAGACAAAATAGATATTACAAAATTGTGTCCAATAAACTGTACATTTGTATCATAATTCAGTAACCATATTTAATCGGTTTGAAAATTTAAATTTCTACTCTGGTTCATAACGTAACATTAAAACAAATTTTTTATTATTTTATTTAATAAAAATTTAAGTCGCGAAACGTATGTTGTACAAATATATTAACTGTAAAATACTTAAAAATATTAAATAAGAAAACTTCAAAAGAAAAAGCACCTGGTAGTTTTAAGCATTTTGAGTTCAGTCTTCTGCAGCGACTTTTAAAGAAAATGTTTTACTGAATACATGCAATGTAACATATTTTATAATTGCGTACCGTCTAAAAATCGCAGTTAAATATTTTAACCTTATTTTTATTATTAATTTATACAGCGATACAAACTAAGTATTTAAGACTACCTACATTCACGTTTAGTAAAAAATTTAAAAATAATAAAACAATTAATAAAATTTAAAATTATGACCCCCAAACTGAGCGTCAGCCTATAATACTATATTTACATGTGTACCGTGTACGAATATTCATAATTATCATTCATAAATCATCACTTAAATTAATAATAACCACATAGTATTTACTATTTACACATTTTGGTATGATCAATTACAATATGATTCAGCTGAGTTAAAATTAAAAAAAAAATCACAATTAATTATGGTAAACAATCAGTTTTTAGTTTATATTCTAAGCGTGTACCAAAAAAATGAATTGATTTTACACTGATATCATTTTCTGTAAAAACTTTTTTGACTATTTAAAATCAACCTAATCTTTACAGCGTACAAACCCTCAAAAGTCAGCTTGTAACTGGACGAAAACTATACATTGTTTGGAGCATGTTTCTTATTTTTTGAATTATGTTTTAAAATAAAAAAAAACTTTCCGAAAATGCTTCAAACAACTTCAAATGTTCACGAGAACAAGAGTAATATTTTTATATCATTAAAATGTATTGTAAAACGTGTATATTATATTATATGTAATGTACACCGACCGAATAATACTCAAATACCGAGCCACCCAAAATAATGATATACTCCCGCAATATATATTTTTATTTAATACGATACTGTAATATTTTAACGGAAAAATATGTTTTTTACCGCAGAATTCAGCGTATTTGATAAAAAATAATGCATAATTTATACAACTTTAAGTAGATTTATAGATGACTTAATACATAGGCCCCGGTGTTAAATACAGAGGAAGTTGAACCCAGTTCAAGCGCCCGTCCTCAACATTGTTTTAAAAGTAAAATTTATACGTTTACACGCAACACAATACCTACTACGAATAAACATTAGATAAAGTTAATAATCAGCGCTCGGAAGAAATGGATTCAAAAGAAACGAGTTCCTTTGATTTGTTTACTTTTTACTTTTTAAAAAAAAACCAGGAATTTTATGTCTGAAGGATTAAGGAACGTGATGGAATTTCATTCATTTTTTAGAGGAACATTGACACTTTTAGCTTATAAACAGGCTCATACGTTTTTCAATTTCTATCTAAAATTGTATTTGGTCGTCGTTTGTTATTATTGTCAGTTGCATGAGCCAGTGGCATGGATCAAAATTTACTTATTACATTTCAATAAAAGTACTGGCGGGTATAATATATTATTGTAATTTATAATAGAAGAAAATTATTAATTCTTTCAACTTAGTAGGTAGTTAAATATTTTAAGTCAGAATTTTTTTTCTTCATATACCTAGGTAAATGCGGTGATCCATACAAACATAACAAATAAATATTTTTTATAAATTTGTCTAAGCCTAATTCGTCTTTCCCCAGGTCATCGTAATGTGTTTGGAACATCAGAGATCCTCTAGCGTTCGGGGTGGTGTGAATCGAGTCAAGAATGCGTATTGAAATTTATCACAAAACGTTTTTTTTTTTTTTTTTTTTTATAAATTCTTTAGATTCTTATGAATATTATCACATATATTCTCTAAATGTTTCATTGTCAGAAACGACGAGAGGATTGATTTCTTTTTTTTTTTTAGGTTGGAACGAACCCGGAATCAGTTACTTTTTTTACCAAAAACGACCGCGAACGAGAACTTGTTACTTTTCAAGAGGAACTCTCCAAGCACTGTAATAATAACAATACGGTAAATTATTCGTCGTATATACCCACCAACTTTTATAATAATTACGCACTATACTAAACAAATTAATATTATAATATACTACGAGTGTGTGTGTGCAGTGTTCTTAATTTGTGTGTGTGTGTTTAATACTGTTTAATATATGCGGAAACGGGAACACGCCCGTGGATGTATGAGAAGTGATAAGTCATAAGTAGGTATAATATAAATGCATATTATTATGTTTTTGTAAGACGCGCGCAGGGAGCAATAAACTTTCGGTGTACGTACGATTCGCATACCTGCGGCTATTACTACTACGTAGGTACACTCAGCTCGTACACAATGATAATAATATTTTATTATTATGTACACTGCGCAGCGATACATCGATATTGCGTCACGCAATAGAAAAAAATTCACCTATAATGCCTGTTAAAAATACGTATTATTTACAGACGCGATAAATGAGAGTTTATCAAGACTATAATGCGTATAACATATATTACGATACGCTAATGATACAGAGTTTTTTACGAAAGTTAAATTTAGGAAAAATATTATCATAATTTTTAGGAAAAAAAACACCGAAATCGGGAACTTTTTCGTCGCGAAATCAGGAAAATAATATTGAAGGAAACTAGAGATGCGGATTTTTCTCGTCAGGCGAAAACGTATCGAGAACCATCGAAATTAGAAAAATAATAATATCGAAGGAACGGGAATTTTTGTTTTTTTTTTTCCGGGAAAAATCAGGAACAATCTTAACCGGAATATTTTTTTTCTCGGGAATCGTTTATAACGGGAAAATATTTTTGAGGAAAAACAAAGTATTTGAGAACCATTAATAAAATCGATTTTTTTTTTTTTTTTTATCAGAAAGCACGAAAACTGAGATAATTTAAACCTAAGAATAAACCGAAATATCGCATATTATCACTGAGTTTTGGCACTTGCTCGCCACGCTTTCTCGGCGCGGTCGTTTCGCTCCGAAAATATCCTAGCTTCGAAGTGCGAATCGAACGATACTAATAAATTTATCGAAAATGGAGATGCACTACTCTTAAAACATACCTACATGTACCTGATTTCGGCAACTCCTAAAATATAACTATTTCCCCTGTAAGTAATACAAACCCTGATTTTAATAGTTCCCGATTACGCGAGTCACTTATAGGTTTTTTCCAGAAACTGAAACTCCCGATTTTGTATAAGATCCTAAAGAAACAGATAGAGTTCAATCCCGCAATCTATACGTTGTCCTGGTGTTTTTTTTTTTTGCTGATTTTGATGCACGCCCACGCCCGGTACACCATAACTATTAGTAATCGGAATACACGCGTGCCATCGATTCGTATTTTATAATAATATGTAGAAATGCGTCAACAAAACATAATATTATATTACAAAATCCATTTCATACAATGCTTTATTTAAACACGTTTTCCGGCTATTCGTTTTTTTTTTTCTTCTATTTGCGGACTCGATTTTTTCTTTTTTTCCTTTACAGTGTTACGTTTAAATCTAAATTTCTTAGAATCGGTAAGACGCGAAACAACTATAAACAAGCGCACGTCAGAGACGAGTGGCCTAACCAACACCCAAAACGGCTCGTAATAATTTACATACACAACTGAGTTGTTACTATATTTAAAAATACATGCATAATATGATTATTATGCGTAATAAATCATCGCGTTTGGAAAACGATTCGCTGCAGTATCCTCGGCTGTATTTTAAAAATAAATTTAACACGGTTTCGCGATTGCTCGTAAAAGACTATTGAAAAAAAGAAATACTTTCTTTGACAGCCGCATTACATTGCGGGTAACACTTGCCGTCTCGGAGGGTAAAAATGACAATTTTATCGAAACTACATATTTTTGCACGTTTTCGGACATTGAATATCGGTGCGGTGCAGTCGTGACGATACGCGGAAAGAATGGTTTTCAGAGTGACGGCGACGGTATTATTTAGAATCTGGGGCTTGCAAGAAATGAGATGATCGCGAACGAGGTTTTAAATTTGCGTGTTGTGTTGTTTTTTATACAGAGCATAACAAACAATATGTATATAAAATATATCCAATATCTCGTATTTATATCCAATTATTAATATACTACACAAATCTACTGACTGCACGAGAGTCGCGCGTTAGATTGCAATTTTCATGGTCCCTACCGTGACTAAATATAAACACTGCGCGGGCAATCTGTGCCCCAGAAAATACAATATTGATTATCAATCATCATACGTATTGGTCACAAATTCGCATTTTGCTGACACGCCTGTTATTATTATCTATAGTCATGTTTTTCATTGTATGGACATCGAAACCGAACACCGCAGACGACGATCGCAGGGTCGGGGGGACAGGGGTGCCAAAACGAAAATGCGCCACGGACTCTCGTATCCGTATTTGTGCAGTTTCGGACCTCAATATACGTATGTGTTGAGTACTCTATATTTTGTATTCCGAGTCGCGTGGACAAAAACTTTAGATCGGTAATAGATATTTCACTAAACGATCTGCCGTTTCAATGTTATGAACATTTCTTATAATCACGTTAAACCCGTGTATTACAATCACGATTTATGATATACATCTTTTAAACCGTGACATATGGACACGGCGGTGAGAGAACGCAACGGACCCGCAGTTTTTTTTTTTGGAGATTTGACCCTGCGATTTTTCCCCCGCAAAAAACGCGTCGTTATTACGATGACGACTATAATATTATGTCTGTTTATCCGACAGGATCGTCACTCTTTTTAAACTACGAAATTCCCTGACTTTTCCAGTAAGAAAAAAATCTATAGCTTAAACGGTGTAATATTCATTTTTTTTTTTTTCTAAAAATTGGTTATTGTTAAATCCTTTTAATTCGAAATTGAAATACTTTTGCAACACGCCTACCAAAATAAGCAATTACTCCGTTAAAAAAATTTAATTTTTTTAAACTTTTCAAAATCGGAACACCTACTCGACCAGCGTTTTCTAAAAACGAACCGAAATTCTAGGACTCGTAATAATGTATAGAAAAAAGTTTTTATGGATGAACGCGCGGAAGTTTTCCCGAACTCAAGTCATTACACGCCACTGCTTCAGGGGCGTATCAGATCAATAATTCTAAAGCCAAATTAAATTCCCACTTACCGACGTAGTCGTTGCCGAATTATAAAAATGTGAAGTTTTTAAAAATCAGATTTGTTTTCAAATCAATCGTGTCCATTCAGTTAATGCGGTATTTTAATTTTTTTAATCTATAGATTACGGGTACTGTAAAATAAAATGTTAAAACGTTTTCAAATCACAAACTTCCATACTGTAGTTAAGAAACGTTTAAGTACTTCCCCCCCCCCCCCCCCGACCTGCGGGGGCGTCATTCCAATATCTGCTTTTTTCTAGGGTATATTATACACTTCATTTTCTAAAATAACCCCTAAAAAAATTGCAGTACGACCCGACTGCTACGAGTCCTGCGGCTAAAACTGGCCAACCTGTGACCGTTTGATTGACCTGACTCGCATCAAATTTCTCTCCGCCCACTTATATCCTATATCCTATATCTTATATCCTATACGTTCAGGAGTACGGTCCATACGACCAAACACGAATGCGCTGAACTGCGTCATATTGTGTCGGCCCATTTTCATCGGTACCGAGCCGGCCGGCCCGTTTTCGACAAATTTCGACCCAAAAATGAGGCGCGGCCCGCAACTTTTTTAAAAGCTGTACCAGGGATGGGCGAACCCCTGCGACCCCGACCGGATTCGTCCGAAAATTTCCTCCAGGAAGAAACGGCGACACTCGTGTACACCGCAGTTCACTGTCCGAGATGAAAATCGACAAAAGCGTCCGACGGTATTGTGTTTATGATAATTTTGATGGCGCGTGTTTTGAACGGTGGCGCTGCAGCCGCCGCCGTTGAGTTTGGTGAATGATAATGTCGACGCGGAAGTGGCGGGCCGCGTGTGCGGGGGTGACCGTTGGACCTGTGCGCGGCAAGAGTTCGTTGAACTGGGAGCGCGCGCCTGGAGAGCTGCTGCTGCCGCTGCCGCCGCCGGTATCGCGCGGGAGCAGCGGGCGCAAGCGTGCGCGCGCGAAACGCTCCGGCGACGAACGCGCGCGCGCGCGCGCGCAACCTCCGCCGCCACCCCGCTCCGATGCGATCGCACACGCACTCGCTAAACCGAGCTGGGGATCCCGTTCGAGCGAAACAAGCGCCGGCCGGGGTCTGGGTGAGACACACACAGTACGAGTTTTCAGAAAAAAGTAAAAAAAAAAACACATTATCAGTTCGATCCGCGTGTTTCTGGGTCAATGCGCCGTAAAAGAATGTCTCGCGCGTACAGGTATTATGTCCGTCGGTTTTTCTTTGGCCCTTCGGTACGTCGGTGAAAAAAAAAACGCCGTGTAACGACCCGATGGAGAAACACGGCGGTTTTCCACGCCCCGCGCAATGAGCGGACAAAATATTAATCAATTCGAGCCGCAAGTTCGTCGTCTCGGAGAACGCGCGACGTGTTATAAGTTATAACTTATAACACTAGCCGGCGCGAACATCGATGAGCTTTCGACCGCGTGTTTTGGTCGTAATTTTATCGTACGCCACGCGTACAATATGTATACGTATTTTATATATATATATATATATATAAATTACATTAATTAATACGAGAGCGATAATAACAGAGAACGAGAGAGAGAGAGAAAGAGCGCGCGCGTACGACGAGGCGTTGGGTTCATTGGCCGTCCTTTGCATCATCTGTGCGGCCGTCCGTAAAGAGCATGAGGTCATGAACCTTCCGCGCCGCCGCCGCCGTCTATGTATATAATACGCGCGTAGCGCGATGGGTGACGCGCGCAACGATGCCGGTCTCGCGTCTGCCCGTTTCCCGTGTTATCGACGATTTGCGTACGGATCCTCCGATGTCGATAAATCGATAACAAAAAAAAAACGGGAAAAAAACAAACGGGGAAAAAAAAAACGACCTGGCGGACGGACTTCTTTGCGGCGGCGTCTGTTGGAAACACGATTTTCGATTCGGTTGCCCCGCGCGCGCGTAACGGCCGCGCAACCGCGCGCGCACGGAACGGCCGCCGCCGCCGCCAAAAGGTCAACGACCTGGTTGCACGTTATCATCATCTTCGCCGGCCGTCCGTCCGCGTGTACCGTCGTCGTGTTTCGCATCCGACGCCGTTACCGCGTTTTACGCGCGAAATTCGCGAACGGCGGCCCGGGCGGAGTGTCGCAACAAAATTGTATTGCGAACGCGTTTCGCCAGGCGCGAAAAAAACAAAAAAAACCGGGAGATTAGTCTCTATAGGTGTGGGTATGGATGATGGACGGAGTAGCGCAAACTGCGGTTCCCGGTGCGTTTACAATCGAAAAAACGATTCCGAACGAGAGCTCAGTTAGTCCTGGTATAAGTTAAATAAAACGGAGTGCTATAAAAACTGTACGCGATATTTTTCTATGAAATCTATAAATACGCAAAGACGACCGATATGGGCGGATCGAAAAATTGTGCGATTTTTACAATTTCGTGATACACACTTGTTAGAGACGTTGTGTTCAAATTTCGAGTCGAAAAACCCAAAATCATACCGCGTTTGTGTGCGAAAAACATCAAAATCTAAGAATGGTTGTAAATAGCTTAAAATCAAATTGAACTTTTCGAGAGTTGTCTACAAACAAGTTGTATACAGCACAAAGGTATTACTGTCTGAAAAAAATTTGGACAAAGTGGCAGATTTTTCGCGATTTTTCATCGGTTTTCCCCGTCGCGGTAAAAAAACTATTGAGGAAACCGAAAAATGACCTCTCCAAAGCACTATCGTGATCCGATTTTCTAAAAGAAAGGGTACCGTAATCGGCGCACTCTCTCTGGTTTGACATTTTGTTAACGGTACAAAAAATAAATAAACATCATTGTAAAACCAATAGCTTCGTTCTCGCTCCGTTCAGAAGCTAAAAGGGAGTAAAATTAAGGTCGGGTGAGAAGTGTCGTGGGCACATGATAAAACATTTCATTCGAAAAAACGATTCTGAGCGAACCCAACGTTATCCATGTAGTGTACCTGCTAAAAACCAAATTTAACAAAAAAACAACAGCTACGATGTCATGACTTGATTGCTATGCCAAACAGCTCGCCCGACCTAAAATTCACTCCCATTCTTTCTTTTATTATTCATTTAACACAACGTTTACTTTGTTTTTTATAAATATAACACACTGCACGAACAGATCGGACCCAATACTCTTCTCGATCGGAGTTCTTAGTCTAAATTTGTGTGTTTTCGGATCAAAATTA
Organism: Hormaphis cornu; assembly: GCA_017140985.1. NCBI lineage: Eukaryota > Metazoa > Arthropoda > Insecta > Hemiptera > Hormaphididae > Hormaphis > Hormaphis cornu. The sequence continues at coordinate 28,516,276 of CM029357.1, forward strand.
AACTATGCTAAACATGTAAAAATGTCAACAATTGTTTCGAATACTATTAACTAATTTGAATCGAGAATTCCTTAACTAGTTTGAGCTATAAGGCGCGTTGATCAGATTATTCAGATTGTTCTTTCCCACCTGCTACCCGTAAAAGTGAAAATATGTCGAAATTTCAACCAAAAATATAATGAACAATTTTTTTGCTTTTTTGGCCATAACCAAAAAACAAACGAAAATTCAAAAAAAAAACCTTCAATTAAGGTACCACGCGAGTCCGCTTTCCAAACTCTCTAGTGCTATATGAAATTTTTCAATCTTCTACCCGAACAGTTGCTGACAGAAAAAAAACGCATCCTTCAGAATCTATAATACATATTTATACGACAACAATAGTGTTTAATTATTTCGTCCGCAACAGCAATGCATTTCAGTATAATAAACGGGTTTAGGAAAATTCCGGGAAAAACTTAGATAAGCAAACGAAATATAGGCGTAAGTCGCCTACACGGTGTTTCTTTGTTTTTGACACTTTGTAACACGAGCTGCACGATATAGCTGCGACGCGTTGTACAGAATATGTTATTGTTTTAATTTTTTATTTCGTACAAATCAACGACGTTCGGCTTTTTTTACGCAATATCGAATATAAGTACAAACGAGTTACAGACAACATGCTAATGTGTACTAACCTTATTTGAATCGCGGCTGTATGGAAACCATTCCGACTACAGTTAGAGACCAATAATATAGGTCTATTATATTATGTCGGTGAATTTTTCGCAAAATGTCTTCCACTCTATAGATAATTGGTAAAGGGATTATGAAATTTACACAATGTATAACAAGTATGTAAACACAGCACAACGATCGCAAAAAATGGACGATTTATAAAATACGAGTGATCGATTTCCGCGAGGTGGCCCCGGTGGGGGCTCGTAGGAACTGAGGTCGTGGGCTCGGCAGGTACGGAGCAGCAAAAACCGCGCGAATATTGGACCACGCATATTATAACACACTGTACATTGGAACGCGACCGGCAGCCTCTGATTGGTCTATACTATAATATTGCGTCTGTAGGTCACTGCTATCATCCCGAGTAACCGATGTGGTATAAGACAGTTTGGCCAACCGTTAAGTGTCTATAGGTTTGGATGCAATAGGTTTTAGGCAATTATCTTTTGGCGGAGCAAAGCGACAAAACACGCAGCGTCTTGAAAAACTATTTTTTTACGATAATTGTCCCTATCATATATAATGATGGTATTTATACTTGGTCCGTCATCAAACTTGACTAAATAATTGATAAATATGCGATATTGGACGGTAAGATTTAATGTAATAGTGATGACAAAACGGCGGTAAATTTGCACAGACCGATTAAGAAACTACCGGGTCGCGTAGCA
>CM029357.1:28518069-28550280 GCA_017140985.1 Hormaphis cornu
AACCCGAAAAACCAAAAAACATTGGAGAATTTTACGGCGAAAAGTTTGAAATTCCAAGATCTGTAATGAAATTTTCGTACGGAAAGAACGGAGCGTTCCAAAGTCAGTACATCTAATACGAAAGGTCCGTGAACTCCGGTGGTACTTTGGTTGACGTTTATTTTTGAAATTTCGTAAACTTTTTGTGTTTCAAAACCGAAAAAAAAAAAATCGAGATTTTTACGGCGAAAGATTTGAAATTTTCATGTTCGTCATGACGTTTTCGTGTAAAAGAAGTGCTCCAATCGTTACGTTGAATACCACATAAGAGTTGGGAGTTTCGGCTTTGAATTTTATTTTATACAAATCATTTTTTTTAAATTTTGATTGTTTTCTGAGTTACGAGTCGAAATCGCCAAATCCGGCATCAGAGGTATGTGTACAGTTGACCTATTTAACTATCGTTATAAATAGTTGTTCCACGTCGTTTTCAAACTTTTGTATACTTAATTAATTTGATACGTTATTAAAGATTGAAAAAAGTTTTTGCTAGGTATTTTTTAATAATTTTCTAAGAATATTTCTTGTTAAATAAGGTTTTTATACAGGACGTATACTATCTATACATCTTTTGAACACTGGTTTGTTGGATCAAGACGTAAAAACGTTTTTACAACTCACCACTAAATAGTAAAAATCCGTCAAATAATAATATTTGCTTATGAAATTAAAAAAAAAAGGGCACTTATTAGTCCACAAGTTTTTTTCATTATTTCTATTAAAAGGAATCCGTAAGCCACGATCGTAAGTCGTATTGTTATTGCACATCGTTAAAACTAATCACGACTTAATTATTATGTTTTTCGCCTATACGTGATTGATAAAATATTTTATTTTATCAATAATGCCAGAAAAACGATTAAGGTAGTTGCCATATTGTATATGTTATTACATACTAGTATCCTAAATATATTGGTATAACAGTGTAGTATAAATTATAGATATGGTTTGCCAAATTATTGTTATTTTCATGTACCTAATTATATAAATTCTAATTAGTGTTACAACAAATTAAATATTTTTATCGATCAGAAAAAATTTTAGACGATGGCAGTAAATTATATGATTGATTAAATGTAATAAATAAAATGCTTTATGTGTCTAATGAGCAATTATCTAGTTAAAATTTTAAATAGTTACATCCAAGGGTAGAAAGCTTGTTACTGTAATAGCGATTTCACATTGGAGTAGGTCATACTGGTTGGGTGGGTCACTGTAGGATGGATAACTATTTTCGATTGGCAAGCAATGAACTGCTTACGAAAATTATGATTCTGAGCAAGCTCTATGAGTCAAATACCCAACAAGATCTACATTTTAAAGTTTTATAATATACGTATATAATAATAAGACGTTTTAAACTTGTCTATTCCGAAATTCTGAAAAAATTTTACTCGGTTTGACTAAATTTTGGTAGAATCATTGTCAACAAAAGAAATAAAATGGACGAAAGAAAATACAAACTAGAGTAAAAAAAAAAATTGAAAAAAAATACGTTTTAAAACTTGAGTAAAATTGTCTAATCTTAAGCATGAATATATTACATGACATATTAAACAAATCCTATGCGAATAAATTAAATACTTCAATGTTCTATAATTTAACTCGGAAAAAATTATAACTATTTGAAATTTTCAGAAAGTTTAATTTTTGGTCTAACCACAAAAAACTGCGGTTCACATATGTTTTTGAGATATTCCATTTTTCAATTTGACCACTCTACTAAACTCATTCCACCCAAAACGTTTTGACAGAAAAACTAGGAGGAAAAATACATCATTGTAAAATCAATACATTTCTTGCTGCGCTCAGAGTCTAAAATGTATGTTGCTCGTATTGGTATTTTTGTGTATTTACCTACAATATTATAATGCGAATGTATAAATCTAAAAAATAAGTTATTTATAGTTTGATTTGTACGAAATCAACAGGGAAATTTACGGATTCAAAAAAAAAATATTTTAAAAATTGTCCAGATATGTGTCCCGGTATACAAAGTTATTTATGAACACTGAACAATGAACATACATTAAATACTGAACTAAAAACATACTGACAGGTCGAATTGATAACCTCCTTCTTATTTGAATTGAGTTAAAAACTTAATACTTACCTACTATTTATGAAATGTTTTATGCGTGTTTGATAAAATTAGCAACTGTATTTCACATACACATAGCATGCTATATGGTTTTTCTGTATGAATCATTTAATAGTATAGATATGATTTATAAAAGAACATTAATAATAGCTTTAATTTTATTTTCTTCTGTAAATTCTTTAAGAATACCGAAAAATATAATTTATCTGCTTGAATCGAAATTCCGAAAGTTGTGTTTACTAATACATTTACAATATTTATACATATTTTTTGAACGGTTTTAGTTTAGGTAACAATATCTTTTATTAATTTGCTAGCTTTATTTAATTTAAACATTTAAATTGTGTATTATACTTAAAAACATAAATACAGTAATATTATAACATTGAAAAACTAACGATGCTTAGTGGTACAAACGTATATCAACCGTTTAACTTAACTTAAATTATTACAGACATTCTATACATCAATAATAATTTAAAAAATTGATTAACTCAAATCAGATTTTGGTAAAACTTTTTACTAACTTTAAAAATTTTGTACAAGCTATAAACTATCAATACTTAGTTGTAATAATGATTTTATAAAAATGCTTATCTGAAATTAATGAAAATCTTCAAAAGAAGAGTATAGTTACTTTCGCTTTGTAGCATACCCGACCGTTGGTAAAAGCGATAATAACGGTAAGTGGTAACCACAGATATCTGCGGTGGTAACCGCGGTCAGGTCTCTAAACACCAAAAAACATACGTTATGTATCGAAAAGGAAATATAATATAGGTGTTACCAACCTTGGTGTCTACAAACCATCGATTATGTAAATTATGTAAAATTAGTTGTTGATTAGTTTGCGCTAAAAATCATTGAATTGATTTTCAAAAATCAAAAATTAAAATCATGTCAAAATCATTTGATTTGAAATCATGCCCGTCTCTGCATAGGTCACAGATTTGAGTGGATAATTATTTTAGAAAATGTAGTTTGACGTACCTATTATTAAATTTTGTTATTTGATAATGGGAATTATGATTCTGAAAGAGCACAATGCATCAAAGTTCAAATACTCAAATAATTCTAAATTTTAAATATCATTAAAATGTCAAAATGATTATCCCATCACTAATTTTTATAATATGTATTATGTATATTATATAAGTCTCATTGATTTTGAATATTTTTGGATGGATTACTTATTGGAAAAAATAAAAAAAAAAAGATATAGAAACAGCAATAAGTAGGTACAACGATTGTGTATCATAAAAAAACGTAAAAAAAAAAAAGTTAGCCCATCATAAAAATATTTTAACAGCATATAGGAATATATTTTGTGAAGCTTGTGTTTGCTAAAATTGATTATGAAAACTACCTACGTGTTTAATTTAATAAAACCTATACAATTTTGAAACGTTTAAATTTCTTTATATAGCTCAAAAACGGTCAGCTCTGTTGGAAATTTAAATGACTTCTAAACTTCATCTGTTCCAATAACGTGTTGAAATCAAAATAAACATTGACAATCTTTGAAGAAATTAAAAACGAAAAATGAAAAAAAAAAAAAACAAAAAACCATGTAAAAACGTCTACAAACCAAAATTTAGTTAGGTATTCAATTTTCGAAATATTTCAACCACACGTAGTACAATATATGTTGTTTATACATTGAAGTAAAGTTTCAAGACTCAATTAAGTCTGAACTGAAAATTAAAGGTCTTATAAAACAGTAACTGCAAAAATTAACAAATCCAAAAACGTCAAATTTCTGTAAATTGCTCATAAAAGAGTCAAACTTGGTTTACTTTTGTTTGTATGCTAGTTTTACCCATTTCAATGACATGTGTTTTTTTTTTTTTTTTTTAGTAATTTGGAGCATTTTTAATCAATTTTTTATTTAATATTTTTAGGTCATACACGTAGGCAACGTACGTAAGTCAAAATAAAATAAAATTCCGAATAAAGAATCGCATCTCAGGTTGATTACCTATACCTTTTCAGGTACCATACGGAAAGATTGAAGCAACTCTATATAGTAGCTAGGTACACGAAAAAAAGACAGTAAAAAATACACATTTTTAAGTTAATAATATTATACATTCGTTGCTGTGCCCAGAATATAAAACTTGGCAAGTTAAAAAAATATTATATTAATTAACTTAACTTTATAATTCAAGGTCAGTTATAAATATATTATAGTAAATATACACGGTACTATGCCTATGTGTATAATAGATAAGTCTTAAATTTAGAAAAATTATGCCAACCAAGTGCAAACAAAACGCACTTGGTACTATTATATACCTACTTAAAATAAAATTTAATTAATAAGATAAAACGAATATGAATCTACAAATGTTTTCTCTTTTCTAATTTCAGAGTGTTATAATAAAAATGGCCAACGGGTGTAGTGTAAAATATAATGATAACATTAAACACTAAGCCTAAGAATAAAGAAGTACCTAACTAAAATAAGACTATTTATTTTATAACCTGATGTGACACAATACTAATTGTCAAAGAGCATGTATCATTAGTCATTATATTATCATTGATTGATAATATTATTTTTGAAAATACTTGAGAAAATAAAATTTAAGAAATAGTACACAAAATGCCATAAAACTTATAAGTTTAACAAATAAATTGTCACTAAAAATTAAAATGCTAAAGGTTTAAATTAAATATTTAAAAAAAAACCACTTACTATAGTTATCAAATACTTTTTATACATTAATAGTTCAAAGTTGTTAAACTAGAAAAAATAGTGATTTGAACACTGTTTTTTTTTAATGAAGTACGAACAAGATAATTTATATTTTTTAAATAATAAATTATTTAATGTATTTTGTTATATTTAAATAAGGTACGCACATCTTTCGGTCAATATAATTATTAATATGCATGAACCATAAAAATTAAAAACTAGATGAATGAACCATGAATGTACTAAAAGAGATTAAAAATAATTGTTGCAGTTGACGAATCATTATTGAACACAACGACAGTTACATCGATTTCGTGTACAAAATATATAATTATAATGAACTAGCAGTATTTGTCAGATGTTTTAAACAAATAAATGGAAAGATTTAATATATAGTATAGTGTTCAACAAACATTGCACATAATAATAATAATAATATATGTACATACAAACAAAGTAACAATAGGTCAAATAGCACAATAAGCAAGTAGCGTAAAAAAAAAAAATGCAATGCTGACAACTTCCGACTCTCAAATAATGTTTTTTTTATGGTCAAATATACCAATCGAAACCTTTAAACAGAGGAAAAACAAAATGTCTATCAAATATTTGACCACACAGTACTTATATTAGCAATGCGTTTTTCCTGCACCTTGCAGCGAAATCATATTTTCTCATAAGGGACAAAAATGAGAAATGTTACCTTGTATAGGAAACATAAACCATTAAGGCCATTTTGATACATAAAAATATAAATACATTTAAAAAAAATTCTACCCTAAAATCTCAACGGCGTTTTCCTCCAAACTAAACAACCAAAATTCCAACATTTACTACGCGGTTAACCGTACAGTATACCGAGTTAAAACTTAAAAAGTAAAATGAAAGTACGAAAATAAGAACAAAATCACATAGAAATGCAACAATAACAATAAAACATTCTACAATATGTGTATTCACTCATAAGTACAATACTTGAATACTCGTAAGTAAATGATATAATTTGAAGTTATCAGTCGACAAAATAAAATTAGAAATGCAAAAGTAAGTTTGGTGGCTAATAACACCAAGCAAACTAAGTAATCTGTATTCAGCCTTCGGTACAGCTATATATAGTCTATAGTTATACTCTATTGCTCTTTGGCAAGAACGAGTGTATTATATTGAGACGTGAGTTCCAAGAATCAGATTCAGAATCGTGTAGTTCAAAGAACTCTGTAGAACTTATGAAAAATGCACCTGTCCTACATGTACTGGATTCTGTACGAAAGAGTGAACCTTGCAAAACCTGCATGCGTATGAACAAAAACCATAAATTTGTATTTTTTTAAATTTTCGTTATGTTTAAATTTTAATACAATAGCAGTTATGGTTATTAAAAACTATTGTACCTAATAAAAACTTTCCGGCTGTCGCAATTTTTTCTGATCACCCTTACATCAAAAATTATAAAGTACATTATACTAGTACCATAGGTACAAAAAAGAAGAGAGGCTGGGGGAAAGGTAAGCCCCTAAAACTTTGCCGAAACTTCCATCCAAAAAAAATGTTTCAGTCTATAGTAGTCATAAATTATAAATATCAGCATAAATTGATGCTACGTGCAGCCGGGTCAAAATAGTGAACGATTTTGTTTTACCATTGTAACCAGGGTGAAAAATAATAAAATACTTAGTTATGATTATTTTTTTTTTTTTTTTTAATTTATTTTATTTTATTTATTTATATCTACTGTTATGATTCTTTTAAAGTTAATCTGTTTGAAACAAATGGTTTTGGCGTGAAATTGATTGTATGTTATATCAATAACTACAATATAGATGTTTACTTTTCTGGTAAGTATATACATTCATACGCACAGCATCGTGATTTTTATTCAGCTCGTTTGAATAGTATAGCGACAAGAGTCAAGAACACAGGATCCAAAATAAGACTCGACCTATTATTTATAAATAATTGAGCCTTACCGTAATGGTAACATTATAGTGGTAACCTATGAAATTTGATACCTGCAGTACAAGCGTATTTAAGACCTTGGACACTTTTGATTACGCGCCAAAACCGATTGTTTTGAGTGTTTTATAATTTATTAATTGTTAAAAGTAATTCGGGAATGATTATACGAAGTCGAATCAGTTTTAATTTGTTTGAAAAGCGACCCCATTGTGTTAATACGAAACGCTTGATGACTAATAAAAACAATAATTCACTTGTGTCGCGCGTGTGTAAATATTACATATTGTTGTAGGATACTATATATAGGTGTAGCACGACTGTACTCTAATAATAAACGACCACTGGGTTTGACGTTTTCCATTTTATAAAATCAAAAACTCTGAATATCATCTGCACTCATCTGATAGCGTAACATAAGAATGTAATTAATATAACCAATCATTGATCAGTATTCAGTGGTTTGTCAGTTTTGTGGTTCTATAAAATAAACATTTTACATCGTGCCCTAACAATGTGGCAATGACAATACAAGTGATACGAAAATAAATAACGTATTTTTGAAAATATTGACTACCGTAACTCCGGCATTTTTGCAGTTAAAATGTCTGTATATATTGTATAAAAGTAATGAATTTTCAGGTTTTGACTCGACGCCCATAACCGATTTTTGTTACAAACCACCAACTAATAATACTTGTTGTATACACCTGTTTCACCACCTTAAGGGAAGAATTTTAAAAATGGGGGTTGAATTTTGAAAACCCCTTTCTTGGTGCTCGCGTGTACGAGGAACCTCTGTTGTGTGTGCAAAATTCCGAGTATCCGGTGGTGGTTCGGGCTGCGCGTTGATCGACACATCAACACTTGAACATTTTTAAACCCTTTAGTGGTTGAATTTTGAATGAACGTTTTTTAGGGGTTTGCCCGCCTCGTACGCGCATCGATCGACGTACGTCGAACCCCATTTTCACCCTCTTAGAATTTCGAAAAATCCTTTCTTAGTGCGCCCCTCGCTACATGTCGCTTAAGGAGCCTCCGTACAACGTTTCACGTCTCCGCCGGTTTGGTCTGGGCGTAGATGAACGAATAGGGGGGCGCGGTCTCCTACATCATACAATAAGGGATAAAATCGACGTGTCAACTGTACAACATCTCGTACGTATCACGTACGGGGTGTAGCGACGAAAAAAAAAGGGGTAAAAAAAATTGTATTTATATATTATTACGGTTTACACGCGCGAAGACGCCCGACGTTTTGTCCGGACGGCGGCGGCGCGGGTTCGAGCGCAGCCCGAGCGGTCGTTGCTCTCGTTCGGAACTGAATGTAGGTCAGTAATGAGGCAACGACCCTGGACGACCCCGCGACGCCGCCGCCGCCGCCGAACGCTAAAACCGGGAAATGTCCCTTTCTTCGCCGCCGCGGCCGTGTGCGCCACAAACGGAATCGTGACATTTTTTTTTTTTTTACACGTCCGATTATCGCCGCGGTGATTTATTTATATTGCTACGCTATCGGTAAAATCGGTGTTTGAGAGATGGGGCAGGAGGGATTTTTCTTCCCCCCGTACTTTACTCGCAAGCGCGTGAATTTTACCGTCTCCTCGACGGGGAAATCGCGCCCGTTTCACGCCACTGCGGGCGCAATGTTTCATACTCGCGGAATATTGACGATGTCGTTTTTTTTTCCGCGCGCGCGCGTGTTATTGTTGTGTAGAAAGTAAAGGAGCCGCGACGCCGAACAAGGCCAAGGCCGGTCGGACCGGTTCCCCCCGCGTTCTGTTACGTTTATTTATTATCCGTTTCTAATTCTGTTACTCCGTCGTCGACTTTTTTTTTATATATACAAACGTCCGCGTCATTGAAAACCCCGCCACCACCGTAATGTTATAAAACGGTCGTTTATTAGCCGCGCGGTACGAGAAATTTCGCCGTAATGAAATACACGCCAAAAACCGAAAACCTACCCAACGAACGTGACCGTTTGCCGATCGCGAGCGCCCAAACGACGGTCCGCGGTGGTGTCGTTGAACTCGTCGGGTGGGACACGCGAGCGCGCGGGATAATATAAATATAGACGGCGCGCAGCAACTTTCGAACCGTTCGACTTTCGGCGCGCGCGTAACGGCCGGCGCTTGCGCGCGCCCGCGGTACGCAGCGCGCGGTAACGGAGTGCACCGAAGCAAAACACGCGCGCCGTTACGTAACCCGCGGGGGGAATAAAAAAAAAACCCCCGCGACGGGTTCCCCCCCAAACCGGCGGCGGCGTAATGTCGATCGGGGTGGTTGGGGTACGCACACAAGTCGAAACACGCGCGTCGATCGTTGTTGATATAATTTCGAGTAGCGTGCACATTTTATTCACACGGGATCGTATAGCAGCGTACGAAGGGTTGTGCGACCCCGGGGACGATGAGAGAAAAAACCGCAAAGTCCGACGGGGAACGCGACCGCGCCGCGGAAAACCGAATAATTCGCAGAGCTAAAGTCCCCCCTGTACTCTCTTGAAAACATTTGAACAGTACTGATAAATTTCGCCTGTCTGTGCTCCCGTAGTCTTTTATTTCAGCGAGATACTGCGACATAATATTGTCCAACTCGGACACCGCCGCGGTCGTGAGTACAGTACGGGACAAAACTCGACGTTGTGTGCGGCGCGGAAATCAGTTTTTCTGCCGCCGCGGAAAAAACCGGTCCCCCTCGGTCTCTGCGGCAAGCGAATATTATACTACTATCAGGTCTGTGCGACAGGGGCGTACCTGTTTCAGAGCCCCCCAACGACCATAAAATTTACGTTGTTATAAAAAACGTGGTGGAAAATTTGGAAAATATTTCTTTTTTCACACGACATGATTTGGGTCCTGCACGGACGCGGGTGTTGTACAAAAGTTCCTCGAAATGTGGCGCTGGAGACGAACGCTGCTGCGAACGTGCTGGACAGAGAGGAGACCCAATGGAAACGAACAAAATAAAAACCGGGAAAACGCTTAGCGCCATTAAAGAAAGAATACGATCGTCCTCGAGACACGAAGAACAGCTTCTGTGTACAACGATGGATGGTGATCGAGGACGACCGGGAAAAAGACGATCTAACAGACTACGAGGAGTTTGAGAAGAGGTCGGCTGGTAATACGAGGGGCAACTGCGAAACCAACCTTGGGGTCGATACGAAAAAAAAACGCCCCTGCGAGTCAACGGCGCGTTACACGTATGATTCGCGCGAGATTGATAATCTTGCGGTACACCGGACTTTCCGGCGTTTCCGCGTGAGTACGGGATTTACTGGAGTTTTCGAAAAATTCTCTAAACCGCACTACGCTATAGTAGGTTATAGAAACGAAAACTCACATTTTAACGACGTACGCCGGCATGTTGCTGCTGCAGTCCCTTCGTTCTTCGCCGGCGCTTTTGTGCCGATCTCCGAAAAAACGTTTACGACCGTTTACAACGCGACGCGATTCGCCCGGAACGCCGGTAATGTCGCCGGCACTCGCGCGGAGCGCCGTCACGACCGCCGATCATCGTCGACACGGGTTTTTTTTATTTACGTTCAAATCGTCTTCTCGACCTCAAACGAACCTCGCGAAAACCACGTACCGGGTGTACTCCGTGCTGCGCGTCGCGACCGCATCGCTGCCGCGGTGTCCTCCTTCTGCGGCTGCGGCGGCCGGCCGGTCACGAGTACCTAAAAAAAACTTTTGAAAAGTTTTTAAAAGAAAGGGTGTGTGCCGCACACACACCCCTTTCCGCGGCGGTCGTCCGGTCTGTCCTCCCGGGGGGGGGGTCGTTATCGCAACACTGTCGTCGTGTATCGCGCGGACAATTTAAGGGTAACTCGATCGCGGGCACGTGTGTCACCTGCAGCGATCATAACAATACTATCCGCGGGACGCTAAGTCCCTTTATCGAAAGGATTTTCACACCGTTCTAACGATCCCGCACGAAACAGTAATTAATATTTGACCGGCTGTGCCCCCACGAGGATAGATCCGGACGAGGTTCGGTCGTCCCGCAGGAAAAGACGCACCCGCGTTCGGTCGACGCGCCGCTACGACTGAGCCCCGGACGCGCGGGCACGTGACGCGACGCACTGGAATTAAAAAGAAACAATGAGCGAAAAAGACGTTTTGTGCGCGATATCGCGTCGCATCGTATTGGGGCGTTATGACCGCGTGCGTGTGTGTGTGTGTATAATTCGTTTTATTTATATTTCCTCCGATCGGCGGCACACGGTTCGCGCGGAAAAAAAATTACGACCGACAAAAAATATATACGTGCGAATAACGTCGTCGTAACACGTTTGCGGCGATTATAACGGGGAAAAAAAAAAAAAGGACGCGAGAAAAAAAAAAAAATTTTTAAAAAAAAATTATTCACCGCGCACCACTTGACGCGCGAGCTTCGGAAAAAAAAAATTTTCGAAAATCCGCCGTAACGGTACGCGACGGACGACGAAACCGGCGGCGGCGGTACAGGCGTTGGCGGGCTTTCGGCGACGAGACAGACGCGAGTCGCGAGGAGCCGGCGCGAACTTGGGAGCTCGGGCGGCGGCGCGGCGGCGGTCCGAGCGTGTGCTGCGAATGTACGCGATCGCTTGGCGGGCGGCTAGCGTGCGGGCGGGGGGCCGCGGTCGGCGGGGTGCGCGCGCACGGCGCGGGGCAACATGTGCCAACAGTTATCGCCGGTCGTTGACCTCAACCGCCGTGGCCGCCGCCGCCGCCGCCGCGAGCGCGTTTATGCATCATTGTATTATTATTATTATTACGGTGCGTACACGCTGACTTTTTTTTCCCAATCATCGCGACCGTACGAGGATTATTGTTATTGTTTTACAGCGCGTTCTATACCGACGATTAAAACGTAAAAAAAAAAAAAAAAAATCCGTTTCAAATCGGTGAAAATAGCGCGCGGAAAAATGCACGGTGTGTTTATACTAACACCCGAGCGATCGCCGGCGGTGGGGTGGAAAGACTGACCGCGAGTGAGTGTATTTCTTTACGAGTGAACATATTGTTATGGCTCTTTGGCCACGTTTGCTAGGGCCCTGTCGTGTTAAGATATAACATCATTTCCTACCTGACGGCCAACACTCGGTTTTGCACATCTTTTCTAGGGTTTACTAAAATAACTCCCTGAAAAAAAAAAAAATACATTTCGACTATTACGCGTCCAGCAGCTAAAACTGGCCAGTGTCACCAAACGCTTCAAATTTCTCTCCAGCCACGCTCACGCCGGACACCACCCTATTGAGGACCGACGGCCAAACAAACGGCTGAACTGTAAAATTGTGTCAACCCATTTTTATTGTTTTTATACCGACCACTGAGCCGTTTTCGACAAATTTTAACCAAAAATGAGACGCGGCCCACGACTTTTTTAAAAGCCGTATGGGTGGGCAAACGCATACCCTTACCTACCCCCCCTCCCAAATGACGCCCCTGCTCTTTGCTCAGTGTTCGAAATAAGGGGGGGGGCTTTCGCCTCAATTTTACCATAACTTTTTAGCGTACCCCTTCAAATCTACACATCTCGGTAGTGTTGTTACGGGCAAAGCTGTGAGGACTCGTTAAAAGTTGAAATTAATGTAAACATTTAATTTAAATCAACCTATTTCTTTTGCGTCACCTAACTTTTGACTGTTTGATTTTTTTTTTTCTAAATTTTACGCGTGTTAACTTCAATCCACACGATAATTTTTTAGAGAAATGTATATTGGTAAGAAGATGATTTCAAAAGAAAATGTGAAAAAAATCTTCTTAGAGCAGAGGAAATGTCATACTACTAAGCGAATAAGAACTACATTATTTATCCTGTTAAGCTTTTAATTTAATCGATATAAAAAATAAAAAAAAAAATTAACGTTCAACTTAAAACTTTCGGTTTTTCAACTAACTTGCCCAGCCTTGCTTGCAGGGAAATCAAAACGCTCGTGACCTCTCGTTTACTCTACAGCGTCAGCAACTTTTTTGAACTCGTTAAGCTAATTGAAAAAACAAAAAAATGAAGCCAAGTTAAATGATAATTTTATTAAATTTAACCAAGACAAGAAAATCAACTTGAAATACGAACGATAAACGGTATTTTTAAGTCACGCGTGGTTTTGTACTTTTATAGCTACTTTACTAGTACGTATATACGACATTTTCTCCGCCTCAAACATTTTTTTTCGTACATTATTTTTACATTTTTTTTTGTTACCGTATACTTTTTTTTTTTGTAAAAGAGTTTTGAAAACATTTTAAAAACCGTTTCAGATTAACCGCGGCTTACGGTCAACACGTCGTGTAAGTTTAAAAAGAAATTAACTATTGTCGAGTTAAAAGATAAACGAGTTGATTGACTCGACTTTTTGGCTTTTAACGAGCTAATGCCCAGATTTCGCAATCAACCGTATAGCAGACTAGCCAAAATACTGTGCACACAGCGCCGTAAACCAGTTTTTGGCCCCGAAAACGTAACGGCACCGTAAGGGGACAATCTCCCCTGCAGGCACCCCGGCTCGGCGTTACGTAAACGGTATATGTATATGTATTGACTCGGGGTTGTTACCCTTTTAGCGGATGGAGAAAGTGGGAGGCAACGTACGTTTGCACCACAAATCGCAATCCACGCGGATCGCGGGACTCCGGATGACCACAATTATTGTAATATAAATATTTCGAAAATATTTTTTTAAAAAATACGGCGTCGCGTTTGAACAGCTGAAAACTAAAAATAATATTTCAATGCAAAGTTTCAGTAAGGTAACGCTCTTGAAAATTACAAACGTTAGGTACCTGCACGGATCACACGTACGTTTCTATATAATATTTACGTGTACGATTCAATGAATTTGAAATAAAGGTAAATTACACAGTTCCTGAATGAAATCGAAAGGGTGGGGGGACGCTGACACGTTTTTTGGCTGAATGCTGGAAAAAAAGATATCTGAATTTGATTCGAGTGAAAATTAAAAAAAAAACCGATCTACCCGGTTATATTAAATGCGATGGAAACGGTTTTGGCCGCATTTATTGCATGGTTATAGAATACATAGTATAGGTACAGCTGGAATCGACTACAAAATCATCTTCATTTTCAAAAAAAAAAATTATAAACAAACCGTTATGTTAACCCTGTATTATAATAGTCTATAGCAGAGGTTCCCAAACTGTGGGTCGCGACCCAAAAGTGGGTCGCGATTATACTTTTGGTGGGTCGCGCTATTTTTTTAAATAATACAAAAATATAATCAAAAAAAAAAAAAAAGGTCATTCATTGATATTGTGGGTCGCCATATTTTAAAAAATTTTCATAATGGGTCGTACAATAAAAAGTTTGGGAACCTCTGGTCTATAGTAACTGTGACGTGAGTGTGTTAACTTTCCCCCCCAGATTTTAACCCAGTTACGCCACTGGACTAATTAATCCACTAGCATATCGATTTTTAATGGGTTTAGTTATAAATAGTATGGTTTTTACTGCAATATTAATGAATATGATCGTTAAACTCACGTCAAATGAGTTACTTATTCAATGTTTCTCATAGAAATATTACGTATGCGTGAAAAAAACCCTTGCCATGCTAATCGGGGAGGTAGGTATTGTATGAATTAATAAAGTTCACTTTTTTTATATAAGTAATATAAAATTATTATGTGAAATTTAAAAAACTATAGTTCTACAGTAATTATTACTATCATTCGTAGCTAAAATACTAGTGTCCCGTGTCTCACTGTCTCGCCGTGCATGTTCGTAAACCAGAATTACAGTTGTACATTTCAATTTTTTAAAAATCTGGAATAACTCTTTGTCGATCCAAAAAATTAAATATATTTAAAAGCATATTATTATACATGAACAAAACATCCATAGTCCAAAAATGACGAGAGACGTAAACCCTTTATAGAATCTGGGGCCTCTAGTCGTTTTAAATCTTCCCAATTAAAATGTAAACATTTTAGGGGCGCTAAGTACAAGTAGTCTTTACCAACATTGTTTATTTCAGCCAACCGAAATTGATAACAATATTTAAGTAGGTAAAAACAAAAAAATAATTGATAGTCGGGGACACGCGGAATGAGATATTGTATACCTACAAACCATGTATAGTATACGTACAGTATGCATGGTTTATAATATGTGGGTACGACAAAATAGATATTTTTTATTTGAGAGATAAACATGTTTTACTACTTTATACATTACACCATTATTATTTATAGATATAATTTGTTTCTTTTTTATTAATAGACGATATCCAAACCTTATCCTAAAGGATATTGCCATTGGGAGTAAAGTAAAGTTGCACTTATTTACGTTAAACCGGACATGAATTAAAAGAAAGGTGCATCGGGTCAATCTTCATGAGTAAAATTTTAATGATAGTTATCTATTTAAAAAAGTGGAATTGCGCTCGAAAGAGGAAATCTTTAAAACAGATAATAGGAAGTACAATTTCTCTGAAACAATTATCAAGGGTCTGTAAAATAGGTTGCAAAATATTTAATAATATTACTTTTTTTTAAGCCATTCATGAAAAAAACAAAACAAATTTATGTATTTTAACAGCTGTTCATGCTCATGCAACTTAACAAACATACAAATATTTTACTTTCCTTCCTTTTAATGATTATTAAGTCTTAAGACTTGGAAAGATTACACAATACTCAATAGGTACACAAATATATTTTTTTTTTTTATTAATTGTTGGCATAAACTCATGGTAAATAGCATGAGTTGTAGCAACTGTTTTATACTTTTGATTCAATGATCAGTATTAGGTTTAATTACCTATATATATATATATAGATAACAACTTTCCACATAAATCACAATTACCATACTTGCATAAATATATTATCAAATCATTTTAATTATCCAATTAGCGTCGATTTTTTTCACCCAAGTGCTAGACTATTATCTATTTTAAAATATTGTACAAATCAAACATTTTAATTTAAGAAAAAAGTAGTTTGGCTGTTTCCGTCATTGGAGATGCGTTTAGAAATATTTAAAGGGAGAACGAAAAACAAATATCAATCTCCAAGCCGTTCGCAAGGGGGTGGGAGAGGTATTAGTTTAGTTTTAGGAACGAATTTTAAAATGGTATTTTCATTTTTTTTTGCGGGATTTCGCAAAATGTGACTAAATATGCAATGGTTGAGTCACGTTTATTGCCAACGAGTAAAATCCCCTATTATATTCAACTAGATTTTGATTATTATTTCCCCTTTCTACGCGTGAACGCGTTTCCCCGTTCAACTTCGTAATGCAGTAATGCACCCTTCATTACAGCTGACGTGCAGATGTATATCAAATTTACATTATGATTTATAATACCTACCTTCGAAAGCCACACACGCGATTGCAGATAAGGTTGGTCAATCGGTCGTCCCAGTGGCGTATCCGGGATTTTTTTCTCGGGAGGGGCCGATTGGTGTAAATCCCATGGTCCACATTGATTTCAAAATTTTAAAATTAAGTATGAAAAAGAAAGATTAGCTCTTGAAAACTAAGCACTCCACCAAAACGGGAATTAAAGGTTGACGGCGGCGATATCGAGGTCCGAACCTATATAACCTACTTTTTATGTATAATATGAAACAACAATAATAATTCGCGGATACATTTCGGAATATACTGTACAGTATAAATGATATAAATAAATATATTTTTATTGTAACCCGTGTTCTGATTCCATCTACTTAAAAAAGTGTTCACATAAAATTAAAATATACCCGGGTTTAGTCTAGGTCTGTACGCAATAATTAGAAATTGAAAAATGAATCAACACCATATCCTTAATTACAGGCTTTATTGCACTACTGCTCCCTTTTTTATTTGTACATTTATAACAGTAGAAAATATTTTTGTAGGAATAGGAATTATATTAGTCATAACTTAATTTCTTAAGCCTATGTTGTAACAAAGTGATTCTTTAAACACTTGGTTATTTAAATTTTTTGAAAAAATTAAAATGGCTGCTGGCCATTTCATCAAGTGTTAATGTGTCAGTAATCTTGTGAGCACTTTTAAGTAAATTACCAATTATAATGTAGTACTTACAGTGTATACTTATCGAAGTAACATATAAATCGGTAAAAACTTACTCAATATTTGATTGTTGATTATATGATTCGGCTTTATGATTTGCATTAGAAACCGCAGGGAGATCTTTCTGCCTAGCCAGATTGTCGGGTGCCAGGTGGAATTCATCAATAAATTCATCTTTTATCAATCTTGAAAAAAAACCAATTTATACAATTATTTAGGGTAACATGATAAAAAATCAAAGGGGAATGTTTTACATTGATGGGAATCAATGTAAAACACTAGTAGATACATATATATGTACGAACACATAAGCAATAAGATAAATAGTAAATTGACAATTAATTTTATGAATATGAATACTACTATATTTGTACTATGTATTAGCTACATACTATAAATTGGATAATCCAGATGCACATACATATTTTTTAGTATTCATACTATTTTTATTTTTTTTATTATTCCGTCATTTCGTGTACAGCTAGCGCAGCGTAACGCCGTCGATATTTTTCTGCACATACAAACAGAAAACACGTGTAATCTACGTGTATAAAACTGAAATCCAGCAAAATTGGAAATCTTTGTTACGGGTTGGCTTCGAAACTTCTTATTCAATCGTCATGCAGTTTTTTTTTAAATTAAAGAGGACATCGCGAAGCAGGTTTTAGGCATAAATACAGTCCGATAATGTTAGTAAATAATCAGTTATTAATTAAAATAAATCGTGGTAGGATTAGGCATCGTCATCGTTATAATAAATATACGTACGTGAAACCGGGTCACGTGATATTCTGTATTTGCGGCTGCGGCGTGTTTATTTCGTATTATTTAATGTGTTATTGGGTTATTATATAAACGATTTTTACGTAAATCTTGAATTTTCTGCCTCGATCGATTTTTCCTTCGCGTTTTGCGGATTCCTTCGTGATACCGTTTAAATTCCGGCGATCGTATAAGTCAGGGATGGGCAACTCAAAGGTACAAGAGGGCAAATTTTTAGAAAATTAAAATCTAGCGGGCCAGAGCATAGAAAGCAAAAAAAAAAAGGTCCTTCAAAATATACATTTTAATTAACATTTATTTTGTTAATAATGTAATAATATAAAAAGGGTTGTTAAAAATAATTTAATTAAATACATACAAGTATTTGGTTTAGTGTGAGTTTTGAGCTATAAGACGTGTCACTGTGCGTCTTGAAAGTAATACAAATTATAGAGTGTAAACGATAAACTTGAAAATTGTATGATAAAATTTGAAAATGTAGCGCGGGCCAGATAAAAAAGGCTCCCGGGCCGGTATAGGTTAAGTTGATACGGTTGAATGTAGAGTTGGGAACGTGGGGCTGCGGGTGGTGACCGTTTTTTTTGCGTTTTTTCTCCTTTTTTATTTTAATATCTTATATGTTCACGGCGGCGGTTTGTATTTTGTATCGTTTTTGCTAATTACAAAAGATATCTTACTGTACATGCAAACAGAAAAGTCTGAACCGCTGGGTTTAGACTCTTGAAAATTAAAATTTTGATGTTCCTTATACAATAAAGGCGACCACTAAGAATGGATTTTTCAAAATTCAATCCTAAAGGAGTGAAAAGGGGGTTCAACATTTAGTTAGTTAGTCTATACCGCTGTGCCTAGACTCTAGAGACTTGAAATTTAGCACAGAAGTTCCGTATGTAAGTTAGGCAGCCCCTACATATGTTTTTCAAAATTCAAAAATGTTCAAGTATTGATGTATCGATAAACGCACAGCCCAAACCATAGCCCAAAGAAATAATTAGTAGTAATTAATACTTATTTTATTATTATACTATATAATTATTGGTTGCCATTGGTTATTCGGGCAGATCAGGTACAAGCTTGCATCAAATCGAATTTTTGAACACAGCCTACCAAGGTGGATGAGTTGTACTTTGTCCGCGAGTACACCCAAAATTTCTTGAACAATCACAGTTTTTTTAAAGAATTATCATTTTTTACGGACAACAAAGTGCGCGGTATCAGCTATAAAATATAAAAATTCTTTATGGGCAAAACGTTTGCCGGGTCTGCTATAATATATATCACAATAAATTATCACGATCACTGGATTTGAATTCCCGCGAAAAATCAACGTAACCAACGGGAATATATAATAATAAAATATTAGTACGGCCATCTAGTGGATTATTAGATAATCTGTACGATACATGTTCGTTAAAACAAGACGTCATGGGATTATATTATTATTATTATGGGATAATTATAGGTATTATAATTCATAATATTAATTACAATAATATTATTATAGTATGTACAATATTATGTTTTGTGTTTGTAAGTTTTTTATATAGATTTATTATTTCATTATTCATTATTTCGCATAAAAGAATAACCTGCTGGTGATCTAATATGCAAAAGCATACAAAGCATTATCCAGTTTTTCGTGTATCTGTTACTCTTTGAATTTTTTTTTTTTTTGATGATGCTATAATTTCTTTTACTACTAGTAAATGATTTTGAGGGATATTGTTAGATGTCAAATTTTTTATCACAATTTCTTCATCGAAATTGCTATATTTTTCAATTTTTTCTTTTAGTTGACTTTTCAATAAATTCAACTTTTTTTCAGCCCGTCGATTTGATTCTCTGATCCTTTTATTACACCCACAAAGTTGTTGAAGTTTTTCAATTTTACTTGGAGTACAGGATGAATGTACACGTTTTAAAATTGGATTACATCTACTTCGTAACTTTTTTCTTTGACACCTACTTATTATTGTTCTACAAAACTTACATTAGGAAAGTCTTTTATTAGATGTTCCTTTATCAACTACTAATGTACAACTTGAATGTCGAAATTGGCCATTATTATCAATATTGATGATGATTGATTTATATTTCAATAAATTCTTTGGTATTTTAACACCTTCACACATGATAGAATTTTTTAATCTGTTAATTAGATTTTCAAGTCCATAAATATTGTATACAATATATGAATTTAAACCAAATTGAGTAATTTCAATTGTATTATTCATGTATGAACATTTGAATGTTCCTTGCTCATTGATGCTAACTGATCGTTCAAAATATGGTTTTAAGTCATTGTTTCTTAATAAAATTTGACTGAATATGATACTTTTATTATTTCCAGGTATCAGTCTACACCAATTTGCAGGAAAACACACAGAATCTATGTTGTTATAAATTTGATTACAAACATTTTTTGTCAGCACATTTTGGTCTAAACAGGACTCTCTTGTTGAATTTAAATGTACTGGTATACTAAATATTTTAGTTGACTTACGCTCATATTTTTTTTCTAAAAAATTATGTTTTTAGTTATTTAATGTAATTCAATATTATAGTTATACAGTATGTTAATTTAATTGGAAAGTCAATAGGTCTCATTCGATATATAATGTAGATATTGTAGTGCAGTTTTTTAATGTAATATATGACACCACACTTTTACCATGGTCTTAAAAAACAAGCAATCTTAAAACACAGAAAATTGTAAAATAACTTTGTAATAATTATAATATTGATGAGTAATAATACAATTTCAACGAGTAGTGTGTTCTTTATACCTATTGGATTTTACAATTTGCTGTATTTTTTAAATTATAAATTGCTCTTATTATTTCAAAATTCAACAGATTTCAAAAATTATTACTTAACGTCTTGTTTGTTATTAAAGGATAAGCATCAGGTTTTAAAAGTACCTAGATTAAAAAAAATGTATATAAAATAATTATATGCTTTAATGGATTGTATAAACTTTGAAGAACTTACTCTGACACGTTTTTTTTGTTCAGGACAGTATTTTACACTTTCTTTTTTAAGAAACGATTTAGGAATATGTAGTTGACAAATTCTGTCACCAATAAAAATTTTATTTGGAATTGCATTTTCCCAATCGTTTTTACATTTTTGCGTAACTATAAAAGTTGGTCTTCCTTCTGTTACCTTTTTACAAATTGCGCAGTTTTTTGGCATAATAATTAAATTAAATTATAACTATTATTCATAAATTATAATGTAGGAGTGATTAGGACGTTGGTATAGAATTATAATGGATAAACTTACACGTGTAATGAAAAAATCAAAACCGTGTTATCATATTATGTTATGTAAATCGGCTAAATATCTCATTTTTTCTTTAAATATAAAAGTATTTATTTAGATTTACTAAATATAGCGTGGATAGTTAATATTTAACATAAAAATTGTTCTGTCCACTAGATAGCAGTAGTATTTTACCATTCCCTGTCCCGTCAATAAGAGCACGGTTTTTGTAATCAAGTTGCCAGACCTATTTTTTTTTATAATAATCAAAGACCGTGCTCATGTCTGTGATGGTTGTAGATAAGACGATATCAGCTACCATCAACAAAATATATGAGTAGTAAAAGAGTGGTTGGCCAAATAGACGCCGTGTTATGATTCTACAAATGTTTGGTTTGATAAGAAGCGATGTAAAAAAATCGAGGTACGCTAAAACTGCTAACGAGGTCGTGAAAAACGCCGGTTTTTCTGCGTATAGTTCGTTATTACATCGTATTTTACTCGATTTTATTAAATAATTGCTTTAAATCATGGCTAAACATCATCCAGACTTGATATTTTGCCGTAAACAACCCGGAGTCGGTGAGTTTAACCTGTAAACGTTACGTTTTTGTGGTTCTTTTCAGTTTGTTGTTTCCTTGGCACTTTTTTTAGTTTATTCAATTGATAAAAATATATATTGAATCAATCAAGAACTAAACATTTTTTGTTGTGGAAGAAGTATAATTATAAATTAACATCAAAACTGTGGTTTGATAGTTGTATTTTTGAAAACATTGGATTTTATCATCTGAAATTTACTTTTGACAATTTGCTATTATTTTACTATTGATGCTATATAATATAAAATAACAAATATAATATACTGTTAGAATCATTAAAAACGTTAGATAGTGTTTTTATTTCCGTCGGTTTTGTTGTCATTATACAGTCGTTCATTAGGTATATATTGACGAATAATGTCAAAAATAATAAATGATGTTCCTTCATTTGATTTAAAATCTTTAAAAGTCTTCATTTCATAAACATTGCTCAAAAATGAGGAAATTGCCTCAAATTGGCGGCTCCCAAAGTTAACATTAGTGGCCACCCGTGCTGTATATAGTTATTTAACATTGTACTGACTTCGTTAGTACATTAATGTAGTGCAAATTATAAACTATAAAGTAAAGCTAGATAGGTTGTTACGTGCGAATTAATTATTTAATTTGCAGTTAACATATTCTAAAAAATTTAAATTTACAACAGACTACTAAAATTTTAAAAAATGTTCTAGTCCATATGCATGTCTAGATCAATGTTATTTGTTACGGATATTTTAAACGTACTGAAAATTTAGTTCTTTAAAAATATTCATAATTATTTGGCATTCAATATTTCCACACTTATAAATTAAATAATTATGAACTTGATAAGAATATTTTTAAATTCCTGTAATAAATTCCGTATTATTTATAATAAATGCAAAACATGTAAACAAAATAATTATTAAACTAAAGTGAATTTTAAAGACCAAACCTACCAAACCTTACATCCTGTTGAGTATTCAGATGTTCCATTCATACTACTACATTTTTATTTATTTTGTGTATTAGAATTAGAGGATTTGGTATTATAACCATACAACTTATATTTTATCATAGGTTACATAGGTTCATAGAATACATTTTTTGAAGTTACTAATTATTATACTTATTTAGCTATAGGACGATTGTGTGAAAAATGTGATGGCAAATGTGTAATCTGTGATTCGTACGTCAGACCGTGTACATTAGTACGTATTTGTGATGAATGTAACTACGGATCATATCAGGGCCGTTGTGTTATATGTGGCGGACCTGGCGTGTCGGATGCATACTATTGCAAGGAATGCACAGTTCAAGAAAAAGATGTAAGTTTTAGTTGCATTGTACCTATATTAAAGTATTTTTGAATAAATTATATATAATTTAATTTCAGAGAGATGGATGTCCTAAGATTGTCAATTTGGGAAGTTCAAAAACCGATCTATTTTACGAACGAAAAAAATATGGTTTCAAAAGACGTTAGCATTGTTGTGTACTTTTATTAACGCCTCTTTATACTTTAATTAAACTTTTGGGATAAATAAAACATTTGTTCTAAAATTATTTTTAAGTCTTTTGTAATTAATTAATATCCAGTTGGTTAAAAAGTTAACTTTTATTTCATACTACAACATAAGTAATGAACAGTATTTGTGTGTTCTATAAATAAAGCAATGCTATATCATTAATTTGTGACATATTTAATTATTTTGTTGTGCATTAAGTATAACAGTTAATTGAATATTCATCGAACAATGGATCTCTTTTTACGACTCCATACCAATAACTAATTTCAAGGATTAAAACAAAAATACTAATTGTATAGCCAGAAAACAAAACAACAAAAGCTCCATAAAGTTTCTTTAAGTCCATAAGTGCTTTAACTTCTTCAATTTTTAATGGGTCTTCTAGTATAATTGTGTCTAACATAACATCATTTAACCATTTTTTTACTAGGCCAGCTTCAATTACTCTTCTTAAAAATCTGTCAACTGCTGGTTTTATTGGTGAATTTTTTTGTAACCCTAATGAAATTGGCATATTAATTATACAATTTGACATTATGTGCAATGTGAAATCTCCATTATTAGTAGTATTCAGAGTACCTATAAAACAAAAACATGAATATATATTATAAAAATTTAATTTTCAACAATGTTTATAAATAATTTTCACTACAATCCTAAAGTTCTCTACAGTCCTAATGGTCAATAATAATTAATAACTAAGTAAAACCTGTTGTCTGTATTGAAATGTTTAGTTTAGTTGAGTGTAATTCAATGTCTAATACATATGATTATCAGTATTTTAGTTGTAGTGTATAATATATAAGGTATTGGATAAAAAAAAGAAAAATAGTTTTTACATTTTATTTTACAATTGAAATTAAATTCTAATTGTAATTAATCTACTCAAATTTTAAATAGGTTTTTTTACTAATGTAATTGTAAGATTATTCAAATGTTTTAAAATTTTAATATTAATATTTACGTCATGTTAAATTACCATTAATTAATTGCAACGTTTGTTCGTTTGTTTTAGTTTTTTGCATTACTTTGATGTATCTCAAAAAATGTATATTATCATAATATGCAAATTGTCCTTTTGATACCATATCAATAGCTTCAGCAACATTATAAACTTCTTGAAACTTTTGACCAACTCTTTGTCCAGTTTTATCTAAAGAATTCTTAAAGAACTCTTTGGATTGTTCTCCCCAACCTCCACAATCCACATTGGTTTCAGCAAGAGCTTCTAATGTATCAATTGTAATCCTATTAAATGTATTGATTTGACAACAGTGTAAATGAATACTTGTGTTTAGATATAAGCATTAATTGAATTAAATAACCTTGTATCCGGGTTGGCAAGAATAGCCGTCAAGCTTGCTTTGTAAGCAACTACCACTAACAAACAATAAATCCACCACCATCCAGTTAAAATTCGTATGGCCCATCCACTTGGTACTTTTGGTAATGAAACTGCCACTAACATTCCGTAGGTGTATAAAATACTATTTTCTATATTTTCAAACAAGTACAAGCCAATTACATCGTTTGGTGGCATATCTAATTTTTTATTTTGTGTATAATTTATAATAAATTTTTTTTGTTCTGAAATTTTTGATTTCATAAACATATTTTTGAAAATATTTAAAACGCGTTTGATTGTAATGTTTTCTTTTGTTGTTGTAGGTTCTTTTTTTTCTAAACTATGAGACCGCTTGTTATTAGTATCATTTATTATTTCATCAATATTGTCACCATCTTCAATACGTTTATGAGCTTTTGCAAGGGCATAAAATAAAAAACCTCCTATAAAAAGGGTAATAATTACTCCGACCCACATGTTCAATCTAAAAAGAAAAATTTTTTATATTTTTATACTCTGTGTCTCTGTAGGTGTTGTACATATTTTACTTGAAAGGAAGAATCAATGTTTTCCATGAGTTATCTGTTTTTGATTCAAATGTTAGAAATGTTTGACATTCTGTATTGTAAGGGATTGATAGATCTAAAATATTTAAATGATAAGGTGTATAGTGTAAATTTCCCAGAGCCAAGTCAGCTTGAGCAGACCAAACTTCTCCCAACAATCCAGATAAAGAGCCATCAAGTTGCTTTTTACCCCATTGTTCGGTGCGCCAGTTCATTGGTTCATAAATAATTGGTATAAAATTCATTGCCTTTCCAAGTGATTTTAACACCTAAAAACACAAAAAACAATTATTTTTTAGCAAAATATGTATATTTATGTTGAAATAAAACCTCAATTTCTAAGCCCTTATTGTAGCCACTGTTTTTATCATTTTCATTTGTATGAGCATCTTTTATTGCTGATGGAATGTAATTAAAAGTTACTACTTTAAGTGTGTATCCTTGCAGATTTGACACTTTATCCCTGTATAAGTTGGTTTGTTTCTGAAACTTTCTTTTGCTCCACAAATCTAATCTCAATGTAACTAAAACTCCTTTAATTGTTGCTGGATACGGTACAGTGGACAGCTCGTATATTTCTTTGAGACGGAATTTTCTGATGAACACAACATTTATAATTTTTGTCCATAAAAAGTGATGTTGTTTCACAAAAAGTCTACGATCATGTAACAGCATGAATTTAGTTGTAGAATCCAACATTCTGTGCCTATAGATAATTATGTGTACTGGTTAAATTTATAAATATTTATAAACTACACGTATTTTATACCTATGCATTACATATTAGACAGCTATTTCAGGGATGCACAACCTTTTCAAGTCGAAGGGCCAAAAATAGGAAAAAGGATCATGTCGAGGGCCAGTTTTGTTATTTTTTAAAAATCAGTCTTGTTTAATTAACAACATTCGCGGGCCAACTTTAAAGGCTACGCGGGCCGAAATTGGCCCGCGGGCCATAGGTTGTGCATCCCTGAGCTATTTTAACATCCTTGGCTTCTAAAAATGTATTCACTTCAGATATATAGTACATTGTAGGAAATATTTTTGTTTAAGTCTACATTGCATTTATTAATGCCTAAATGGGTAATTTTTACAACATAACATTAAATTGAACTTATTATTTCAAAATTTAAGTTTTACATTGTGTTACATTATATTTATAAGTTATGGCTAATAATCTTTTAAACTTAATACAGTGTTATATAAGGCTTAATTATTATTTCATTCTTATTAATAATTAAATAATCCAATTTTAAGGTCTCCAGCTCATCAAAATTCAAAACAAAACCTATGGTTAACGTAATTTATAGTTGATATTTCTTGGTTTTTTGTGGTATGTAAAATTAACCATAGACAAACCGTTTTAGGGTTTTAGTTTTTACCATTCAAGTTATACAATTATTTCGAGTCAAGAACCAAAGATTTTTAGATTTTTAACACATTTTGAATCAAATATGAAATAAGTACAACAAAGGTACATAGTACCTACTATACTTACTATGTAGGACAAGTTATAGTAAAGTCAGTTTTCAAAACTATTGTTTTAGCTGTACTATCTAAACAATTTAACAATATAATTAAATATTTAGTAATTGTGATTGAACATTTTTGGAAATTGGTTAACATACAATATTTTTTGACATTTGATTAAAAAATTAAAGGGGCTAGTGTTCAATTTGAAGAACATAGCGTACCATATACATATGATGCAAAGGCACTTGCGAGTTCCGATTTTTTTTTCTTTGGAGCATTAAAATTTTAGGAGAAATGAGCCCCCTCCCTCGTTAAAACTCACAAACAACATCCCAAGGAAATGGATCTTTCTTTTTATAGTTACGTATGACCATAGGCACAATTTGGAGAGTTGAAATGAACATTTTGGTAGAGCTAATTTGTATTAACAATATTAAACCCCCTAAGATTGGTTATTCTGTGTATTTTATGAAAAAGTTGGGGCTTCAGACTGGCCAGGGCCTGAGGTTTTAACCCCTTTAAGTTGCGTCTATGCGTATGACATAGGAAAGTGGGTAGGTTTATCATTGGTGGCATTAGGGGAGGAAAGCTAAAACCTTCCGACCCAGTCCGAAGTCTCCAAACTTTTTAAACAAAATAAACATAATGGCCTATCTCAAGGGATGGGGTGTTTATAAAAATTTTAATTTTAGCAACTATAACAGCAAACTTACTTATCGCTAAATTTTAGTAATCGTATTGTTTGATCGGCATTGAGTAAAAATATTATATTCATGTTGCATCCTTCTTTCCTGACCTGGTTTAAAACTTGCCATGTTTGAAAGTTTGGCGATATCAAATCCTCCGAGTCGTTGACCAAGATCTGCACAAAAATGTTCGAAAAAAGTGAAAATTATATTTAAATCACGGTATCATAGCGATGATTATTTCCAAACGTTACGTATAGGTATTAATTAAATGTTACTTTAAACGACGGCACTCCGCTAATAGCAGTATAGAATGATTTACCCAATACACCATCATGGTAATGATCGAGTATTAAATTTAAACAAGTAGCTGTATCTTTCCATTTATAGGTCGAGTCCACAACTAAATTTTCAAACTCGGAATTCCATCTAATCTCCGCATATGAACTGTAAAAAATGTAAGACCACAATAATTTTAGAATGTGAGAATGTAATAGAAGCATAATTTTCGAGACGATTTCATAAGTTAGGTACTTATATATGTTATAGCTTACGTACACAAATTTATGTACGTCTTTTAAAGCCCATCCTGGATGCACGCAAATTATGTAATATTCGGCTAGTGTTAGAAATATGTACGTGTTCATTTTAAATTTAATAGTTAAAATAAATTTTGTTTCAAAACCATACTGATCAAACAAATACCACTCAACGATAGAACTCTTACTACTCACTTACTAGATGAATCGAAAGTACCTAGGTACCTATTGTAAATGTTAAACAAATCACTGTTAAAAATAATTGAATATAAAATTAGATTAAATAACTAATCTACTCACTGTCGCTGGAACAGTTGCGTGTTTGATTCTTATTTGTGAATATTGCATAAGTACAGTATTATAATATATGGGTAGTAACTTTTGTAGGTACCAACCTATTTTAGTAATATGCTTATTTTTTTATTCAACGTTAATAGCTAATTATTAGAGCGAACAATATAAAAATGCTTTCAATTTATAGATATTTTACAATGTTTTTTTAGGTAGGTAGGTAGTATCTACCTAATTTTAAATATTCAAATTATTTTTTAAACTTATGCGATGACAAGTAGGTATAGATTTAGTTTTACACATGTAACCTTCAAACCGACCACTTGGAACAAAATTTAAAAAAAAATTTTTTTATTTGAATTCTAAAAATTGTAGAAGATAAAATCGAAATCGTGGGAAGGTTAATTTAAAGTAGACGCTAAAACAAATTTAAATTAGTTTTCAAATCCTCATAAATCACTGTATATTAGTATGTATCAGGGGCGTATTTAGATAATTTTTTTGGGGGGGGCTAAGATATTTTCTTTTCGTTTATTATTTAATTGTACTAATATATTATCTTGTTTTTTATCTAAAATCGCCTTAACGTTGTCAGCAGTAAGTATAGCATTTTTATGGTAATCATTTTTTCGTGATTTCTAAATTCTTCCAACGCGTCTTTTAACTTGGTCAATGGTCTTAAAACAAGTTTACCTAACTTCTCATGTGTTCCTTTACCAGCCTGACTTGAATTTAAGAACAGTACACAAAATTTGCAAAATAAACCCTCTCTTAATTTTGAACATGCTAACCATTTGAAAGATTCGAGCCATTTAATTTGGAATTTACGTTTATATCTTCGACTACAGTCATGCGGGAAATTAAACTTAAAATCGGGTGTCCATACATTTTGCAAAATTGAAATTTTCTCTTCGTCACTTAAATTATTCTTATATTCAACATAACCTCCTATATCAAATTTAGAATCTAAACATTTTAAACTAGGTTTAATTACCGGAGAAATAACTGGTGGACTTGGAGCTGTTTGTTCAATTTCAAGTGTTCCCATAATAGCATCATCTTGGAAAACATTCGATGTCGATTGATATGTATTATTGTCGGATTCGGCAGACACTTTGGATTTTTTTATAAAAATGCCACAATGATTATTGAGTTCTTTTCATTTTGCTTAGATATTTTATTATTTTAATTAAGTAAAAAATAAAAACACTCGTCACGCTAAACTATAGTGTTATGTACGTACAATACTAAACGTGTTTATCGGACAACAGATAGTTATTACATATTATCAGAGGACAAAAACCGACCACCACTAATTTCTCATAAGTATTTTTAGCTCATATGGGCTCGTATAATATTGTGCGACAATTGAGACGCGACAAACAAGACGTGAGTGTATATCAGTAAATCGATTCCAGATAAAACAAATTGAAATTACGATATAGCAGCAGTACAGCACGTAAAATTATTCTATTTATATTGTATTGTATTTCAATTGTATTGTATTATATTTTATCGATAACGGTAGGCGAGCGTGCGTTATGATGACTACAGGCCGACAGGGAACCCGTACCGCAGCACTATCGCATTGATCATATCGATAGACCAAGTTGGACAAATATTATAATTATTAATTTTGTAGTAGGTATTTTTATAAACATTTCCTGGATTTCGGGGGGGGGGGGCTGAAGCCTCCTCAGCCCTCCCCATAAATACGCCACTGGTATGTATCTATTTTATAGATCAATCGGTAGATTCCCGTTAGAATTAAAAACCGTCAAAATTCCTATAATTTGAGTAGGTAAGATAAACAGAGGGAAAAATATTGACACTTCCATTCCTCTAAGTCTTTGAATTTTATGGTACGAGGAAATTATTTTAAACCTCCAACTAAAAGCACCCAACAAAATAATATCAAAATCCAACGGAATATTGAATGTTAACAAAACTAAAAACTGCTAAAAATAGTCAAAAAATTCGAAAGTTATTTACAGACCAATAAAAAGTTAATTTAAACATCCGGTAAGAATTATTTCAATTTAGTTGGACACATGGCAAAATAGATCTATGTATTTTGTTATGGCACAACAATTATTTGACTTTTGAGGAGTTATTATGATTCGACTGTGCTATTTCATTGTATAAACATACTAGGTATGCAATGCATTCTGCTGTTGCAAATATTGAGCGAAGCTTTGAAGTTAAGTTATTTTATTGAAGTCAAGTTCTTGAGTTCATCAGGTACTGTGGTTGGTGTCATGTTGTTCAGTTCAGTAAATTTGTTTGGATGCTTTTTGCAAGCGTGGCATGTGTAGGTGGCAACCGTTTTGATAAGCTCTAAACGAGCGCAGTTAGTGCAGGATGTATAGTTCAGTAGTTGGAGTTCCTTATCGAATGCTTCTAACAATTTCTTATCTTGTTGAAAATTCACAGACATCGGTTGCGCCAAAATCAATAATTGTTTAATTGACCATTTTCGAATAATCAGCTATTGAAATTTTATTTCGGTGATTATTCCTCCGTGGTACATGTGATTTTCAATTTTGTTTTTTGTAAACCTTGTCCTGACCAGTGTTGACTATCTTGCCAAATTTCATATTCATCGGTCAAGTAGTCTAGGAGGAGTTAAGTGTCTAACGAAATACACGAGTCGCCTAAGAATAAGCTCTTCTTTCAGGCTTCGCTCAATTATCAACACAACATATTAAAATTCAAAATCTTAAATAATAAAAGTGGGTTGGCTACGAATTTTTTAAAAAGAAATAAAATATTAGGTATTTACAGAGTACAGATATGCCCAATTTTTGCCGATTATCCAACTCTAAACGACTGAAAAAAAAATTTTGTCGTACGGACTTTGAAATTTTTATATAAAACCGTGTGTTGGCAATCTTGCATTAAATTTTCAAAACTTTAAATAATTTTTAAAAGTTTTAAAGTTCTATACTTAGCTCAAAAATGATTGGAATATTTTTAAATTTGTACCTTTTCATATGTGCAAACATTGTGTAAACATTTCTGGTTTCTTTTATCATTATTTCGGAAGTTACGACCAAATATTACGAAATCGATTTTGTCATAATCACGTTTGCCGTACTTTTTTGTTTTTAAGGTACAACTTTTTCGAAATTAAAAAGTTTTTACAATTCAGGTGGTATTATGATTTATGTTCCAAAAATATTTTAAGTTGAGCTACACCAGACTACTCGTTAAGATTGGAGAAATTTTCTAGTAGCGTGATCCACTATAAATTATTATACGCGTGTTACACACAAAAATAGGTAATAAAAAACATTAATAAAAACACACATATTTGTTAAATCGTTAGGTATAGCTCCGCTCAGAATCTGAAACAGCTATTATTTCATCCTTATATATTGAACATTAGGAAATCAGATCCAAAGAGCAAAATATTAAATATACTTTGACCAAACAAAATTCCTATAAAATTAATCAGCGAGTTTAAAAACAATACATACGTTTTTCCAGCCATTTCATGTGTGAATTTATTGATTTTAACCTGGTAAAATTGGTTCAATAGATATTGTAAGAGCATTCATTTCGTTTTAATTATTTTAACGCCTACATTGATTTCACGAGTCCGTGAACATTCCTGTAGAAGTACGCAGTATTGCAACAATTTCTAGTGCTTTAAGCGTCAAAAAATTATTTGAAAAAAAAACATATATTTTGTCTTGTAAAATTTAAACGAAAACAATTTTTTCAAGACGCTTTATAAACGCTGCTCGGTTGTTTGCGCCCTCTTCGATTTTTCGTTACAGTAGGCTGACAGTGTACAGAGTACATGCACGGCTTATTCCGGGTTAATCATTACAGTTCGTTTGGGAAACCAGCGCGTCAACAATTAAGTGTCAATTAAAGTGTAATCACTGATTGCAGCTAATTCATTAGCTGCATAAATGTTGAAAATAACACGTTATATGGAAATAAATTATAATCATATTATGCGTGGCATATTGTTGATATGGGCGTAGTAGATTATTATTATTTATGAGTAACAAACATCGATTTTCATACGATAACCCCCATTTGTCTACGTACGAGTCACATATATTATAGGTTTGAATACTATACCTATCTGCTTGGTGGTCGGGTTTACATTCGAGTCACTTTTTATCAATAAAGAATAATACATATTATGTAATACACTAGGTATAAAATCTGTACTTATTAAATGTAGAAATCATTGCGGAATGAAGATAAAATATTTAAATATACAATAATTAATTATTATATTCAAAACTAATTACTATACAATATAACCGCAATAAACAAATAAATAGTGCGCCTATAATCGACCGGGCCACGAGCCGCATCGCAACGAT
>CM029357.1:28550680-28596101 GCA_017140985.1 Hormaphis cornu
CGCAAGGGATGACGACGTACCGACCGCCAAAGTCCGACGGTGCGAAACGCGACCGCGAGTGATTCCCCTGCGTTTGTGGGTAGGTAGGACGGCCCTGCCGTGCGCGATGAATCCCGTGCCCGTGTGATTCTCTGCTTGCGATTTCGTTCACGGCGGACCAGTGTGGTGGTCGGTAGTGCTGTGTACCGCGCGTGCGGCGCGCCGATGTGAGCCGGGTCCTTCCGTTTCGTTCGCGATGCCCGACGAGGACCACCACCGCCGCAACCGCCACCACCACCATCGCCAACACCACCACCGATCGACGTACGACGACGGGTTGATGTTTGTCGCGTGCCGGACCGCTACCGACGCGTCGTGGTGGTGATAGAGCATGGAGACGGATATCAAACAGCAGCGTATAAAGCGCAGCAAGCGGCGCGAACGGGCCCAGCGCATGCACGCCAAGAAACATGAGCTGGACAGCGGGGAAGAGGACGAACTGTCGTCGGCCAAGGAAAAAGCGCAGAGGCCGCCGCCGCCGAATCGCAGGAAAAAAAAGGAGGCAATGTTCGACGAGGACGTGGTCGACGGGTTCGCCATACTCTCCTTCAAGACGTACGAAGACCTGGAGGTAAGCCGCCCGATCTCACATTATTTTGAACGTCACGATCCGAGTATCTCGTTCAAATAAACAAATTTTGAAATTTCATTCATACCTTATTGATATGTACCGTTCTTGATAGGAATTGGTGCAGCCGTGGTAAAAAAAGCCCTTACCTCTGACCTAACTTACTGTTGATCTTACTGTACTTACGGTATTCTGTGTACATTTTTTGACTAAAATTAAACTGCTATATCGTTGTTTCAAATTAATCGTATATTCCGTACTGTCTAAGCAGGTATGCGTGATAAACCACAAAATATTATAATGCCCATGAAGGCTTCTTTTAAAATGGTTAAGAAAGAAGCATTCTATACTTAAGTATGGTAGTTAAGCAAACATTTGTAATTGTTAAGTACTAGAAGAAATGTTAGTACCTACTACTTGAATTTTAAGTTATTTTTACTTTCAAGTAATTTTAGAATAAGTGGTTGGTAAATATAATATGTTAATAATTAACATATTAAAACGTCTGTTTATCTTTCAATATTTGTACATTTACTGTTATAGTAATGTTATGTTGGGTATTATAATTTAAAATAAACTTACTAGGTTAGGTACCTAACCTATTTAATAAAAATCTAATATTTAAATAAATTAATTTCTAAATTGCCCACTAATTATATACCTACATGCTACTTTCGTGAATGAAAGCATGTGTTCAATTGATCATTGTACTACATAGTTATTACAGAGGTTATTACCCACTTGACAAATGATTGAAATTTGTTGGTGAATGTTAAATTCAAGATAATGTGATATCTAGTGTTCTTATACCCAACTACATCAGATTAAAATATTTAAACAATTTGTTTAGAACACTGGTCGGTACTTAAAATTACTTGAATTTTAAAGTATGCGTTTTTATGGTATGTATTAACACTTGATAAATTTCCTTTGAACTACCTAAGCCTAACATTAAGAATTGGTACAAATATTGCAACATAGATAAGTACTTGGATGGGTATTAGTTTCTGTATATACTTTATAATTATTGATTGTACCTATATCTAAATTACTTATTTGAAAATCCTTAATATATTACCTAGGTCTTAGGAGTATAAGACATAAGTAACTCACTATTTATAGTCTATCTCCCAGTCTATCTTTAGCTCGGTACCTAATACTCAATATTAACCTTTTTTTTTCTTTAAGTACCTATTATGTATTCTCTCGTGTATTCTTAAATATATTGAATAAATCGGTATCTTAAATGACTATACTCCTAATATCTTGTCCTGGAAAATTGTGAAGTATAAATTAACATTTTGTTAGCAGATCAGTTTTTTTTATATTTATTTAGGGATCATGAAAATTAAAAATGGTCCTACTTATTGTGTACAATAGATTTACCTATAATTTTTGTATTTTAAAATTTACTGCCAAAAAAATATAGTACAAAATATAATACATACCTGAGGTAACTCACTATTGAATTTGTTGTACCCATCTAGTACCTACCTAATTAAATTAGATTTATTAGATATACTTTTTCTTTTCTTCCCTTGCTTTTTCTTCAACTATTTTGAATATTACCCTTGTTCTAAATTTCCTCTCCACACCAGAACTCACTATAATTCTTGTATCCTTTCGTATAATTCTCAGACCCAACCACCATTTTTCGAGTTTTTTAAAATATTTTTCGTTCAATTTATAAAGTAAGATTTTTAACTAAAAAAATCTCTAATTTATAGGTACCTTTTGACGAGTATTTTTTTCATAATAAAATAGACAATAAACATGCGATAAACACTAGATTTAACATTAATTATTTTGGTAGGTACCTACTTAAAACAAATACAAACATTTAAATTAATTGATACTGTGTTTACTGTGTAAAAGTATTATGTTATCCATTTAAAGTTTATCATGCCTATTAAATACATTAGGTACAAATAATATAAGATAATGTCATGTACTTAATTAGGTAATATACCTAATTAATTAGACTATAATTTACTATCTGTTGATTTGTTTGTATAGTGATATTATTGTTATCTTTATTTAGTCCTTATTTTACTTGAAATTTTGTATCCATCATGTTCTTATTTTTGATCTATCAAAATAAAAATTTAATATGAAATGGTCAAAATGGCCTGTTGGCAAACTTTGATTATCAACAGCTAAACATATTATCAATTTACAGTCTAAGCTGAGGTCTACTTTGCTGTACTAGCGCAAACGTTTTGGTTTATACTAAATATTGTTGATGGATGTTTCTCATTAGTTATTTACTTAATTATTCATAATAATACTCGTAATAATTACTTATTGTTATGTTAAATACTGCGGTGCTAAAATATTTCAAGTACTTACTTACCTAAATTGATTTGATTTTTTGTAGGTACTTAATCAAAATATCTGTTTTTATTGAATTGGTTAAATTAAAATATGTGTAAATGAGATCAAACAGTATAGTGCAGACATCTAGATGTCTGCAAAAATAAAAATATAAAAACTAAAAATGTTCCAAAATTTCGATAGAAGTTACTGTAATAAATTATACTTAAAACATAAAAGCCAAATTCAGTCTACCTAATTGTATGAACAAAGATATTTCTAGGTACTACTTAAGATACAAGCTAATATACCCCCCTGT
Organism: Hormaphis cornu; assembly: GCA_017140985.1. Taxonomy (NCBI): domain Eukaryota; kingdom Metazoa; phylum Arthropoda; class Insecta; order Hemiptera; family Hormaphididae; genus Hormaphis; species Hormaphis cornu. The sequence goes on from CM029357.1 coordinate 28,553,920, forward strand.
ATACCATTTGATTTATCAATCTCTCTAAGTTTTTAGTATTGAACTATACCAAATTGAAATATTGAATTGTCAAACTTTTATAGGTACCTAAATAATTTCCTACCTCGCTTCCTACTTCTCAATGCTTAAGTTAAATGAATACGTTGGTCGTTACCTTATGATTAAAATTAGTTGTTTATTAAGCGTATCTCTTGGAAGTTAGGAGTACTAGGTACTTTTAACTACAAATACCTAGATATTTTATAACTATTTTCTGTTATACCTAAGTGTTTGCATTGGTGTATGCTTGGTGTCTATAGTTGTGTATGGTGTACAGTTTACACAAGTAAAAAATGTCCTACAAATTTTACTAGCAAATGTATCATACTTTTAATTTATCATACTTCTTGATACATTAAACATGTAGGTAGGTCTTAATTAATTTTATTTTGAAATTAATAGATTATTGGGCTTCACTGAGAAAAACTCATGCGGAGGCCCAAAATCTTAGTTTACTAATATTTCAAATCATAAATCACACATTAATTTTAAATCAATAACTAAATTACACTAGTATAACATTAGACATGGTATTTAACATATAGATTTATTTTTTCTTTTTATATTAATATATGATCCAGTTAGATACATACGTTTTAAATATGGGCAAAGACAAATTGTCTACCTCCCAAGGCATTAAATTGAATATTTGAGTTTCTCATAGTCCCTTTGACAGTCCATTATTTTTGGCAAGTTTAATACATAGCTATACATAATTATTAACTGCATATTTCGCGTTGACTTCACGCTGTATGGGGGCACTAGGTTATGTTTTTTGAGGTGTACAGTGATTGCTTTTTAATATAATATAATTGATTTATATCATAGACATACAAATTATCTAATAGTTTTTTGATTGGGTATCTCCGATCTTTTTAATTCTTAACTCTGATTATTAGATTTTGGGATTTTTGTAACTGGATGAGAGAATTATTGTAAGCCTCACTCCAACCAATTATTCCGTACCTACGTTGTAAATGAATCTAATAATGTTAAATACACAATTCTTATGTCATTAAATGGTAGTACATCACGTAATTGTTTCATTATGTATTATAACTTTTCTTAATTTGATTGAGATAGTTAATATATGCATCTTCCATTTCATGTCAGAACACATTTCAATACCCAAATAATTAAAATTTTCTACAATGTCCACTGATGATTTACATTAACATGTTATATTTATTTCTGTACGATTTTTACATTACTAATGGTTGGTAGTGTGTGTTCTGACAGTGGGTGAAGTAAAATGGCTGATTTATTGAAATTGAGGAATAAACTATTTTTCGAGCTATTTTTGCTTATATAAATAATTAATGGATTTTTAATCATCTTTAATATTTGTTTATACTTCATTCCAAGAATTATTACTAACACAGATAAGGACAGTATCATAGGCTTAGCATATTATTTGGCTTTTTAATTTTAGTAATTTGATATCGTTTTGTAAGATATTGAAAAAAATCAGTGATATAGCGTTGTACCTTGTGGTACATCACATTTTGTTAATTGTTCATTGGAAAACGTATTACTAATTTTTATTTATTTTATTAGTAGATATGCTTATTAAATACTTTGTGAATAATCACTAACAACTATCATATTTTTGAGAATATTTTGTTACTATTAGCTGTTACGTTCTATACCAGTTACGGCTACTACATACTTTTAAGGCCTCAACTAAAATTTATTTATAATGATATGTAATATAGTTAGTATTTGATGAAAAATACTATTGAAACTTTCATGAAACTAGACTCGACTGCAGCGCGACTGATAGACAAAAATCAGTAGGGTTCCCAAAATGTTCGCTCAAATGCGTGCGTAATTTTAAATGTTGGTAACAGCTAACTTAAATGTTTCTCGAAATTAGAGAGATTTGACTGTTACGCTCTCTTATCAGTTGATATATATGTGTGTTTTTTGATTTTACAAACCATGGATTTTTCGAGAGCAAACATTTTGGGTAGCCCTACTGATTTTTGTCCACCAGTCGAGTCTCTAATTTCGTGAAACGCACGTATTTATTACAGTTCAATTTTTTTTAAATTTATTGGTATAATTTTATAGTTTTGTTTATAATTTTAAAAATTACCTATGACTAGGTACCCTCGTTTATCCAACACACGACACTGTTACAACACACGGGACAATATTGGTAAATGGTGATGTACTTATGTATGTAGGTACAGGCAGTGACGCCGAAGTCAGATTTTTCATGTATTGCATAAATAAAAAATCCGAAACACACCTACCCCCAATTTTTGGGGGGTAAAAACTTTTGAAACTGCTATAAAACTATTTTTCAACACCACCGCCCACCTTAATCATGTGTTGCATATGCAATACATAAGTATAAGGTTTGGCGCCACTGGATACAGAGTATTATAGCTGTATTAAGTACCTGTTTTTTATTTGGTAGTACGAAATCCTAGTTAATATTAGTGTCGGTACTTATTAGTTATTTCAAAAGAGATATCTAAAAGTTTCTAATTATTGATGTTTGTTTGAATTAATAAGGTTAGGAGGTTAGGTTTAAATTAATAATAATTAATAAGTTCAATGTTAAGTGTATCCGTGTATCAACAAAATTCTATTGATTATCTATTTTACGCAATTGTTCAATTAATATAATAATATTATACAAATATTAGGTTAAATAGTATGAAACTATTTTGAATTAGGTAATTGAAAACGAATTACTATGGTCATCACTTGTTTTAATCGTTTAAAATGTTGATTATTGAAGATAAAAACTATGTTCGAATTCCGATAACTTTGTACATATCATATGAAAAAAAAATACTGTTATACAGTTAATACGATACTTGTCATTATAATCTTGTGTTGTGATTTAAGTATCATATAAAAAATAATAATCGTAGAACACCTCAAGTTTTCACTATGAATCTTCGCCCATTATCTTGCTTTATATCTTAACGTTTTTTTATTTTAATTAATCACAAGAGAAGAGTTTCATTATTTTTATTTATATTTATTTGTTATAACATAGTTTTTAACCCCTTAATATTTATATTGCTCATTTATTCAATTTAATTCTAATTCATGGTAATTTTAATGAAGTTAAATTTGTTGATTTTTACAAGGGTTTTAATTCTCAATTTATTTGAAAGTAATAACCGGGTAAATTTGGTGAATCATGTATAAATTTTAAAATTTTCTTTTTCTCTTGTCTATGTTCGAAACTAAGGCTGTTAAATTGCTTGTGAATTTTTTTTTCGTTTTTGAATCAAAAATAATTTTCTAGACTATTTTTGTAAACATGTCAAATTATTATTATTTATTGTCCAAATTTTAAAATTATTATTTTTTAAAAGGTTTTTCTCGTTTTTGTTATAAATGATGTCTTCATAGAAACAACGTACTACAATTTCAGAAGTTTTTATTTTTTATTATTTTTTTAACGACGTACCTACGTTGTTTTGATGTTTATAGTAAGGTAAGCATTAAACGAGTAGATAATTTTACAACTCTGTTCACAACTTCATCCAGAATCGAAATCGACACCATTCAAATTCAAACCAGTGCAGTCGCCACAACACCACGATTATACAGATTTACATTTTAGTTTCATGAGATTTTTTTGAAATACTTTACCCGGCTGTTAAATGAATATTGAGAACCAATTTTACTATTATTCCAAAGACGTTTTGAACTATTTGAATGCAGAATATTGTATACATAATTTATTTAATAGTGGTAAATTATAACTAATTTACGCTAATTTATAACGAATATGAAAACTATAAGAGCTAAATTACAAAACAATACATGTATTCTGTGGATGTTTATTAGTTTGATTTTGATTTACAATGCCTCATTTAATCGTATCAATAACAAAAGCACATTTTCTTAATGGGTAGCGTGTTATATTATATTATTATAAATATTAAATTGTTCGTTTAAATTTATTTTATGTACATTCAAAGTTCAAGATAATATTTTACTCATTGTAATGTTATAGTATGTAATTGTATTTTTAAAGTTAATGCGTGTTTTGAATGGTTTGAATTAAATTGATAACTTTTATTTAGGCACTTACCTAACTTTATATTTATAGTTCCATTGTATTCATTTTGTTCCTGGCAGTGATGATTTAATTAAATAGTACAAGATACAGTAACAGTACGCTCTTGCCAAGTTTCGTGTAACTCAATAACAAATTGTTTTTGTGTTAAACGTTTAGCGAGTTAAGGTCTTTGACTGCTTTACCCGGTACGTATTTTGGTTGCTTGACATTAAAGATCTTGTTAAAGATTTTATGTTCATGCCGTCAATATGAATGATACAAGCGAGGAAAATCCCCTCAGTTCCTGTCACCACTATAATAGTATATAATACACGTGATGTTTTTTTCTGGGTCATTGAAACGAAAACTGTATGATGTGTATTTTTATATTTCCGATCATCATCGCATTTCTCTATTGGGCAAATCGTCCGTTAATAGTCCTTTATAGTTGACACACGTGTCGATGTTCCCGTATACGTCTCGGATAAAGTTACAGTTAAATATTTGATTAGGATTATTGCCGCCAGGCTTAGCCTTCAATTGTTTTACAAACAATAAATTTGTGATGTTAGAAAAATGATTCGAATTTATAATAATAATTGTAAGTATCTATTTACTATTATCACTACTTATGTTTGACATACTCACTAGTTGTCGGGTATTTTATTTAGGCTATTGTCTATTATACCTAATCTTAATATTTGACTGTCGAGTGTGATGATATCACCAATGACACAATAGCTACTCACGTTATTTACAAATATTGATTAATGGTAATCTATAATGGTTTTGTTTTCGCGTACCTAGTTAGTTTTGACCCGATAGTCGTAGACACTATACAGTAAAACATTATGTACACATAATTTTACACATAATGTTTAAAAAAAAATATTTTCAGAACGTATGAATTCACTATTAAATACGTGAAAACGTTCAAATTGTTGTTTGGTATTTTTTATGGTTGTGTGCAGTGTAATATTATTTTATAACCTTCAATTAGCACTTTCAATGTATATTTATTTATGTTACATTATGTATTTCTAATAATCTTGTTATCACTTTAACACATAACGTGTTAAGATTCTACGACACCTTTATTATTTGTTTGTTTGAAACATTTGCTAGGTTATTTGTGAAAAAATTTGATTTTTTGAGTTTGACGGACACCGTTACACCTTTGTATTTTGTAAAAAAAATATTTTTCTCGAATTTATTTAAAACAGCTTAAGTTATGGTATTTTCAAAAAATGTATTTTGTTTATTACGTTTTATTTTCTGTGTAGGTTATTTTTTTTTTTCGTGTTTTGTGGTTTTCACAAAATATTTTTACCATTTTCCTCTGGTGGTTAGGTTATAAATTATAGGTATAGTATACGGTATCGAGTTAATTGAGCTACCTCTATTAACCTACTTTTATTGTTACCAAACCGTAATTTATAATTAGCAGGTTCAAGTTATCTTAATATGATCATCAAATTGGAAAGATAAGGGCGTTAATATGAAATTACGATTGAATTATTCTACAAAAATGCGTGTTTCGAATTACGACGCGGAGTGCGTTTAGTTTTTGAGCGATCGCGCACTAAAATAATATTCGATCGAATTATAACGTGTTTGTTTGTTTTTTATTCATTTTATGGCGTGGTAAATTGTTCGTTTTATTTTTTCTAAAACAAAAATAATCGTTTGGAATTACCGCAAAAGAATTTTGTGCTAGCCTTTTGCGTATGTCTTTCAAACACAAACGAGTACTATAATCACGGTAATAATTATTATCGCACACACACGCATTATGACACAGAAGACGATCAGTGCCATTAAAAAAAAAAAAACGGAAAAGTTAGAGAAGAGGAGTAAGTAATAGGTTTGTAAACGTGTACGGTTGTCGTTTTCGTGTGTTATATATACTAAACGGTCCGGACGAGGTGGAAACACGGCGCGCGTAGGAGATAATTTGTCCGCGTCATGTTCATCCGTGACTGACGAAGGCGAGCGGGCCGCCGGACCGGCCGCGTGCCGCCCGTCCCGCCGCAGACCCGAGCCGGTTCCCCTCCGCCGCCGCAGCTGTTTGCATACCGTTCCGTCGTCGACCTTATCGTCTCAAACACAAAAGCAATGACCGACCGACCGTGTGGCGGCGGCGGCGGCGGCGGTGTTTCGGCCGTGGTCGTCGCCGGCTACCGCGCGCCCGATCGATACAACGTGCCGCCGCCGCCGCCGCCGCCGCCGCTGCCAAATCGCGCGAACCGTGTGTGCTGCTGAAGCAGCAGCAGCAGTCTCTGTCGCAGGTGAGCGGCGGCAGGCAGGCCGTTCGGTTGGTCGGTTCCGGCTTGCACCACGTGATGGTGGACGCCCGGATGACGCGCGTTTGAGAGTGTCTCCGGCGCATCCGAGATTTCGTTTTCTTTTGCGGCGGGGAGGCGGCGGTGAATCATAACTTGAAAAAGTCTTAAAATATGTAGTCAATGGAACTTAGGGAAGAGTCGGGGAATCTAGAATATTTCTTAATTATCCTGGAAATTTGATGGCGATTTGACGTTTTATTTCGTAGTAATCTGTTTGTATTGTTGAATAGGACTGCGCGTACATTTATTGAATAAATATTTTCTAATTGTTTGTTAAACTGTTATCTTGATTTAAATAAATTGATCCAAAAACAAATGTGTGAATTATGAAAACTTCAAATATTTTAACTTGCTAGTGATGAGCAAGTGGGTAAAATTAAGTTCGATATTATTATATTTATGAGATAGGTATCGGTGATTTGAATTCTGGAAAACTTTTGCGCCTTCAAAAACTTCGTTTATGACACCTAGAAATTTGGTTGATCGCTCATTAGAAAATGCTTAAAATTCATTGATACTGATTTAAAATTTAAAAAGAATTAAATTTGATTACGTTATTACCTAATCTAATTTTATTAGAGTGACCTTAAGAGAAAACCGTTAATTTTAGCGTTCGTTTGAATTATTCAACATTTTATTATCGTAAAGTGAATCTTTTATCGGAATAAAACGACGAGGAAGTTCTCGTCTTTTTTCGTATTATTTATTTTTCTACGATTATTCTACAAAAACCGCCGTTTCAATTACGAATAGGGTTTTATCAATAATGATGTATCAAAACAGTTTTTATTACGAACAATACTAGTATTTGTAATCGATGGTGTTGCTCTCCTTTCTAGCGGCAACAAAATAAACAAATATTATTACGCAAATTCCTTTCCAATGCTACCAATTTTGAAACGTTAGCTTTAAAAACGACGATTAATGTTGAGATCAAAATTTTTTTCGGGCAAATATTGTAATATAGTTATATACCTACCACCAGCTACTATGAAGTATATTGTCGAAGTATTGAAATATATATCATACTACGAAGTAAATATTATGTCTGTATTTGTAACGACTTCTAAAACATATCGTAATTAATAATACCGTTTGGCATTTGCAATTTTTTAAATGAAGATTATAGAATTTTTACTAAAACAAAAGAAGAGATTTATTTTTTAATCTCGTGATTCCTATCAATGTTTTGTCCTGGTTGTTTTTTTTCTGATGTCGATTGACTTGCGCGTGAAAGGAAAAAAATAAAAAAAAAAAAACATTTTTTAGACTTAAAAAGTTGATTAAAATAGGGAACAGCTATACTAATTGTTTCATATTTTATTATATAATGATTGTAATGACACTAAAAAAGTGTTTGACTTGGGGGTATCCCTTCTTTTTAAACATTTTTTACCGTACCCCTTCTAATTTAGCACCCTTGTACAACCACATCAAATTTATTTTTCATTTAACTGCGTTTCCCCGCTATTTTTTATACTGCATTGCAGCATTGCGTTAAAGTGTATTTTCTCCGGAACATTTTTAATAGGTACAATTACTCTTTTTGCATACTTAAACATTTTTAATGTATAATATATTTAAGAGCTTGCAGTATAAATGTTATTACAAACGTATCATTGCGCTTATATAAATACAACTCTTAGACCTAGAATTCACGATACATAGGTAATTTTATGAGAGTTGAAAACACAGAAGACAGTACTATAAATAAAGATACATATATAAGACAGTATCCACTCAAGATTCATTTAAACCGTCAGACTAATTGATTACGTTAACTGACTTACGCCAGCAACCTCGTAATTTTAGTTGAAATAGGCTTTTACATAAATAACTAATAATTAATAAGACGTATAGTATGTACCCATGTAATAACATACCTATACTTGATAAATCAATCTTGCTTAGTATCTAAACGTGTTTTATTTTACCTTGTATTTTACTGACAATTTTAGTTTTGTGTATATAAAACCAACACGTTAAATAATGTACAATGGCAGATAATTTGTTTCATTAAAAATTTATCGTAACGCGTTTCTTGAAGTTAAAAACAGTGTTGTTTTTTTTTTTTCATTGAAATTTTGTTGTACAGCACTTAGTCAAAATAAAACTACTTTCAATTATTGATAAGTTATAGATATTGTTAATTGTGGTTTGTTTGAGTTTCATTCGTAATTAATTTAACTCTGGTAATGATAAATCCATTTTCTCGTTAGTTTGTATTCTTGACGACCTTCCACAGAGATATACAATCTCGTGTATAATACCTACACGTTTTTGAACGTTAAAACCTTGTTTATAAAATAATACGTCAATAATAACAGTTGTAGTATGTTTATAATATTTTGATAAATTATGAAAAATATAATACGTCAGTAATAACAGTTGTAGTTTGTTGTATATTTGGTTGTATCTAATGTATCTATGATACATTTTTATATTGTTTAGAAAATGTTTAATTTACTTGTTGGTATACAAGTATCAAATGTTTGTACAGATTTATAAACACTTGTGGCGTGTGTTAAAGTACAAATAGTCATAACCAATACATTGTTCATCAGTTAAAATAATCTTTTTTAAAGTTTTAAGTTGAGAAATGGATTTTTTTAATGTCGAGTAAAAATTCAGTACCTACCTAAATGTAGTTTGAAAATTAAAAATTTTTTTTGAGACAATTTTATTTTATGTATTTTAAAAAAAGAGGTACCTACTTAATAAAACGATCAGTTTTTAACATTACTTTGTATGGACTGAATTTCAGGTTTCCGATAACATATCTAAATTTGTCACCATTAATTTTTGTATCTTCTAAACATTTTTCAAACCAACTGTTTGATAGTTTGTTAGTGTTGAGATACCTAACCGACAGGTATCATTGTTAATAATCTAATTTGTAACCATGATAACAAAGTGGGTGTAGGTAAATTCGCAAAATGTTGAAGTCTATAAGAATAAGAAATCTGTAGGTACTTTTATAAAAGTTATATTAAATTAGAAACAATGAAAACTGAAAAATAGCTCAGAAATTTATTTTAAAAAGCGTAAAAAAAATATATCAGATTACTTTATTAACATGATAACCTCGATTGCTAAGGCGGATTTTAGGCGTGGGATAATTAATATACATAGTTCAAAGTAATGTCTTAATCTCTGAATCGGGTTGCACGTTAAAAAGTTCAAGCTGTAATGAACTTAGATATTTGGTACCTCAAGGCTAAATTATTTTTAAACTAATAAAATAAGCGAGATGCAGTTTCGATCGACGGGCACTTATCGCAAATTTACCGTTGAATATGATAAATAGAATAAATTGGTATACCAATTATAACTAAATAATCTTATTGATATGTTTACCTTCAAGTACAATTTTGTCGATTGCGCTCAAAAATAATTTTAAATTAGTTAGGTAATTAAATATAAGAAAAATACCGAATATTCATAAACTAATAATTTAAACCACATTTAATGTATAAAATTAAAAACGGACGGTAAATTACAGATTAAATTCTTAAATATATATTATATACAGTAGAAATTCTGTAACTCATCTACTACAGTGGATATCCTTCTCACCAGTGTGGGTTCACACAAAACAAGTTTTCAGCCCAAATTATGAGTAGTGTCGTGTCCTCTTAATTGCTTATACATACATCAAACATGCATTGGTAAACACAACTTACCAGCTATAATAGATTATAAATTCAAATACGATCTTAACAAGACATTTTCACATAGCACAACGTACTTGTTTAAAAGATTTTTAAAATCTGACAAAGCAATTTAGGTTTATACGTTAAACGTTTTTACATATTGTATTTTTTTTTTTGTCATTTTATGTTTTTGCCATTTCTTCTCCAAACAAAAATTTTTAATGCGTATTAAATATTTCCACGCATAATTTAAATGTACGAAGTTTTGCTGTAGATAATTAAAGTGTTTAATGTTTCAAACACTGGACCATTATTGAGCTGAAGGCAAGTTTAAAGTTTTCATTATTTGGAAATTAAAACCTTAATAGAAGCGCCAAAAACTATTTTCCTATAATATACGCGATTAAAAAATTTTGATACTTTTAGTCATTTTTGTATTGTGTTTTATTATTTAGTTATTTACTTTTGTTACTAGCTTATCAAGCACGAACGCTGAATTCATCGGACAATTTTACAGAATTCCCGGTGGGCTGCTAAGCCGTTCCTGCTCGTTTGAAATATATTATTAGTAATTCTGAATGATAAAATTTGATCGGCTAAAAAATGATTGAATTATTAAATGATTAAATGTTTGATTATTTTAGTAGGTATTGAAAAATTAAAAAAAATCATATTTTAATTGTTTGGTTCCTAATCTAAACACTTTAAAAAGCCTTAAAATACAAAACATAGAACTTTGTCATTACATTTCTTTTTTCAAGAATTTTAACTATTGTAAAAACACTTAAGCAAACATTGATTTTTATGCTTCGTTCTAAATTGAAAATAATAATAATTGTTGAAATAGGTAAAAGAAATAAAATAATATTTTTACTAAATTTATGGAAAACTGTTGTTCGCAGGTTATTGGATTGGTTTGCTTATATTTTATAAGATTTCTGACTGTGGTTCAGACCACTTAACTGTTAATATTAAAATATTAAAGTATCAAGTATAATAATTCATTAAGTATATGGTTTTACATTTTCTCTTAACACTTGACTTGATAGGAAGAATTTAATTACACTGTATGTTGAACAACTTTCAAGTACTTTTAAAATTGTAGTAAACCTATAAGTACAGTTTTTATTATCTGATGTATCAAACAAGAATTGATACTGTACCTTAAAAAGTAAACTTCTGTGTGAAGGGAAGAATGTATATTGATTTTATATCTGATTGTGCCATGATTTGTTTGCCACGCCACGATTTTATTTTCTTTGATGGGTTGTACTCGAATCAAAAATGTAAGATACTCCATTTTTTCATACTTAGGTGTTTGTTTTTAAATATAAATTTGTTCTTTGCTTTAATTGTACCAATTTATAAACAATTTTATAATTTCATTTTTGTTTGCTCGTTCTAGTTGAAAAAGTTTGATACAGTTTATTTTTATATCAGTTCAATTTTTTTTAATTGATATTTTTTTTTAGAGTCTTAAAGCTCAATACGATCTAAACAACACGAATACTTGTATCAGTATGTTGTTGAATAATTTAGAAAATTGGTTTGTTAAATTTTTGTACGTTTTTGCTTCGTTATTTTTTCGTTTTTGTCATTATGATTATGTATATTTTATCATGACCTTTTTAAAAAAGGTCAAATTTAATTAAAATTTTCACACGATATTGAAAACAAACGAAGTTAAAACGTCCTACAAATTTCAAATAATTTCGACCATTTTTAAGCAATGTTTTATGAATTATGATCCAAAAACAGACAAAATTAGATGTTTTTCATCATTATACGCTCGGGAAGTAAAAACAGTTAAAAAAAAGAAGTTAATCCTAGGTGGAGAGGGAAGTTGGTTGGAGTAATGACTTCGCTTTAGAGCTTGTCACAATTGGGTGGGTCGCTGATTATTGGAAGTTGTAATAAAATTGTGTTGTATAATAATATGTGAAATCAATGAAAAATTATTGCATTCATAAAAAGATTCTGAGCGAGCTTAATATTTTTTGTAAAAAATAAATTTACAAAAAAAATTTCAATATACGTATACCTATGCAAGCTATAAATTACTTGTTTTAGATTCAAGATTTATTATGTCTCGAAGCACGCAAAAAATAGCAATATTATTTCTTTAATAGATTTATTTTGGATGATTCTCAATAGCAACGGTAATTAATAATATTAATTATATATTATTAAAATGTGACGAAATTTTAACACTTAATGCAAAAAATTATTAAAAAAATTATCACATTACTTAGCTCGCTCAGTATTGTTTTTCGAATGTAATGATTTCAGATATCATATAGTACAATTATATTAAAATTTACAAACCCACTCAAAACTGTGATTCTTTTTTCAGAATTTTACCCTATTATTGTTAATATTTTGTACGTATTTTGTGTTGTCTTAGTATTTATTAATTTAATGTTTAAAATAACTTAACGTGGTGTTTCTGGAAGTTCTGATACCGATGATGCAGTAGGAAGCTGGAAGATATATAAACGCATTGTATTATGAGAATAGTAAAAAACATAAATTATACAGAACTGTAAAGTACTTACTGTTTTCGGAATTTTTTTGTGTTCAGTTTGAGTGCACATTCAAATTTCAACCATGCAAATGCATACGTTTTGATAATAGTATAAGAAACAAGTCAGTGCTGTATTGATATAATATTATATCCTATTCTTATTCATAAAAATATTTCGTTTTTGTACTAATTTACTATGATATACACGTACCACTCAATGTTTGTGACACGTTTATGCATGTTTTATATGCTCAGGTATCTTGTTGTAGTTATTATCAAAAATAACTTGGTATATTGCTTATTACTGACAGGTAGGTTTTTTGTAATGCGTTAAAAAATACTACACTTCCGTTTTTTATGTATTCCAACTATTCCTTCAAAAAACAATGCAATGTAACATCTTAGAGAAATTTTATTGTATTACATGATTTTTTTGAGGTTTCGAGCATAATATAAGTTTATATTATAACATAGGAACGATTTTTAAAAAATTGTTTTGCATGGGATAGAATCTAAATGAAGTTAAACTGAGTTCACTTTACATAGTGCTTTGTGTCTCGTGTGTGTAACCACTTTGGTTAGGTACCTGCGTATCTAATTTTGTTACGCTTCACGGTACGAAACAATGTATTATTTAGAGCTCATATTAGAGTTAAGGTATCAAATTTATACATACCTGGAGATAATAATTTTATTTGTCTGTTGTAATGAATCTATTTTATTTCTAATTTGTCCGTACGTATAAAATTTTACCTAATTATTAAATGTATTTTGCTTAAATTAATCAAATATTCCATAAATACAGTTTAACTTTAGTTTCTGTTAATCCATTGTCTACTAGTATTACATGATGTCCTTTTAATAGATAATTATTACAAAATATGATTCAGTACTTATAAATCTCTTTGAGTATCGACGATTTCTATATGCTTTTGGGAAACCAACTACTGTGAAATTAAAAGATTTAGTATCTAAATAAATGTGGCCAAGTATTTGTTGGATGTGATATTTAAAAAAAATGTTTTTGATGTGATCGTAATGAGTGCTTGTCAAATATGTTTAACAGTATTGTGTATGCGTAAGGAGTTTGTGTCTACAGCCAACGAATTGCCACCCTTTTAAAACACCCTTCTGGAACTTGTTCTCATAATTCATTAGCTCTGACGTAGGATATAAATTAAGGGTGTACAACTGCAAGTAGCAAAGCGAGTACTGAATAAATAAAACATTTCGTATTTTTTTTTCTTTTTTAAGTAGTTGTTGTAATAGTGTGATTTATTAACTATATTATCTTCTAGCTGTTTGAAAAATCATGCGCATAGTAATAGTTAGGGCCCGGATTTTTATGCTAAAATAATTGTTTGAATATGCACAATTGCACATATTTATGCACATAAAATTTCATAAATATTTAAAACTATGCACACAAAAATACATGTAAACAATATACTCACAAAGATGTAAAAAATATTTCTTTAAGTAGGTACCTACTTTACTAATTATACTAGTTGTACTATGTTATTACATTATACTATGTTCAACTAATTTTTAAAATTATGTTGTAAAAAGGAAAATAATCAAATAAAGGCGACAATGCGCTTAGAGTTCCTAGCAAAAAGCAAACAATTTTGAATCAAAGAAAATAAAAAAAAAAATTTATTTTTATAAAAATGCAACTTTTTTGCAATTGTATGTAGAAATATGCAATTTATCGTCATTTTTAATCAAATATGCAAAAATATGCAAAAAAAAAAAAAAAAAATGCCATAAAATCTACATATTACAAAACGTCGACATTTCCAATCAAAAATATTCCAGACAGGTAAATTGTAAAATAATGATTAGTGAAGAATATGTATTTGCATCAAAATCCGGGCCCTAGTGATAATTGACCCATAATTGTAATACTTTTAGAGTTACATGAAGTATCATGTTATACTTACATTAATAATTTCAATACTTTATTTTTATTATCATATATAGGTATTTAACCTCGTATTTAATTATAAAATAGACACAAGTTTATCCATCAAATGCTTATGAGGTGTTATTTTTCTTTTCTTTTTTTACGTAAAACTTTATTTTACTCGATAAATTATTGATTAGGGTCAATTAATTATAAGTTTCTTTGTGTAATCACTTTTAAATAGTATAAGTAATATTTTGCTATCTATTCTATATAGGAGACTGCCTCTATTCACTCATCAACGCCCAAAGCAAACCGCTGGGTCTTGAGACTTGAAATTTTGTACAGAGGTTCCTTAAGCAATGTAGAGGCGCGCTAAGAAAGGATTTTTCAAAATTCGAACTCTAAAGGGGTAATAATCTATATAGGAGACCAACCCTATTCACTCATCAACGCCCAGAGCAAACAGCTGGGTCTAGAGACTTGAAATTTTGTACGGAGGTTCCTTAAGCAATGTAGGGGCGCACTAAGAAAGAATTTTTCAAAAGTCAAACTTTAAGGGGGTAAAAAGAGGTTTTTTAAAAGTTTGTATACATTTTATATAGCTATATATTATGTATTTTTTTCCCCGACTGTTAATTGTTGTTTATCGGTGTATTGATAGTGCTAATAATGGTACGTGTAATTCACAATTTAATAATAATAATCAATTATAACTGGTGGTAATAAAACCAGTCGCAGGTAATCGGCGACCCGCGATGGCAACACACAATAGGTACCGGCGCTAAACGGTCAAATTACATAGATAATGTGAAATGGTAAATAAGTGTCGCCAAGGCTTGCATAAAAGCTTCTTATTTATGGCCGTTAATAGAAAAACTTTCTCTAAACAAGAATATGAGGGTCCACCTGGGAGGTGATGTCACAGCTGGTAAATTCTCTCAACTTCTACTCAAAATAAGAGATGGAGATTTTCCCGAGTTAGGTGGGAAGTTGGTTATTACTAGGGTTTTAGGTGTGGTAGTTACAACCTTACAAGAACTTACAGATCAAATTTATCCTGATATTGCCGGTATAAAAAACAAATCGATGGATTGGTTATGTGAGCGCGCTATTTTGACTCCCAAAAACGACAGGGCAGCTGTGATTAATGAAATTCTTCTTAAACCATTTAAGGGAACAGAAATGGAGTAAAAGTCTATAGACATGGTACTGAAGACAGATGACGCAGTTCACTATTCTGTGGAGTTCCTCAACACACTTAATCCTCCTGGTTTTCCAGCACATAGGTTGTTCCTTAAAATAGGATCTCCTATTATGCTGTTGCGAAATCTTCATCCACCTAAACTCTGCAATGGTACTAGACTGTGCGTGAAAGCACTCCAAAACAATGTCATTGAGGCAACAATAATTGCAGGTTGTGCTCAAGGAGAATCAACGTTTATACCACGTGTACCACTTTTATCATCAAACTATCCATTCAAATTTAAAAGACTGCAGTTTTCTATCAAGGTATCTTTTGCAATGACCATAAATAAGTCGCAAGGGCAGTCGTTGAAGATAGCAGGGATTAACTTGAGTGGTGACTGCTTTATACATGAGCAATTTTATGTGGCATGCTCCAGAGTTAGTTCACCTACAAGCTTGATCATTCTTGCCCCAAAACGGAAGAACAACCAACGTAGTCTATTAGGAAGTGCTTTAATAATAATAAAAAAAATAATAATAATATTTACAGCCCATAAATATATGTTATCAATGAATCAATAGTGCTATAACAATTATTAACAAACACACACGCACACGCACACACACACACAATTAAATTGTGAATTCCACGTAATATTAGCACTATCAATACAATTAGATTAAACACTAAGACACGGCCTAAGAAAATGCTAAAAAAGAAAATAACACACGGGAAACGCCGTGTTGGGTCAGCAAGTATAATATATACAAGTTTTTGTACTTAACTATTATTTTATTATTATGTACAGCTACTATTGTATTGTTGTATTTCATAATTTTTATTTTAATGAAAAAAAAACCGTTCGTAAACAACATTTGCGTGTATAATTTTTGTAAATTTTAACTTACAATAATATAAACTGTAAAACAATAGTCCCTATTATCGTTATGACTCAAAATTATCTTTATAATTTTGGCCATTCTTTTGTGATCGTCTGAAGTATCTTAAAGTATCTATAAGTGTTGTTAATTAAAAGTAATTCGTAAATTCAATTAGAAGATCTGTGTTGGTTATTATTAATGAGACTAATTATTCTGATGTATATATATTTTTAAAATTTTTTTTTTTAGAATTGCGTGCAACAATGTTTAGTTAAAAATGCAGTGACTCTTGGACAGGATCCAACTTCTCAAAACCTTTTACATAGAAAACACCATAAGCATCACCGGAATCATTCACATAATAACAACAATCATCATCATGACAGTAATTCCAGTACCCCGGTAACACCTGTAAAAACTGATTACAATGGACCCAGTTCACCAACAACTCCTAATAATTTTAATCACAAAGTAAGTTTTACAAAAAAAAATATCATACATTTGATTTATTTATCAGACATTATACTAATAAAAAAAACCACTGTTATTGCAATATTAATTTGTTGATTTAGATTTAAATTATAAATCAAAACTTTATAACTGTACATGTAATAACTTAAGAATTTTTTAGCTATACAAGTTGTATATCTTTACAAAATAATGCATATATGTATTTTTTTTTTTTTTTTTTTTTTTTTGTTAATGTAGAATTCTTCGTCCTTGGATCTAAAACACGACAGCGAAGGAGGTGAAAATGACGTTTCTGTTGTAAATTCAAATTCAGTACAATCTTTTAAAAGACCATCTGGTACCAAAATATCTTCACCTAGTCAAAGTGGTCAAAGACGATCAAGTTCAAGAGAACGATTTAGTGATGTAAGATCAAAATCATCTTGTATTTAAACGTTTTTATTAAGTTACTTCTTTGTTTGTCCGTCTGTCTTTTTAATTCCGGGTGGAATCTTGCTATGGGTTTTTTGAATATTTCCTGTTATCCGATACGTGATGAAGTTTTGCTTACGTGCAAGGCTCTGATGACAATACAATATTATGGTTTTAAATTTGAACTTAGGTCTAAGGGAGAAGGGGCAACCCTAAAAAAATACGTAAGGGCGTAAATACGTAAAACGTTTTAGCGTTTCATCTAGTCTAACTATAGCAAACTGGCAAACAAATAGGTACGTAAGAAAATGAAAAAGAACAAAATATTTAATGTAGATTAAAAAATTAATCTAAAAACAACGTTTTTATGCGCCTTAAAAAGAATAAAACAACGCTCCAGGGATAATGATGACACAAAAGTACATACATACATACATACATAAAACACACATCACCGCCACATACGTGATTAAGAGTGAGCTCGAAAAACGTGGGGCGCATCTTTACTATTTAACACTTTTCATGCACAATCTGCTAAATAAAATAACACTCATGAACACAAAAATGACATGTTATATCAGTTGACACGTTCTGCCACACTTTAAGATTCACCCCACGTTTTTCGAGTTAACTTGTAAGCATATATGTGGTGGTGGTGTGTGTTTTATGTGTGAATGTCATTAATACCCCTGGAGGGTACTTTTCTTCTTTTCAAAGTGTAAAAAAACGTTGTTTTTAGATTAACTTTTTAATCTACATTAATTTTTTTTTTTTTTATTCAATTTTTATCATATTTAACATAATATTGTGTTTTATTTTATAGGCAAGTAGCAATTGTAGTTCTGGTAGAGGATATATTGTAAGTATTATTGAATTTATTGATTTTAATAAACTTAAGATTTCTTTTAAAATATAATAACTAGGTTCTATAAATTTAAAAAATTTCTGTCTACAAGATAACGCTCTACAAAGTTTCTTAAGTAGATAAGTACTGTAACTAAACAAATGTTATAGTGCCCAAAACTGTAACTTTTTTAAAAAAACTTCAACAATTTAAATTTTGTAAAAACGAAATTGTTAGAGTAAGTACTTTTTAAGGACATGTACAAATAAATAACAGCATTTTTTTTA
Source organism: Hormaphis cornu (assembly GCA_017140985.1). NCBI lineage: Eukaryota > Metazoa > Arthropoda > Insecta > Hemiptera > Hormaphididae > Hormaphis > Hormaphis cornu. Next base: position 28,572,503 of record CM029357.1, read on the forward strand.
TCGTAAAAACTTAAAGTAACATATTTATTAAATTTCTTGCTATTACACTTCTAACAACAAGTTGTTTATTTTATATTGATATTATTAGTTTTTTTTTATTGATGTATCAGAATTTTGATCGTTGCTGTACGATTTAAGTGACTAATTTTCTGTCTGTATTTCAAGAAACTTCGCAAAATATTTAAACTGTGATATTGAAAAACGATGTTCTTTGTTAATAACTTTACCTGTCGTATTTACTTGTGACATTACATTAATTAAAATCGACCTTGTCGTGATTAATTCCATATTCTACTAGCTATATTCACTCATCACTTATAACATAAATTATACATACATAATTTAAAGATTCTTTAACGTAAAAAATTACGTAGAGTACCAAAAAAAAAGATGGGTAGCCTAGACGGCCGTAGGGCCTAGATACTAGATAGTACTGTTTTTCGAGATTAAATTTTTCGACTTATGATCCAAAATTTCAAAATAGCAAAATTTAAATTTTCAGACGTAATATAACACATTTGTTTGTAAATTTACTAATTTATATATTTTTAGATTCTGAGCGAAGCGAGGAAGCAATTGATTTTATAAAGATGTGTGTTTTTTTTTAATTTGCATATTTTCTTAGATATTGTTTCATGAAATTTTTAATTTTCAGTTTAGAGTCTTGAAACTTAAGTATGATCTAAATAACATATTCATCCATATTATTTGGTTGAAAATTTACACAAATGGGTCATTAGTTCGTATAATTTTGATTTTTGGTTTTAAACGTTTTTACATCGTTAATTCGTTTTTGTCATTGTGTGATTTTGGTCATAACTCCATCCAAATTTTTCGAATTAATTGAAATTTTCATACATAATTGGAATGGATGATGCTAAAACGTCATAAATGGCAGTTTGTTGTTAGTTAGTCTATATTGTATTCAAACAGTTCTGATAATTTTTCGTTTAAACCTAAAATTTTCTTTAATATGTAAATGATTTTGTTTAATAAAGCTATGTAGTTTTCAAATGTAAGATTTAAAACTTTTACTCAAGTTTTAAAACACCAAAAACAATTGGTTAGTATTTTTATTTTATCCTTATTCACGTTATTTTTTGTTCTTTTAACTCTTTGATCTCTCTCAGAATCATTATTTTCGTAAGTGTTCCGACTTCCGTTTATTGCGTACTCGTTTAGTATCCTAATTATGTACAATGTACCTATAGCTCAAAATGAAAGGTACAGTAAGTATTTTTTTCATATTTGTAAAAATTTAATATCGTAACTTGTTGCTAGTTAAATGAAAAGAGCGTCTTAAATAGTTTTCATAACGTTATAATCTAACAGTGACGTAGTTAAGTTGATGGTCTAAAACCAATTTAAATATTTCTTTGCTTTTGTTTTGCGTGAACATTTTTTAATGGCCGAGATTATTAGGATCTCATTTTCAGTATGTACGCATGTACTTTGAACTAGATAAGTCAGTGCCATAATGCAGTATTGTATCATAGTTTTAAATTTGGAAGTAACTTCCTATCAGAAGCCGATTCTGAGAAATTAAATAATGTATTCGTTGTGTAATAAAATGTAATCCAACCAATGTCATATAACTCATAATAAACTATTACTTATTTCCATGAAACATATTCATACATAATCAATAGGAGGTATCTTATAGATCCGCTAAGAAATAATATTACTATTCAATCTAGGAAAAACATGTATGGACCTATTTAAGAAATCAAAAATTGTGTATAAAATCAATGTTATTGAATAATAAACAAAATAAAAAGTTTTTCGTTTTTAATGGGTTGATAGCATACGATTAGTTCGATTCTTAAATATTTAACCGTATATACTTATTTACATTTTGTAATCGTTTTACAAAACGATTAGCGTAAAAAAAAGAGTTTCTACAACTAAAGAACAAAACAATTTCAAAGTTAATAATATATAATGAAGAATCTAGAAATGTTAAATAGGTGCTGACTTAATTTTGCTATTTTTCTCATTCTTATATTAATTATGTATTTATCAATAAAGATGGAAGTTTAGTAATAAAATATTTACGAAATTTTGTTTCAGTGTGATAGCGAAGACGAAGGTGATAAGGTAAGAAGATATTTATTGATAATAATTGTCAAAAGTTAATTATATTAGTACCTACATATCTATACCTAAGCTATATTTTTGTCTTGTAAATTGTGTTGCTCACTATGCGTATTGAACAAACAAAAAAACCCTTCAGACTATTATCAAACATTGCATAAAGTTATAATAATAATAATAAAAAAAAAATAGATTTTAACAGCCAATTTATTGTTTCAATATTGTTTTTGAAGCTTGAGTAATATAATGCCAAAACCGTTCATGATACTATAGTATCAAAATTGCAGTCTGTAATATTTTATGCTTTATAGTTTATTGGTACTTGTATTAGCGTAGTAGTTTTGTTTCTCTAGTGTAATCCTGATATCTTTATAATAAAAGCTGTAAAATATTATTCTATATATTCTCCCCTTTTTCCGTTGGTGCCGGCCGTTTAAACGAAGAGAGGAGAAACGACCGTAAAATCGTGTCGGCCTGGGGGCTCTTTGTCCCTTTCCGCCTTTTCCTTTAACTTCCGTATCCGTTTAGCTTTTATTTTCGTCGATTTTTCTTCAGTTATTCGGGAAAGCAAGCAAAACCCTCCTACCCTTTATTTCACTTTTTCTCCTCGTGAAATCGACTCCGAGCGGAGAGAGAGAGAATTATTCGTCGTTGATGTTTTTCCTTTTGCACAAATAATAATAATAATAATGGGCTTTTCGACATCGCTTTACACAGTGGTGTAGATAGTGACATGAATATTTATTATAACACTTTTGTACGCGATGGCAAAGGAAAATCATCTTACATCCATCCTTACCACAATCATTGCTACCACTTCACACCATACTCTCCTTATGATATTTTTTAATGTAGGTATTAAATCTTTTTTTTGCCTATTGTCTGAAAATAGTTGACTCCTTACACGATTATATTTTTTTTCACCCGTCATTAGGATCGTATTTTCCAGTCAAATTTCGACAGCATGATAGTTTTTGATTTTATAAGCGTGTGTTATGTAGATCTTTTGAATTCCATTGTTTTTCGCAGTTGATAGAAGTGAGCGGTTTGTGTAACAAAATCGATTTTTGATTAAGACTAACAAAAACTTCTAATAAAAAAATAAACAGACATTTTTTTTAAAATAAATGTGATGATATGTAATTTTATGTATGTACGTTTTGTGTCGTAAATTAAAAACAGAAATAGTTTTTTTTATTTTAGAAAAAAATCTACGATGTCTACTATACATTCGTCGATAAATCATATATACTATCTTAATTTTTGTATAATAATATCCTCGTCCATGCCGTGTATCCTTGGAACTTATTCCCATTCATTGTCAGATAGTTCTATGAATTATTATTGACTTAACATCAAATACTATATTATACTGATTAATTATGTATAATAATTTAATTAACAAATTTATACATTTTACAGTCAATTTTAAACTAAAAATAGTATCGTAAAAATGATTAAAGTTAAACGTACGAGATTTTAGATGTTACGACCAGTTTAATTTTCACGATTTGTTCTAGATGAAAATTTCAACAAAGTAATGATTCTGAGGGAGCTCAGCGTGTTACTTTACAGTTAAAAATTTCAAAGTTATAAATTGTATTTAAAAATGCTTTAAAATTCGTATCATCTCCTTTATACTTTACCCGTTTTAGTGCGTAAAAATGTCAAAAAATACTTCAAATAAAGTACCATCAACGTCCAATTACGTTTTTTAGTAGGGACTATGTAAAAAAATCTGCAGAGAATTTTACAACCCGAGAATAGGGTTAAAAAAAAAAAAACATTGTAAAATCATCATCCCTCTTTACATTATGCTCAGAATCGTAATTCGTTTAAAACTTAATTTGTGTTTATAACTGTTTTTAAGGCAATTTTGTTGTAACGTTGCAAGAGCGTCAAATACTGTACTGGAAAAACATTTTTTTTTATGTAACACATTGTGTTACGTGTAAAAATCAAGTCGATAAATCAAAATGAAGAAGAGGTTTTGTTATGTAATTGCCTTTGTCGCTTTTGAATCTGTCGTAACCGCCTGGTGGGTATACCGTTTTTTGTGCTGCAGTATTTTTTTCTCTCGGCCTGCTTATATTATTGTACTGTAGTGAATTTCTCCCACGTTTTTCGATTTTTCTCCTTCGTTCTGTCGCACTCACCCGCCGACACACACACACACACGCACAATTTCACCAAAGTTTTTACGACCCTTGGGGGAAATATTCGCAACGATAAACAGTAGGAGAAGGAGGAGGAGGCCTGCAGTCCAGACCAGACGGTTCTTAAACGCGTGCGCAGCTATGTGTTGCCACCACCGTTCCTTCCTTTCCCGCCACCACCGCCGCCTCAGTCATTTCGAGCGTGATGTGAAATAAAGCCACGAGTAGTCAGTCAGTCAGTCGTGTGAACTTGATGCGTGTGCAATCGTCGCTGTAGATTTATTTCAGTTAAATCCGCGTTGTTCCGATCTCTCTGTCGTGTTTCTCGTCAAATCCGTCTTTATTTTATTCTTCTCGCGCGTTTAAACCGCGTTGCAAATGTTTCGATTGATTTCCAAAAAAAAACAATTAAATGATCGTGTTGACTTCTCGTAAGTGTTATAATACTGGACGCGTGTGATCGTAATTTATTTCGACAAATATTACGCTCGTTTATTCCAAATGGCTGCAGCCTGGTGCGAGTTCAGTTCGTGCTTTTGCATCTGTTGAGAGATGCCGCCATTCGAACACTCCGCCATCATGACTGTGGACAGACCTAATAGTCAACCGGTGAATAATTTTAACTAAAAGACCTAACGATTTCCTTGCTGTTCTCTATAATGGACCATGCATTAATCGATTATTTATTTGTTCAGCCACGCTACCCGTTCTCACAGCTTTATGTGTCATATTTCCAAGAATCGAGCTTTAATACGTTTTGTTAGTACGGCGTTCTTTGTTTGTTTGGGATATAGTGAACTTGAGTTTTATAGTCAGGTCCTAGCTATTGTGGATGCTACGATCTTGGTTAATATTTATTGACTTAATTTGTTTAAATTAAGTTTTATCTTTGACCATACCTATTATTCATTATTAAAATAATATACATTTTAAAACGTCGGTTTTGTGTGACTTCACCCTGCTGTTGAATTAAAACATTTTACTGTCAGTTTTTACGTCATTTCGGTCGTTGTTATTATGTTTTCATCGTTCTTTTACTTTATACCTCTACTGTTTTATTGCATTTTAAAGTCAATATAAACGGCTTTATACGCTTCCCTCTCTTTATACCATAACTACTCGCATTATACTCCTGGTGGTGATTTTTTGTTGCGTGACTCAATGAAAAATTTATTACTTTTTTGTTGTGACTATCGGGACTTTTGTTGTCTTTTACTATATTTTTCTACTTAGGATTAAAGTTTTAACACATTTTGAACATTGGTATTCATAATATTTGTTTCTAGACATTTTATTGTAAAGTAGTGAGAAAAAAAATAACGAATTGATTAAGAGTATTTTTTTTTATTTCAAACTAACCGAGTATTCTTAGAATCTGTTTTTTTTTTTTTGTAAGCAACAATAATTCTCACTCACATTTAAACATATAAGTTAAGACACGTATAAGTTTTTGTATATACCTTATTGTAAATTTTAACTATCTATCAAAATATGTAGAAAAAAAAACTGATAAAGTATTTTTTTAATGATTGCTACATAATTTTAATATGAAGTTTCAGTTCATAAGTTCATATTTTTATGTGAATATTCGATAGTCGGTTTAATATAGTGAATTAAAAATCCTTGCTCTATTCATTATCTATTTTCTAATGTCCGTATGAATTCTCGTTGCCCATTAGCATTAAATCGGTTAATTAGATCATTTAGATTGTTCAAATAAAATCAGTAAAACAAATGAGTGCAGAAAAATTGTCTGTAGTTTTAAAAATAATGATTATTTGCTTGTAAAAATTAGATGTATATATTTTAACAACGCAATCATTATTCTTTGTCTTAGAAAATAATCTTATGTTTTTTATACTGATGGAATTGGGTTACATATAGAATAAAAAAAATTATGAATCTGTTTGCTTTTATGCTATTTTTAATTATTGCTTTAACGCTACTAATTATTCATAATCTATATACCTATAACCTAATACATCAATAACTTTACCTATAACCTTGTTCTAAGCGTATTTACACATGCGTATATGTAAAGAAGACTTGGTATTTAGGAAAACAAAGTGAGGAAATTGACTTCTATTTATCTATACATTATATCATATATTTAAACCGTGATGTTATGCGCTTATGTTATGTTTGGTCATCTTGGCATATCTGATATTGATAATCAATATTCATGTTATAAGAATGTTATATTACTTATACACGCTTTTACTTAACTCGTTTATGCTATTTTACATTAAATACTCGAATGGCTTGTCTGTGAACGAACCTTGAATAGATTATTTTTAATTTATTTTGTTTCATATTTATGACATTATGTTCTAAATCTACAAGTTTTCTCCTTCTTGAGTTTTTGCTACAAATTCAACAAATTCAGTTGAAGAGCTGAGATAATTTTTTTTTATCTTATAATTTTCAATATAACAGTTTTATTTACAGATTATGTGTGCAATTTTTAAGTTTATATGGATTTAAAAATTATTATTGTATACCATAGTATTGTTTTATTTTAAAGATAACACACACGTGTTGTATTATAATTAGCAATTAAAGTTAATTTTTTTCAAAGTCATAAGCCAAACATATAATAATAAGACTCTCAACAAAGAATAGTTATTTATAGCATTCATATGGAGTGTTAAGCCATTTTTATTTCATGTGTTATGATAAAATTTATATAAATTGATTGTTGTGTAAAGTGCGTTTGTAAGTATGTGTACTCTAAACTGAAGTAGTTTTATGATTTTAACTAGTTATCATAAAATGTTGAGTATAATATAATATTATACAATGCATCAATATTCAATACTATACATAAGTTTTTTAAAATTGACATTGTTTTAATGTCATTTAATTTGAATAATAATATATAATGTATAATATGATTTATATGATCACTGCTATTGATCGTAAATTGAACTGCCAAATTTAGTTCATTTTTTTTACTATTTTCACAGCTCTTAAAGATCCACGATTGTAAAATACTCTGACCTTATTAATAATCTTTTTTTTTTTTTTTTTTATTGAAATTAATCTACAATCTATACATGTAATTAGTATAATAGGTAGGTTTGATGAATGAATTAATGAATAAATAAATTAATAATCTATCTACTGTAAATTGCAAATTATGTTTTAAAAAAAAAATAATATTAGTGGTGAATAATAAATTTTTATTGATCACAGCAAATAAATTAAACTAAACGCAATTTGTATGTAAAATTATTTTTATTTTTGTTTTAGGGTTCAGATAGTTCTGACCTCTTCCGCGCCTCCTTGGTTTCTAGAAAAGGTAAGCACAGCAGTAATTAAAATTATTGAACGCATAGTTTGCAAGTCACTTGAGTAACTAAACATTACCCACACAATTATTATTGTTTTTTGATAAAATATGTTACAATTTGAGCAACGAACATTGGAACATGTATGATGCTATATTGGCCTTGGCTATCTCCATAATATTTTTGTTGGTTGTTTTATTAATTAAATTATTAAAGTTATTCGGAATAATAATAATAGTATACATAAAATATAATATTTTTGATATTTTCCGAGGCAGAAATTAGAAACAAGCAGTGATTGTTAATGGAATCATGTTTTTTTCTAAAAACATTCCTCGTGGGGAACCTCTAAACCTTCAAACTCCCAGTCGCTTTTATCCCATTCTTCCCTAATTAAACACCATTAGCAAACAAATCCAATTTTAATTAATATAACATTGATTTTTATTTAAAAAAAATCAAACTACCAAAACAATTTTAATATATTTCCAAGTGTATGACTAAACTAATAAGGAATAAAAAAACTAATTTGTACTGACTATATTTTAATATGTTATAATTAAATATTTAATATATAATTCATTATTTAAAATGTATTACTTATTATTTATTATTTAAATTGTTATACCATTGTTAGATGATTTTTAAATTTTTTAGACGAATTACCAGGAAGAGGAGTATCTTCAGAGCCTATACAGAATAATTTATCAGCCACTATTGTCAAAGAAGAGCCTGCATCAGTAATGCCACCAAAGCAACGGGCTACTCCACCTCTTGTTAATGGAGTAGAACTTGATAACTATTTGACTTCTGAACCAAATTTGTCTACATCCTCAACGGTTCATATCAGGCCCTCTGAAAATCATATGTTACCCCCTTCGTCAACCGTTCCTCGAGCTTTACAGGTGTCTCAACCAAATTGCCCCTCTCCCACGATACCTCCAGTATCAACGCCGCCTATTATTACCCCCAAACTTCAGAGCCCTCAAGTGAACGGCCACGAACCTTCAACTCCTCAAACGACTACTGTGACGTCAAGGTATTCTCCGGTAAGCGAAATGTTGATTAATTATTATATATTATGTGTATGCTTCATAAATATTTTGAAGTTAAATGTGGTTAAAAATAAACGTATGAGTACATTAAAAAAAACCTTTAATTATTTGATAAAAACTAACAAATTCGAAAAAATAATTTAGGCATATTCTTGGGGTGAAAATATTAAATAAGTACTTTAAAAATTAAAATAAACCACCCATTACATATTTTTATTTAAATTATTTATTTATTTTTTTTTTTTTTGCTACCCAATTTATTAATATTATTTGATGAGGATATTACAATTTTTTTAACAATTAAACATTGAGCACAATCCTGTATGCTAAAGTCACTATTATTACTTATTAGTAATTGAAGTTTAGATTTAAGTGAATAATTAGAGTGTTTTTTGTAAGTTACGATAAAATGAGATGTTTACATTATAGTTTTCATAAAAATAAAGTCTGCGAAAAAAAAAAAAGATTAACTAAAAAAATAATAGGCATAGTATTGAAAATATTGTGATTTGTTTCGCATGTAATCCATTCAAGTTTCTCTTTATAATACCATACTTGGCAGAGTGGTTTTTTTTTTCTGCGTATGAATTGTTTATATATAATATTATTGTAAGTGATATTATATCCGGATTGGCGTGCAAATTAGTTCATCTTAAGAACTCGCTACATTAGAATTCTCTGTAAAAAATAAACCAGCTGTTACTTGACTAATCGTACTAGTTTGGCTTAGAAAAAAAAAACACGTTATAAACACTATACCATGAATCATTTTCATGTTTCGCACGTACGTCGTAAACTATCATTGTTGTTGCGACTTAATAATTACATTATATACCTAGTAGTATTACTTTTTAATACGTTACAACTCCTATAATTATATGTTTTAACGCCTACAATTGTTGTGTACATATATATATTGGATTCTGAGTGTAGAAAGAAATAATACAGTCATCTTTTATTTTTATCGTCAACTTTTCGGGTAATAGAATTTCCAACGTTTGTGCAAGCACGCACGACATTTCACACGTCTGTTTCAGCAGCAAGTTCGTATTACGACGGATGCTACAGATTTCCACCGATTTGATTGGTCACTTTTAGTTTGTGAGTGTTATAAAAAAAGGATTTATTGATTATACGCGATATGACAGATATAGACGTTCTTTTTTTCTTTTTTTGCACACACTTTTTCGGGTAGTTGAATTATTACTCCAAACTTAATACAATGATACCTCTCGAGTTTTTGGTAATCGGTCCGAGTTGGTGGGTTTGGTTGAAGATTTTTTTTCTCCCGAAATTATGTTTATTTTTTTAGTTGTATGATCCGAAAACAAAAAAGTCAAAAGTGTGCTCCGAACGACTTGAAGTATACTTAAGCGTCGTTGGGATATGGCCAACGGGTAAAACTTGATTTCCTTAATGATAAAGATTTCAAAGAACAAATTCATTTGGCTGAATATACTTTGTTGTTGTTTTATTAGCTAATTTCACTTGACATTATCCCAAATTACAGCACTGTATTAAAAAGTAAAGTATCGTTTGTTCGGATAATGCGTTTAAACAACACTAATAATAGAGAATCAAACTATTTACTATTTTGATTTTCATTGGTCTTATATTGAATTATTTTAATATAACGAAAAATAAGTATCAGCAGAATGACTGTATGTATAATGTATTATAGCCGCGTATATCAACCGCGTGTTGATTGTTATAAATTGTTTAACCATTTATTAATATTCCGATCTTTCGGTTAAACCTTTCAGTCTCGAATAATTTCGGTGTGGTAAAAAAAAAGTTCAAAAAAATATTTATTCATTTTTCATCCGAGTCCTCTCATGACGTTTTTCTAAATAATACATGTTCCGTCATCACGGACGTACTTCTACAATATTGTTAAACGTTTTCAAAGTATTTTAAGACCCTAGGAGCTCTCGAGTTAATCTCAATCGTCTTTGAGTTGACTTATTATGACATTTGGACTGATTTATGTAGTTTAGAAAGAACAGTGGTTACATCCCAGGATTTAAGTGTTCAATAATTGGTATTTTAGCCCTCGCCTTACCTACATTTTTGGGCCGGTAAAATTTTAAAACTCGAAGGACCGAACTTCTTGGCTCCTGCACTCGCCTCCTGAAAAGGTTCACCCGTCCCATAGTTCGCGATAGATTCACCGCCGGATAATGCGTATATATTGGCACGTCGCCTTACCGGATTTTCCGAGGGATTTTCGAACGTGTTCAATGAAATAATACCAATAATGTCGTTACTTACTTTCAGGTGCCGTCCTCGGGGCAGAAGAGTGCACGAAACCTGCAGTGCGCCGCGAACACGGCGGTTACGATACCTGCACCGCCGCTGCAGCACACGGCCGCGTCTCCGTCGCCGTACCAGACCCGTCCGCAGGCGTGTCCGTTGGCCCTGAGCATAACGAACTCTTACATGACGCCGCCGACGTCTCAGCCTCCGGTTCTGTCACACGCCGTGTCTAATCAACATGCGTCGTCGTCTCCGTACGCGATGCAAAAACCGGCGGCGGCGGCGAACTTGATCTATCACGGCGGCGGCCCTTCTTATCCCCCGCCGCCGCCCACCCACGGTTACCACCCGTACAAGTCCACCCCGTCGCTGGTGCAGCTGCAGGTGCACGCCGCTCTCCCGGCGCCCGGCGGCTCCCCGTACGCCGTGCCGCCGTACGCGGCCCGCACGCCGCCGCAGACCACGTCCACGGCGGTGACCGGGCAGTCGGCGGCGGCTGCGACGGTAACGCCGGCGGCCACCGCCGCGGTGGCCAGCACCACCGCGGCCGCGACGCCGGCCACGACGAGTTTCGCCGGCAGCAGCTCCGCCGCGTCCACGTCGCCGTACCAACAGACCGCGGTGCATCCGCAGCACTTTCCGCCGTTGTACGCGCCGTACAGGAGTACGCCCTACATGCCGTCTACCTTGTCGACCGCGGCCGTGAGTAGATACATACACATTATACCTAACCGTATGGAGTCGGTGTTGTGTGGTGACGCGTGGAGTGGTGTGGGTGGGTCGGTTGGGGGTGATGTATATGGGTGACGCTCCCCCATTCGTGATTTTTTTTTAGCCGATTCGTGTTCGGCTAGATCTTATTATTGCGAACGCGTATCTTAAGGTGTATGTACAGAGTAAAAATTTCAAGTTGATAATATATCATACAGATTGAATGTTGATTTAGAATTAATAATTGAATAAGTATACAGTTCCTACGTATATTCAGAATTTGGCGTACCAGGTCTTGCCGAAAAATGTTTCTCAAACGTTTTCACTCGACGTTTTTGTACATTCCGCTTAAATACGTCGAATAGGCTCCGGTTAAATATTTAAGGGGGGGAGGGGGCCAAAAATACCATAAATATTTACGATTAGACGCTGATTTCGGTTACAACATAAATAAAAAATTAAGAAATCTATATTTTGTGGTTTTATTACACCACGAGAAGGGATCATTACCAAGGCCAAAAACTGGTAAATTGTTATAGGAATAATTGGTGTTTAAATGAATAACTATTTTTCCACTTATTTACATCGAGGAAATTTGTAAATATCTTGGCGCACCACTAACAAATTGATATTAGTATCTTTTGTGAGATGAGTTAAGGCCCGTTTCCATAAACGAACAAAATAAATGAACTATTTGTTTGGAATAATAATGTTTCATTGAAAATTATGCCTATCACCATCCTGTATGTAGAACAATGTTATAAAAGTGTTTCCGTTCTTTCATAACATCGTATCAAACAGTGTAAAAATCACGCTTTTTTTTTTTTTGCACAAAAACGGACCTTATATAGATCGTGTCTTACCTCCAGGTCTCATATGATCGGTTGAGTATTTTTTTTTTTTTTTTTAAACAGTTCGCACACCATTACTATATACTTAGTTTTATCAAAATAAGATTTTTGTTTCGCATGATTTAGGCATAAAATTTCTCGTTGTACTCGTTAATAATTTGTTCGTGTTCATTCTGGCTTCTAGGTAGATACTAGAATTTTTTCGTTCCAATTGAAAACGACTTTATTTACGTGTGTATTTAATTTTTGGCCATTTTCTCGTTGTTTTATTTATAGTAATTAAATCATTTTTCGTCGTCATTTATAATGTTATTCATTGGCGGTGTAGTTGTGGTTTTCATTATACGGTTAGTTGTGGATGGGCCGTCGTTTCGTCGTTGGACTTAACGGGGTGTCATTAATATTAATAGCGTGTTCCAACCGAGCGGAAAACGGGCTTGTAATTAGGAGTTATATAAGGTGCAGAGAGGAGAGGAAAACGTTTTACTGAGCCAAATTTCTATCTCTCTCTCTCTGCCTTTGGGTGGTGTACGGTTGTTAATTTTTCCATTCGGCTGCTCCATCGAGAAATCTGGAGAAGGTTAATGATAAAACTACACGGCGGTGGCGACGACGTCGTCGGCGGTACCTCCTTAATTACTATAACGGAGCCCTCCCCCTTCCGTCGCGCGTTTATAAAGCTCAGTGCTTATCGACTTTTGCTTTCCGCAAGATATAAACTTTTGGTTTGCCGTCAAGTTCCACTTCTAGTTTTAATTTACCTACCCTTGTTTAACACTTTAAAACTACCTCACCGTTGTCGTGTATATTATATATATGTGTGTGCAGTATGAAAAACAAGCTCTTCAACTTTGTATAATACTAATTACTTTATTTACGTGATTTGCGAAAGATTTATTTTGTTTTTAAAGGTATCGTCAAAATTTGTTATTTTGTAATGATTATTGTAAGAATTATTCTCATATTTTTTTTTTTTTTTTTTTGACAACCATGATTTTTTTTCTGAAAAAAATTTCCAGTTGCTTTTCAGTTATAATTATTTTATAACTAATAATAATAGTAGTTACCACCTACTTATTGATCATATTGTGTAGAAGTAGTGTTTTATTCAGATTATAGATAATTTTTTTTTGTTTAAAAATCATTATGAGCATCATTTAAGCTCTAATTTCGACTAGGGTTTTTTTTAAATCAGTTAAAAACTAAGAAATTATAAATTTTAAAATCGTCTTTGAGGAGGTACCCATCCTCGGGAATGGGATTACACGTGTACATTTCATTTGTGCTGTGGATCAAGCCAAAAAATATTTTATTTTATTGATATGATAACTCGACTGTCATTGTCTGTCGAACCACTGTTGACTTTCTTTCTTTAACCATTTATTTATTTATTTAGACGAACGGTTGCCCAATTACAATACAAATTTTACAAAGAAAAATAATTTTACGTAATGCACATTAAAAGTTAATTAAAATTACTCTATAAACTTATAATAGTATACACATTTTTCAAATTATTATACTTATTAAATGTTAGTAGTTGCTTAAAATTATAATACTAATACAAAAATTTTAACTTACAAGTAGAAAATATATTAACATTATACATGATTGTATCAATATAAAAATTTTAACTTTCAAATAGAAAATATATCAAAATTATACATTATGATGTTGGTTTAGAAAGTGAGCTATTTAAATATGCATTAAAAGCGTTTATAGTTTTACATAAAAAAGATCAAGATAATAATTATTTACTAATACCATACATCTCTATTTATAGGAGTATTCTTACTATAGTTTGTGCACTAAAAAGGCACATAAAATGTATTTGATTGTCTCGTGCAAGGATTAGGAATGGAGAAACTTAGTTTGGCAAGTAGGTGGTTAGGAGAGAATATGCTTCCATTAGGTAATTTGAAAATGAAACAGAGATCTAACTATTATAAAATATATGATAGTTAAATGATTTTCTTAATATTAATTTTATTTAAAAATCAGTATTAGTGTAAAACACACCTTTGACGTATAAATTAAGTATGGGTACTTATTAACTATTTAAATATTGTGATTAAGAACTGTATTCTTGTGCATCCAATTTAGCTATCATTTAAATTGAAAACATTTGTTTGTTGATCTCAATATTTTTAATTATTTGATTTAATATAAATTTATTTTGTTTTAATAATTTTTTAGAGATTAAATCGATCTTCTCCAATGTCTGTGATATCAACAAAACCTAGTGTAGTGTCAACACCCAATCTCGTTTCACCAGCAGCTGCTGTAACTACTACTGCTACGGCGCATGTTAGTCACCACCCAGTGTTAGGCAGAGGACAGTCACCTCGAGTACCAAGTCCAAACAGAGATCGTGATAGTTACAAGTAAATCTAACATAGTTTTAATACATTCATAATAAATTGTAAATTAAATATTAACTATCTATTTAATGCTTATAGTAACAGGAGTATGGGTTCTTCAATAAATTCCGCTTCTCCGTTTAGTACACCGTCATTAGCATTACCTTCTGCGGCTAGTTCACCATTAGTGCCAACTATACCGTCTTCAGCACCTTCTAGTCTTGTTTATAACAAACCACAATTATGGGGTCCAATGGGGTAAGTACATGAACTGTTAATTATTATACATTAAATTAAGATTTGCAGATTTTAAATTTATTGTATGGCTGTTAATTATTATGTTATTAATTATATCTTAGGAATAACAGTGTCACAACATCTACAATAGCAAACATTACTCGACAACATTCATCATATGCACCTCCACTGTTTTCATCGCCCGTGGCTACAGTTACATCTCAGTCTTCGTCATTGCCTTCAGCCCCGCCTGCTCACAATCCCTTTTCTGCCGAATCATTATTTCAATCTAGTAAGTTATTAATAAACATTTTCATGTTTTCATTATTGTTCATTAAATGATTTTATTTAGATCAAGCTGATATGCTGAGGAGAGAACTAGACACAAGATTTTTAGCGTCATCTCAAGAAAGAGCTTTAGCGGTTGGCGCTCCTTATTTACGCACGGAAATGCACCACCATCAGCATCAGCATACGCATGTACACCAGCATACAGCAACACCGCTCATCTCTGCTGTAGCTCCAAGTACAGCTACTTTACCAAATCCTTCAACAATACCACCAGCACCAACCTCAGCCTTATATCCTCCTCCATTGGTGAGACACCTATTTCATTATTGAAAAACAAATTATTTAATTATTGTCATTCATGATAAATATTTTTTAGTTTAAAGATGTACCTAAATTGGGCGGAGTTGATTCACCATTTTACCGGCAAAATTTGTTATCTGGTAATTATCCCGGATTTACTCCTGGCCTATTGCATTCTTCAATGGGTCATACGCCATTTACTCCACCAAGTCATATTCCAACGTTTACCCCAAAAGTAATAATTTATCTTTTGTTTTATTATTTATATAATTTCTAGTTATTATCAATGATAAATAATGTTTTAAAAAATTGTTTCTTTTATTTTATATAAATATATGTTTATAATATAGAATTGTGTGTGAATAACGATTTTTATTTTACTTTACAGCATTTAAGTGATACATCTAAGCCCACAAAGTCAAGTGTGAGTATATGGAATATACATTGCAGTAGTGTACATATTACACAGTATTTTGAATAAATGTTATATTTTTATATTTATTTTTTGTTATTAGAAACCTGGTAAATGGAATGCTATGCATGTGAGACTTGCTTGGGAAATTTATAATTATCAACAAAAGCAAGTGGTTGAAAGCAAAAATGCGGCCAATAATCCGTTGCCCAAGACTGAACTATTAAGACCCCCTACACATTTGTTTCCACCTAGCCGACCTCCACATGATCTCTCTCCTTTTGCGTCACCTCATCATCACCATCCAGGACTGCCTCCCGGGTATCCGCCCATAAGTGAGTTTAAATTTGTTGTTTATAAACTTTTTTTTATTTAATTAACATGATTATAATAATTTGTTATTTTAGGTGCTGCAGCGATGTTTTCGAGGTATCCAACTGGTTTCCCATCTATTTCCTCATTCCCACCTAATCCGATGAATGATCCTTGGGCTAGGTTGCAACCGGCTCGTGGGCTTCCTACACCAAATTCTGTATATGGTCCAACAGGAGGGTGGCCAATAAAACCGGATCCTGTAGAAACTGAACGTGCAGAACAGCAACAGCGGGAGCGTGAGAGGGAGCGAGAGCGAGAACGTGAAAGGGAGCGGGAACGTGAAAAAGAGAGAGAACGAGGCAGAGAGCGCGAACGAATGAAACGCGAAGAAAAAAAAAGACTTATGATTCAACAGCAGCAGCAACAACAGCTGCAACAGCAACAACAGCTGCAACATCAACAACAGCTGCAACAACAGCAACATCAACAGCACTTACAACATCAACACCAGCAGCAGCAGCAACAACTTCAAGCTGCTAAAATGAGAGACCGGTCTCCTTTAAAAGATCCTAGTTTGGTAATGGCCAAAGAGGAAGAATTAAACAATATGATTTTAGGTGGTCGTGTTCCGCCACCGTCTCATTACCTGCCACCACCACCAAGGCACACCCAAAGAGGTTTACCAACTCATTTTTCTCCTTGGGATCAATATAGGTAAGATTTACTTATTTTTAGATGTTAATTTGAATCCTATGTTTATATTAAAAGAATCTAGATATATATCAAAGACAATTTTTTTAGTTTATAATATTTATATTCTAATTATGTCAGCTAATCTTGTTCTTAAATCTTAATTGCAATCAAAATTTTTTTAATTTTGTTTATGATCACTGAGGAGGGTACCTTTTTCATACATTTTGTACGCCATTCAAATTATCCTGCAATTTTTATTTAAATATTGTGTTTTTTAAATAATTTGTTAAAAATTAAAGTACGTTTTGTTACTTGTTATCAATTTTTATTTTAAATTTAAACATTACAATATGTAGCTTTTTATGTTTGTAAGCAATTGGGTTGTTAAAATTGATGGAATTACAACATAAAACAAGTATAACTGTTTTACAATTTAAACATTTATTTGTGATCAATAACTAATAAGTTGTTAATTCATTATGCTCAATCTATAAAAATATTATATCTTGTGTATTGAAAGCGTTCTGGGAAAATAATAGAAGGACAAAACTGTTTAATAAACTGTTTAATAAGGTGATTCAATTCACTTAATATACTAAAACCAGAGATATTTTGTCATAATAAATGGGTATTCCGTATCTACCCCTGTGTTTTTCTTGAATTCAAGCACTGTGTGTATTGAAGTTGTATAATTTAACAGACCATGTAATATTACAGAGGAAAATTGAATGTATTAAAAGTTCATTTATTATTGTTTTTTAGGTATGATTCTTACAGATTTAGTCCACTAATTGCTGCTGCTGCCTATCGAGCAGAAGAAGAAGAACACCGAGCAAAATTATTCGGTTACCATCCTCAGGCTCATTTAAGACCTAAAGATCCATCACTTATGACTCATAACCTTAGACCTATGCCTCCAGATATGCAGCTGCCTAAAAAAGAAGAATCTTCACAATCTAGGTAGTTGGTATACTAAAAAAATATTGAAAATAAAACGTTCTTATTTGTTAACATTTTATCCATTTACAATTGGAGGTCTAGTATTATATATTAATTTCTCATTTTTTTTTTTTTTTATTGGCCTCAATAAGTAACATTATTTACACTGTGTTTGTTCTTTATATGGATTATTTATTCCATATATAAATTATACAAAATTAGTAAAGTATAATCAATTTTACTTTTATTACAAACATTTTTTTTATGGTTTCTTAATTTTTTTTTGATTTCAATTAGTTGAAATAAATTTAACTTGGTCATGATTTATACCTGTTAACAAAATAAGTCAAAACTATTTTAACACATTTATTTATTGAATATGAATACTTCCCATTCCTCTAACTGTTTTGTATGTGTGCAGTCGTATTTAAAATGGTTAAAGAATATCATTTTACAAATGTGAAGCGCTTACCGACATTGATTGTAATAAGTAGTAACATATATTTATGTTAAGGACAAACAGGGTTAATTTGTATTTTCTGTACTGGTTTTTGATCCTTCATATAAAATATTATGCTATGCCAGATCACTGGGAAATGTATTCAACTAAATTTGCCAAGATAATGAACCCAACATCTTTAATAATTCTTAGTTTTTGTACATTTTTCTTTCTTTTTCAAAATAATTTTTCAGTGCTTTTGTTCCTATTATTATTATTAAATATTTTAATAATGTGTGTTTAAAACATGCAAATTTGTACACAAAAATATTATTGATTGAAAGCAAAACATGAAAAACCCCTCGTTTAAGTTACCATGGTTAAAAATTAATGATAATAATAATAATAATAATACTCATTGTTATTAATATTATTATTAGGTTTGTAAAATATGATTGATTACAACGTTTATGCATTGTATAAGCGTGCTTTTCAAATGTTTTTACTTTGCTTCTCAACATATTTATTGTATGTACAATAATTATGCCAATAATAATCATAAAAAAAAACCTGTGTCTTTCCTTCTTGATTAATTAAGCTAGTGCATCTTTTTTAGAATATTATTTTTTTGTATTTTGCTAAGACTATTTATATAAACAGTAAATTTGTCTCAATCAAATGGAAGAATGTTTTATGAATCATTATTTTTTATTTTAATCTCATTTTAGATATAACTATTTTAAATATACATGTTTTTGTAAATATTGAATTGTACAGAAATATATAGGCCCGTATATATTTTTACATTTTACGGTCAAGATTTAAAACACCCGTACATTATATTATTGTGTATTAAAAAAAGAGTGTATGATTTATCTACGTGTTTTAACGGTTTCAGTTTATTTTAGTTATCGACATATTTTTTTTTTTTTTTTTTTTTCATAATTGTGTGGTGCTAAATTAAACTGTTATCTAAACTTTGTTAAAGTGCTATTTGGTTGTTGACGGATAGTTAATTTTTACTTAGAATGAATCATTCACATTTTCTTCTTTTTCTTTATCAATCAACTATTAAAGTGTAACTAACAGTTGATCTGTTGTGTGATAGTACCTTTATTATTATTTAAGTTATTCTAATTTTCCACTCCCCGCAAACTTATTTTCTCTTAAATTATCGTTAAAACACTATAGACATACACTTAAAAGAGAAACTTTGTAATTATGTATAGACTCGAAATATTTAATTGTGATCATAATGTTAATTGAGTAAGTACATACTGTACATATTACTTGTAAAGTGATGATACAATAATGAATTATACAATTTTATGTAACTGTTATTTATCTCATTTATCCCTCTTGTTTCTTTCTCAGTAAAATTCTGCGCAAAACCATCCGGGATTTGTGTAAAGGGTCTGATGTTTGATCGCCTGAGAAGATCGGCCTAAGTGTGTATGTTGGCGTTATTTGGTTGGGTTACGTACTAATTTCATATTTCATCTCGCAATGTAATTATAAAAAATAGTTTGAAAAATCATCAGAGAAGAAAAGAAAACATCTTTCATCTCCATACTGTCGATGAAACTTCAAAAGTCGGTTAACATAGTTGTCAAAATACGTATACGCAGTAAAAATTTTATTATTTATGTGATTTCGGCTTTATTGAATGTAGTGTAAACGGTCACTAAAGGTGCTCAAGTTCAATCGTTTTGGTAATGTTTACACCATTTATTTACGATAATGTACAAAACGGCGCGGCCAGACCAAACAATCGGACTAGTTTTGGTGGCCACACTTGCCGATGAGCGCTTCAGTTATAATATTATCATAACACTTCAACATAAATGTTGTGAACAAAAAAAAATATAACGGAACCATTACAAATCATCAATTAACCAAAATGTGTGATATATATTATATAAATATTTGGGGGGCTCTCCGCTCCCGATGACTGTATACAATTTACATTGAAAACATGTCACGTTTTTGAAGGACGGGCAAATTTTTTTTTTTTAATAAGTGCTGTTAAAATGTTCGGCCCCGTTCGCTTCCCATATAAATATTGTGTCCCTGTATACACACACAACGGTCAACGGAAGTAGTCGGTCGAGTTGATGTTCGGCACGTTTTGCCATATTTTCCGGTCGCGGTGCATCATGGCCACGACGGGTTCCAGGGAGTCATCAAAGTGCGTGCGGTCCGGCGAATACGTGTTGCAGGACTCTTCGTAATAGTTGTTGAAACCCGAGTCGTTCGACCACCGTTTGTACGCTGGAAACGTCACGGCGATTTCTAGCGAATCTGGCGCCATGTGCAGTGTTCTGCGGATGCGTGAAAAAAAAAACGAACGAACAAAAATGTTGAATCAATATTAAAAAAAAAACTTGCTTATCGACACTACGAACAATGTCGCTCCTTTTTGTATAACCTGGGTGTGGTGGAATTTTTTTCAACAAATAAAACGTTTGCACCGATCAGAACGAACATTTTATTATGTTGATTATGAATAATATTTGTTTAGTATCAATATTGTAATTGAGGAAAGGCATTTTTTTTTTTTTTGACGACAGTTTTTTAAACCCGGGTTTCCGTGTACAACATTTTGCGCTCATCTCATCTAGTAGTTAAAAATAATGTAGTTTTTGCAATATTTTACCATTTGAAGTGCGTTCTCGGGATTTTATACTATAATTAAATTTTTTATGTATACCTTCGGCTCCGTTTTCCGATTTGTTTCCCCTAATTTTTAATCGGTTCATTAGTAGGTATCGTTTTGTCAAAAATCGTTTTACATCTGTACCAATTAAAAACTACAATTACCTATTAAGAAGAGAAAAAATATGTTCAACTCTTAAATCTGTAGGTTCGGGTGTTTCGAAAGAGAATCCTTTCTAAGACGGTTTGTTGATTTTTGGCGCTTTTTAAACCATCATAATACACGACGCATTTCTTCATACTTTTTAGTGTGTTAAACTCCGAGCTCTGGGTAAAATTTTTTAACCAACGTTTCCAACAGTATTATATCCCTGTCCGCTTATAATTTAAAAAAAAAAAAAACCGGGGTCACTTCGGGTCGCGCGGGCAGTTTGACGGAGTATATAGCGATTACGCTTTGGTTATTGGGTTCGGAATTTGTGGTGTTCAACCGTGTATTATTTCGCGTCTGAAAGCAATCATTGCGTACGAAAATACGATTGAGTTCTGAGCGAGCTCAGTTGTCCAGTGGGTATGTATGAGCGTGCGTCCTGGTAAAATTTACGATATTTTCAAAGTTCTATACTCTGCTCAAAAACCTACGGAATCACTTGAAACTTTTATAAAACTTGTATCTATTACCCATTTTAATATCATGTAAAACTTTCAGCTCGGTCTCGAGTCGCGATAGGTATGTAAAAAAAAAAACGCGTTTGCTTTCACCGAGGTTGCGACTATTTCAATTTTGAACTTTTAACTCGACGTACGAGAGCAGGATTCGTATAGACCATTCTTTAGAGGGTGCTGATTGTAAATTAATAACGAAATAACTTTGCAACACGTGGTCGGAATAGGATCCGTAATGCTATGAAAATACTGATATTGTTAACGATAGAAACTTTGTACACTCAACAATACCTGTATTGGTAAAATTAACGATATCTATCCGTCAGTGTTGTTTTTATTGGACAAGAGAATCTTGTTATAAAGATTTATTTAACGCGGATTTTTATAAACGTGACCGAGGTTTTTTTTTTATCGGTGACCCCTGGTGGTAGCAGGCAGGAGCTCTATAATTACTAATAATAATTTTGTTAAAAAACGCAACGCAGAGTTGGACCGGCTCGAACACGAAACCCGTTATTCGAAGTTAATACAATGGTAAACATAACATCGTGTGTACGCAAACTGTTGTTATTACAAATTGTTATTACGATCATATATACCGGCCGCGAACTCACCCGTAAAGCGACGGCGCGGGTTCCAGCGAGTCTTCGTAAGCGCCGTTGCAGTCCGCGTGGTGGTACCGCTTGACCGGTGACGCGGAAGCCTGCCGCACGGTGGTCAGCCGCCGGAAGTGCTCGATGAGCTCTCCGTGAGGGATCGGCACGTCGTAGATCACTTCGTCGGCGCGGCCCTGAAATAACGAATGACGGTACCGATTTTTTAGACGCTATACACAATATATTCATGCAGCGAGTAAAATATTATTATATATATTTATTGTCTCCTCGTGCACTTTACCGGTGTCCACTTATATCGTCCACCACAACGTAAAACTCTAAAAACACATTATTACGTATTTTAATGGAAACGCCGTGGTATGAACCAAAAACAAAAACCGTCGGTGAATTTCCGTGATAGAGGTAGGTGGTCCTATTAAACTTTTGCAGAATCGATTAAAATATAATGTGGTCTTGTTATACGAGCATGTTGGCCGTTCATAAATAGATGTTAGAACCGACCCAGCGGGAGACGCGTACTTAATCAGTTAGCACTGAACAGCCACGCAGAGTGGATCTTCTACGTATCGTGACCTTAATTTTTGTATTGTTTACCATAATGCACCAGCTACGTCTAAATTACGCCACCGGTCTTGAACGTCCGCGCGGAAAAGGGGTTTCGATCGAAAACTTTACAACATTACATTATTTATGTACGAATGCGTTGTATGCGTACACTAAACAAAAAAGTATTTTTTATTAGTATACACGGCAAGTGAAATTTACCATTGACTATAGGTACCTCCTACTTTAATGGTTTTGAATAAAAACTTTGTCTAACCTAACGTGTAACTTCCCAAAATTTGTCACTGTACCTACCAACATATACCATTAAAAAAATCTCGTTGTATAAAACGTTTATACCTCCCCCATAAATAAATACTTTAAAAAACAAAAATTTAATACGTAGGTACCATAACGACTGCAAAAACATGCTCGGCGATATTTATGACACGATTATCGAACTTTAATGAAACCCGCGGGCGACCTTTTACAAAACACGTGATCGTGAAACAATATAGGTATTATTCTTCAAGGACTGCGCGCAATCAACTTGTGTTTTATGTCTAATTATAGGTATATATTGGTGCACAAAAATGTAAACGATCGGGGTTTAAACTGGCCGACTAACTAATACTGTTAGCGTAAAATGATAGATTTTGAAAACGAATTTTTAATTTTTCTAAATTATATCGCTGGGAGGGTGCAGTTTCCTCCGCTCC
>CM029357.1:28621432-28715294 GCA_017140985.1 Hormaphis cornu
TTTTTTTTCCATTATATACCTGAACGAAAATACTGGCACCCACATAATGTGACCATTGATTACAAATTATTCCTGTATCAATTGACTGATGTTGTACCGGAGAACCGTCCAACGGGCAACACCGCGAAAAGCCGGGCAGAAAACCCATAGTGGATGATTTTGATATGTAATCAATAACTTTTAACTCGGAGTATACACGAACGAAGTTGAACCAATTAATTTTAATGGTTTCTCTGTCGTATTACTCTCTATCAGGTGAACCGATGTTCTACATACTTTTCAAACGTTTTTTGATGAAATTGTAAAACCGGTCGATTGCAATGGCCAAAATTTAGGTTTGAAACCATAAGCGCGATTTGAAGAGCTAAATTTAAAATCGGCTGATTCATATTGAGCCCTCCGTGAGATAGGCTATTCTGCATTGTATTTTTTAAAACTTTGAGGGGCTCGAGTCTAACTAGGGGTGATAAACCTCCTCTAGCTCCCCCTAAATTATGCTAATGTTTGAAACGTAATTTTTATCCTGCAGTGACTCGCAAAATCACTTTTACTAGCTATACACGAAAATTTCTGTACTGTATTTTGTAACAACGGATGCCGATGTAAAATAACACAATGAAAATTGATTCCTGTGGTTCCTTTTACTCGCGTTTCACTGCAGTTTACAGCAGTAACACGATCGGTCAAAATGTTTTTTTTTTTCTTTCGTTGAGCACAACTTCCGTACAATCCCACGAACACCACCAAAATAATTGGTTGTAAATTAATAACGATAATGGTAATAACGTAACTGCAGATAACAATCATATTATTTAGCCGATCGAGTCAAGTCCCACGGTGTAAAGCCACCACATACACGGCGCGCTCAAGTAGTTTTATTATTTTACGCGCGGTGTGGCATTTTTCAGCGTCCCGCGACAGCCGCGCCTGGTGCGACACCAATTATTATTTTTATTTTTTTATTGCTCGGTGTTTTATTTCACTGGCGAGCAGTGCATGTATAGGAAACGTCAATTTAAAGAAACATCACCCCGCCGCTACGCGAAGGCACCTATTGTGTATAATATTACAATCGTATTCTCTGCGGATCGCTCTTAAACAGCAAAAAAAAAAAAGAAGAAGGACACCCCGCACTTAATCGAATTTTAATGGTTAAAACAATTATGTGTACATACAGCTGGAGATATACTGTAGCCCTCGTGCGATAACGCGTATCGGGTCGTCGGGCTATTCAATTGGCCAGGAGAAACAAAATCGACCGTTTTTTTCAGTGGCGCTGGCCTATAGTTAGAAGTAAGCTTTTAATTTGGTAGGAGGAAAAGGGGCTAGACAAATTTATACCGAACAGACCCTTAAACATCCACACCCTATATCGTCAACCGCACACGTCATAGTCCCAAAGTATACACAGCTGCAGTTACCAAATTGATTATTGAAATCTATGCTTTGTGTAGACGTGAATGATGTAACAACACGTAAAAAAAAAATCCCAAATCCTGATTGGCATATAATTTAGATTGTTTGAAACACTCAGAGAAGGAATCGGATTCATGGTGACTTCTTGGTTGTTGCAGTCCATATATGAATATGCCCGAAATCTCACTGGACCTAGTATAGGCGTTAATTTATTCGCAGCTTATAGTTAAAATGGACGTACTCTAGGTAGGTGTTGATTGTTTGAAAACCAAGGATAAAAACAGTTCAGTCCTAGGGTACACAATAGCGTGTGTATCCTGCACCTAGAACCGTTGAAAAGACACAAAATATTGTATGAAAAAATATGTTCAAACGCTGTTACATATATTTTTAAGTTTTAAAATAATTGTAAGCACATCTATGATGACAAAACTTCTATTTGGAAAGCAAGTGGGGAGAGGGGGCTCTGATGAAATAAATGAATTTTCTGAAATTTTTTTCACAACGATGTGTAAACACGAAGTTATAGATCACATCTTCGAATGCGAATCACTAAAATTATAGAGCGTTAGTTATAGTTATCGAATAATCATTTGAAAAAAATACTTTATTTTTCTATTAATTTAGAGTAATCGATTTGTTGTTTGAAAATAGAAAAAACATATTGGCCTTTGGGGGGCTTTAACACTATTCGGGGGGAAACTGTAAACCGCCCCAAGCAACCCAAATCGCACTTATGATCTTCGCCAAAATTCTTACAGACAGACGTCGAACGAATCGATCGTGTTGAGTAGAAAAACCATACTCTTTTAACCCTCGAGCCCACGATAACCGCGATTCAACGACGTTTTGAATAAGTAATGTATATTAATACATATTAATTTCTTTTTGACGAGTGAACACGGTGCATTTTAAAACTCGACATTCTACACTAGATCAGCCGCATTTTCTTTTTCGACTTCAATTAACTGCGGTCTGTTTAACACTCTGCTGTAAATCCGTGTACGTACGATGTAACGTTATAGTGTAGTTTAATGTGTTAAATTGTTCCTACCGCGCGCTTAAATATCGTTAATAATTATTATAGTATTATGCACCGGGCGTTTTTCGCATACAGCTCGCTCTAGTTCGCTTTGTTTGCTCGCTGGAAATCATAGAAATATTTCGATAATCGCTGCCAGGAAAAACAAATACATAGTATTAGGTACCACTGTAAGCCGTCATTTTTCTTGGAAACAATTATAAATCAATTTTAGTTTTATGTATTTACAACGTTTTCTCGGTGTAATTTCTGATTTTTTCCTATGCATACAACCTACATTATAATAAGTATTATCTATACAGTCATAACTACTTAGAAACAAGCCAGCTCCCTATTATGCGTAGTGAACCCCGACACAAAGCGTGTAATCTAAAATTGGAAATGTGCAATACCCATTTTAGAAGTTTGTAATGACTAAGCCATAATGTAAATAAAAATACAGTCTTTAATTCAAAAGAAAGCAAGGAAGTTAACGCACTGAGAACTCACAAAACGTACACTTATATAATATGCTTATATGCTTTTAAAATGTTTAAGGTTATTTCTACGAAATTCATACCAAATTTTTTTTTAACCTGTTGCCTTTTTAAAATAACAGAACAAAATATGGAGGTAAGTGTGTAGAGACCGTGACATTATATTTTAACAAATATTAAACTACTAAATTTTTATCTGAGCTCACTCACAAAAATTATTAATATTTTTAATCTTTCCTTTTATGACCAATCAGCTATTTAAGTACCAGCAACAAATAGATAAGTGCAGATCGTACACAGCATGGCATTATTCAAGTTTCAACAATCAATTTAAAGTTCTGGAATTTTTATCAAAACTCGCTGTATAAATTCGCACGAATATAATAGTTAGTTTTATTATTTTTTAAATTCTGTGCGCAGCAACGAACGTAATGTTTTTACAATAATGTTTTTTTTTCTTTGTAAACATTTGTTCGGGTAAGAGTGCTTTGATATTTTTATGCAGTAAGTGTCTTATATGACAGGTTTTAGGACCAAGATTGTACTTTATTTGAAGTGTTTTTTTTTAATTTTATAAACTTTGGAGTTATGGCTGTCTAAACACCAACCATTTTTCAAATAAATACGTCGATAGAGTTTAAAGTTACTTTTGTGTGATCACTTTTTCGGGTATAGAAGAAGTGCTCCGATCCTTACGTTGAATACCACAAAAATGTTAGGATCTTGCAGGCTTTAGATTGTAATTTGAAAATTGTTGGAATTTTTATTAGATTTTGAGTTGTGTGCCGAAAATGACCCCAAACGTCGTAGGATGGATAACATACAAACATTATCAGAATTAATTTCTCGGCATTATCACACGTTATTGGAATGAATAAATTTAAGACTTCATAAGAGTTAAAAAAAAAAAAAATTGCATATTATTAAAGTTTAATTTTTTCGTCAACTCTTTTGAGGGTAGAAACTGTGCTTTGATATTATTCATGTTGTATCTTATATAATAGATTTTTGGACCTATGTACATGGTAATTCAAGTTTTTTTAAACAATCCGTGGAGTGGAATAGATCACAGTTCTGAGTGGCTCACTATTTCGAATGGTGATGTAAAAACGTATTATATAAAAATATGAAAAGAAAGAAAGAAAGAAAAGGAGTATATTATAAGATTTTTTTTTCTTCTTAAAAATGTAATATAAACATCAATACTGTGGTCTATAACTACAAAACGCGGTAGCTACTCCAGCAAAAGCTTCTCAACAAACCTAGAACTCCCTTTCTCTTTTTCTTGGATGACGTAATAACTTTATATATTATTACCACGAAATGTAATTTTTATAAATGCGTTTTGACATGTATTTAAATTTTAAATTTAAAGTGTACACAAATGTCAAAAAAAAAAAAAACTTGCGATTATAATAATAATGAAATATTCTTGGCCACACAAGATTATTGTACATTATTTAAAATATTATATTAGTGCGATTTTTTAGTGATGAAAAAATTAATAGTAAATACTATATATAGTATTATGAAATTATAAATTACTCTTGGCTCTGGCTATCTACGCAAGTATGATAAGTCAAAATGTCAAATGAAGTGTATAGGTACACCTATTGAGGTTTTCGTTTTAACATGATAAAATATACTAAATATTAATATTTATAATAATATAAAAATGTTATATGCTATAATATTTGTATATGGAATAAACATTATTCAAATGCGATCTTAACATAATAATAACAGTATATTTTATCATTAAAATACTGTTTAAATGATTTAAGTAGTACAAATATTATAACAAATGTTATAACTTAGTCATTATATTATGTTACTTTTGGCCAAATAATATAGGTAGCCATGTTATAATTACAATGTTATTGTTGCGCTTCTTTTATACATAAAATAATTATATTTTTGTGATTATATAGACTATATAAAATTATAACATGTTTTTGCTATCTGGGATGTATGGATAATGCACGTGGACATTTACAAAACAAATAGGGCATGGATAATAATATATTATGTGAAGTCGGTGTTTACAGTAAGTTTAGTAGTATCTGCAATTGGTTTACAATAAACACTAGAGGCGCATGTAGGTAAGGTTTTTTTTCTCTAAATTTTGCTTACTTTTTGAGTTTTACCCCAAAAATACAAATAAATCGACAATTTTACGGCATTTGATATTTTCAGATTTTTAATGACGTTTTTGGGTAGTAGGAAGTGCTCCAATCGTAACGTTGAATATACCGAATAATAGTTGGGATTTCAGCTTTAAATTGTATTTTATTTGAAACATTTTTCGATATTTTGATAGTTTTCTGAGTTACTCAAAAAATTTACTAGACAACTGAGCTAACTAATAATAATAGGTTTTTTTTTTTTTCATTGCTTTCAGATATTAAATAATACGCGTTAGAACCATAACTTCCAAACCAATGACCCACCGGCCAAAGCGTAGTCGCCACTCCGTCAAACTACCCACACAACCTAAGATGATCCCGGCTTTTTAAATGTACAGTTTCAAACATAAAAACGAACCAAAACGATTGATTACGTATGATATGATCGCGAGGGGCTGTGTCAAATACCCAGGGTGCTGGAGTGAAATGGTCCCACTTCATTTCCGTGGATTTTCTCAGTTGTATAGCTGACGAAACATCCCTCTTGGGAAGTGTCATGTTGGTGTACGATAGTACAAAATTTATTGAAAAAACAGTCCACGGAATCCCTGTATACCTGGACAATTATGATTTGGGTCCCTGAAAATTTGCAGGACCTGGCTGCGCCCACCCTCGAGCAAAATCACTGTATGCCTACCTTAAACCTTTATAATAACGTTGTGATGTAGTGCTGTGCGTACCGCGTATCGTAATCGTCTTATCGCCCGATTATTCGCGCAAACCAATGTGTGCGGAGAATAATAATAGTATTGCAAAAGTTTATACAAATGGTGCAGTTGTAGTTTCACGATTGATCGAATATCTGCAGAACAACCTGATTAGAATTAAAAAAGGTAATCGATAACGGTCGCACGTATACTAGGTAGTGTATCCATTAAAAGTCCATACAACGTACAATGTGCAGATTGTACTTGCTTGCAATTACAATATGCGACTTTCTCGGCGTATGGGAATTACGATTATTGCCCATAACAGTTCCTGCAGTACTATTGTACTAATTTTATCGCATTAAAAAAAAAAAAAAAACACTTTCTAATTAAAACGACCAGTTATGTGCAAAACGAGAAATAAAGGAAATTCTACGGCGAGGCCTATTTCATTAAAAACGTATAATATATGGTCATTGGCCGTCTGCAGAATGCGGTAGACGATTATTGTAGACGCGATGATGCAACGAAATAAACGCGGTTGTTAACGTATACAATTGGGTTAGGAAAATAACACTCGTGATATTATGCCTATGCACTTTTTACTGGAAATGTAACGCACTCTCTAATGCCTCGATAATGTATAATTTAGTTATTAGATACTCTGATTGAGCGTCAGAGGTTTTTTATATTATCTGAAGACAAAGACAAATAATACGTAATTCGGTCGCCGTTTTTAATCAGTCGGGCAAAAGTCGCATGTTCAACAGTAAAAATTACTGTTCCAACTGATGGTTTTAGAGCATATAAATCATTGTATAACGAAAGTATTTGACGACGGCGGAATTTTTCTCTCGTTAGCAATTTTACTGCGGAGTAGTGCAGCGTAGAACAACGCTTGCAGGTTGAGTGCAAAGAATGAATTATTAAATTTGAATTAAATCTGTTGTGCGTTTCAACGAGTTACTTTTCTTTGAACATTTACAACACACGCAGTACCTACACGTAAGCTTCGTTGATACGAAATTTACTCAAATCCAACGATTGTTTTAAATATACGACTTTGAATCCGCTTCGACTTAAAACGCGTAACACAAACAGACGTTTGACACGTTCGATTGTTATATTAACCTCTTTAAATGCGATTACATACATCTATAGTGCGGGACACGCAAAAAAAAAAAAAAAGAATGCATTATCTTCTGCAACACTGGAAACGATAAAAAATTTTGACTTTTGGTACCGGCGTCGTGTTTTTCATCCGATTTAAGAACCTACCTACTTATAACGTGCGAGTTTTTACACAAAGACGTCTCGACGATTTACCTATGTAAACTCTGTGCGTTTTCAATCTCAATTATACAATTATTGTTCTTTTATACCGTCCCATACGACCATGCTTTGTGTAAACATAATAAAGTCACGACTATATCCGAGGCAGAGAGAAAGATTCCCTGAAGCGAAACATAATATTATTTTGTATTTTACACATACTTTGTAAATACTATTACTCCTAATCACAACGCGATCTATAGGTTCGCATCTTTCGCGTGAATCATTCTCTAGGTGTTTGACATCACTTGTTAGGCGTAATTATATTGCATACTTATATTATATAAAACGTACGGTTAATTCTAATAAACAACGAAAACAATTTCAAAGAGCCCATTACAGAAATACGTAATGGGATTAAAAAAAAAAAAATCATCACGATAATGGCAAAATGATAAACAACAATGAACAGGAAGAGCAAAAAACTATTGATTGGCTGCGGGTAGAGAGCACATATTGACGCACATCGTATAATGGTATGTACATATATTAATTTGTGCAGTTGATTATTAATTGGAAGGCAAATTTAACCAGGTTTCCGGTGTCCAAATCAACAAAATAGGTTAAAAATTCAAAACTAACGTCCTGTGATATATCGTTGAAATACATTATTGTATTGGATGTTCATAATAAAAACCGAAGTTATGCTTAAGGAGAAATTTGCTTATGGGTATTTTGGTTCATTATTGATTTATTATTGAATGTATTGAAGAGTTTGGTCTTATTTTTCTCTCAATCACCAAATTCAAATGCATAATATAATAGATATTATGTAGTAATAATTTTAAATTATCAGTCTCATCGCGTAAAACAATTTGCAACACCAGCATTATAGTTATTTTATCTAAGATTCTTTTGGGTGCAGTTTTATAAGTTACACATATTTATAAAAAAAAAAGGAAGAAAAGAAAGGGAGTAAACTTGAGGTCGTGTGAAAAGTTGTTGGGCGTAGCGATTTCGCTTTGGGTCATTTCAGATTACTAAAAAAATAATCAATACATCGAAATATGTTTCAAATCGAACCAAAATCTAAACTTTTTTGTGGTATATTCAACGTAAAGATTGGAGCCACCTGCTACCCGTAAAAGTGATTACAATATTGTCAAAATTTGAAGCGTTTTTCCGAAAATGATCCAAAAAATTTTCTGTTTTTGGACGATAACTTATAAACAAACAAAATTTCAATAAAAGCCTCAAGTAAGTGACAATCTAAGTCCACTTTCTAATTTTTTTTTTTTGTGCTACGACATTTTCGGATTGAACGCACCCTCTGGCCGTCAACGAGTTCACAGAAAAAAAAAAAAAACATCATTGTAAAAATCATACGCTTAGAGTCTAAAACGAAAAATACAAATTAACAAAAAACTTATTAAGACGGCGATTAAACAACGCAGCCATAGTTGATAGTAAATAAATGAGAAAACTACAAATTTTTACATTTTGGACAGTTTAAACCTCGACTTATAATACCGCCGTAAATCATACCGCAAAAATAGAATCACTGTACAAGCGATGAGTTAATTTTTTACATCCAACTTATTGTATGTAGTTTAGCATAATTAAAGTTATCACTAATTTTTTTTTATATTAAAATAATAGTTGAGCATTTAAGTTATTATAATATGTGCTCGATTATGGAGGATATTCAAGTTAGGTACCTGTACAACAATTTTACTGTAATTTTACCTGTACAATTTTACAATTTACTCAATCCTAAAAATATAGGTACTAACAATATAATAAGATTATTAGGCACTTAAGCCGCTTACGGTTAAGGAAAATCTCGTATGATTCCAATTTCGTTTTGTCCATTGTCACACGGGTATATACTTATTTGAATTACTAGTGCGTTCAAACTGACATCCTATTCGTTAAAGTAATACCTACTCGTACTGCGATATATTTTTACCGACACACGTGTACCGCGATATCTTTTAGCAATATTTTTTGGACAAGATTTGAATTTTTTTTTTTCATTTCGCGTTTTCGTCAAGTACGAATCTGGAACGCGTGTGTAAGCAGCGTTACACGATTTGTTGATACTCGTATAGAGTTTCTAAGCGTTCGATTATTATAATATTATGTTTTTATGTCGAGAGAAAAAAAATTTCAAGGTGATAACAACGAAATACAGGTATACTAGTACGGTGAACCATTTTAATCGTACAATTTTAAAATTGTAGTTCGGTTTAGAAACGGTAGAACGAAAAAAAAAAAAATTTCTATTGAATGTTGTATTTTCCGTAATAATCGTACGATATTTTACACGAATATACAATAAATAATACTGCACATCACTTACATTTTTCCAGCGAATTGATCGTGCCTGTTGTGGATTCGGCGGCGGATTCGAAAGAAACGAAACGGTTGTACAGAACGCGGCACATGTAGCTCGCGCTGCCGCTCGGTTCACAATGAACACTCTTAACTGAAACACGCACTTTGATCATAATACCGGTGGATCCGCGCTCTACCGGAACGCATAACTTGTTGCGCTTTTGTGAAAACCGCCTCCGACTCTGCGTAGTAACGAAACGTATGAACCGTATGTATAATCGTTAATAATGTGTACAATAATTATTATAATAACGCGCAGGAGGTAGTAGGCACATTGCGTTTTCTCCGATACGCGCGTAAAACTTTACGAATAAATGCCGTAAAACTTTGTTTTTATTTTTCAGTTTTTTTATCGACAGCGCGCACGTTTCTTCACGGACGGGTAGGTAGGTACCAGAAAAATATTGTGCCCGCACCTCTGGAGTGCAGGAACACGGAACGTAGAATTCCAGAATTTACACGAACGCGTGTACTCGTTGAAATAGTTTATCGCTGAATGTAAATCTCCAGGACTGCAATACGATGTTACAGAACGTATATAATTCCAGAAAGCATATCTGCGTTTCTCCCATTACGTCCCACGCGTTGATGATATCAGTCGAATATCAGTCCAGATCAAACGTGTTAATAGCACAGAACCAGAAGGCTCTGGCTTGACGAGAACTCGAAAATTAGTGAAAAATGTTTGGGGGACATCAGTGTAGCCAAGATTTGAAAATAATTCTCTTTTGCTGCTGATATTCTACACATTTTTGGTGTTGTCGTTATATTTTTCCGTGATAATTGAACAGTATTTATTGTATCAATAAGTTGTGTAATACGGTACCACAGGATATTATGTGGTTGGGCAATTAACGATTATCTCTATACAGGCTACACTGATATCCCAACAGTTGTAGCAAATCCGTCCCCCATATGAACCCGTGTAGTTCAAGAAAAGTGAGCCTTCTGGTTAATATTCTGTGGTGTATCAGCTATTGTTTGGCACTCGCTCCATTTTTATACTTTCTGGAAAATTGTTTCCTGTTTTTTTTTTTTAACTCTGTTAAATTTATCTTCTGGATTTCTATACATCGTTCTGACGGTTTGTTGTCTGGAAATGTATGTTCCTACAATGTCATTTCACCATATAGGCCACGGGTACTGACTAACCATCTATAATTGCGAACAAGTTAAATGCGGTTAAATACCTAGATACCCCGCGATTCGAGCATAATAATTTTGAATAGCAATAACACTATAATATGATACGAAACTCTCGTTGTCTATTTATAAAATTGATACACTATAATTAGAGGTCAGATTTTTACGATTTCCAATATCAGTTTCTAGTCTGTGCGGGAGTAAAATATCTTTACTGAAACACAACATTTAGAAAAGAAAAATGTATTTTGCATTTAAAAGCCTGTATTAGGGGGTTAGAGAATTTCAAATACGTTAGAGAATACCTGGAGTAATTTTTTTGTACCAGAGAATAATTGACAAACAATTATACATTTTTTAAAAATATTTTTGGGGTTATATTAATGAAAGAATGTTTATACAGGTTGATACATGTTATAATTAATTAATTTAAATAGTTAAATAATAAAGAATTAATTTGATTACAAATTAAAAAAAAAAAAGCTTTTGCATTTTTTTTATGGATATAAAATATTCAATTTCTGATATTTAAACGTAATATAATATACTGGCCATTTTTAAAGACACTCGAACATCATATTTTATCGATTTTAAGATGATATAAATCCGACATTTAAATAATAAACATAAAAATCGTATTATACATGTATATATTACCTATATATGAACAAATAATTAGTTTTATATTATTGAGTATGAATTGCAAAAAAAAAAAAAAAACGTCAATTTAAAAATTTCAGCATACGTAAAAACAATTTAACTAAAATACTTACAGTAATCGATGTTAAAAATATGTTGACATAAATAAAAACTGAATCTCACGAATACGCAGTAGGTAATCTGCAGTGCATATCTATGCGGTAAGTATTTTCAAAGGTTTATAGGCGAATAGTTTTTCATCTTAACTACAACTGCTGCAGTTTTTATAAATGTATTTTTAC
The DNA here is from genome assembly GCA_017140985.1 of Hormaphis cornu. Classification (NCBI taxonomy): domain Eukaryota; kingdom Metazoa; phylum Arthropoda; class Insecta; order Hemiptera; family Hormaphididae; genus Hormaphis; species Hormaphis cornu. The sequence goes on from CM029357.1 coordinate 28,632,953, forward strand.
GCCTTAGTCAGAGCTAAAGGAAACACTTGTTATGTTAGTGTATATTTTCTTTGGGGAAAAAAAAAAAATTCATAAAATAATAAAATTATATAAACAAAAAAAATACGATTTTCCATTTTCTTTCAAACCAATGCAGGTAAAAATTTCATAGAAAACAAACAACAATTATAAATCAAGTGATTGGTAAACTCCACTTGAAATAGTACTTAAAATATTTGTTTTAAATTTTAAGCAAAACGATTATATTCGTCTTTCTTTAGTCTATACAATCAAATAGATACAGAGTGATATTACAACTGTTCAAGAACTTAATATTTTATTCAAAGAGTTAAAATATTATAAATTGTATTGAATATTTTTAACATGAATTTATAATTTTAATATAAAAGTGTATTTTTACTATACACATTTATATTAAATTAAAATATATGAATATTTTATGAGCATTCATTTTGTGTTTTTTTATAACATTTATAAAGTCCTTAAAACACGTAACTATTAAGTATTAGATAGGCATTTTTTTTTTTTAAATCCTGTATATAGATGACAATGAATAAACATTTAAATCAAAAAAATATTATGTTAATTTTTAAATATATAATAGGTAGTGTTACTGGAATAGGTTGCAACAGGTATCAAGGTATAGCATTGTATTTAGTGACAAATGGATAGTTCTCAACCAAGTATAGTATATTTAGGTACAATGCAGGCTTAATAGTTTTTATTAGTAATTCTTATTATATCAAACTTTGTTAATTTTGGTTCTTTAGTACAGTATGTATATTTAAAAGAATCTTGGAAAGTAATTGTCACTATAATTTTATGAAGCACGTGAATAATTATTGTTATTGTTATTTACAGGTTTAATATGTTACGGGTAAGTACCTAAAAGTAAAATATTAAACCATTTTGATCACCTCTTAGTTTATAACTAAAAACTTTTAAGATTTCGATAGTTTGTGGTTTATTTTAAATGTTTTTTTATTTTAGAGTGCCAAAAATTATCATTTACTATATTGCTTTTAAAGAAAAGATTTGAATATTAAACAGTATGACTAAACACGTACGCATGAGTTTTGAACTGTATGAATATTGTAATGTAGACAAGTACAAGACCAGTATAAAACAAATGTTTGTTTATAGTTAGACATAATACTAATTTTAGTAAATATTTAATTCGTATTTATAGAGATTATACTAACCAGAGAGTGAGAGAAGGTTTTTGTACTATATATTCTGCGAGGATTAGGTCATTGAGAGTATCTGTAATTTATTCACAGAATCATATTATAATGTTCTCTTCAATTTATAATAATTATGCAGCAGAATTTTTATAATAAAACTACTTGTATTTTCGACCATTTTTCTCTAATTTTGTTGTATTTATTAACATCCGCAGACTGCGCGGCTAAGCGTATTATGGACTAATAATAGATAAGCTATAGGTTACCTATAGTTCTATAAAGATGTCTTACTTGAAACTTGTATGTATATTAGATCCACAGATATAAAAATTCAAATGAATTAAATCAAAAAATTGTATATTTCTGTGATAAGACTTTAAAAGTGTACACGAAGAGTTGTTGTGCCCAAACCCTGGGGAAAAAAAATTGAGTTGGTATACCTACTTAACCCTGGTACTTAACCAGGATGTAAAATTTGCCTCTTTCCGTAAATTTTCTATCACTGTTTGAACTTTAACATAAAGGTATAGGTACTTTGGTATTTTTGCATTGGTGACCAAGTAAAGTATATAATAAAAAGACGTATATTGACAATAAACAACCGCAAATTATTTATAATCATTTTTTAATATTTTTCAGTACATTATTTCGACAATTTGAGTATAATATTAACAAGAAATAATTAAAACAAACTATGCAAATATACTTGCACGTGTTTTCATTTGATTAATCTACCTACTTATTTTTCTATATTAAACCATTATAATTTCTAAAGTATAAATTAGAAGAACGAGTTCACAAATATTTTTGAAAAAAATGAGTGACACCATATACATAGTGCACCTCACCTTCCAATTATTATAAGCACTACGTATACTCATAGAAATAGACAAAAATAGAAAAAAAATACCGAGAAAAATAAAGTTCATTCCAAATAATCATGTGTTTATCCGGAATATATTTTATACACCGCGATATGTAATAACTAGTCTTATAAATTGCTTACTCGACATAGCTATAAAAAAAAACCTTCCTATAGTTATTCAACACAGTTTCTTGGCTTTAGCATGTTTTTTTTCCTTTTTATCAACAGTTTGATTCGGGTAATTTTATACATTAAAAATAATGTTTTAAGAAAGATGCTGTGGTTTTCATAATTTTACGTTAGTGGATTATATAACTCTACCTATAACGCAATAATATACGCCAACCACGCTATATTGCAGTTTATGTTGTAAATTGTAATGGGTTAAAAAAATATCTTCAATTTTGTAAATTGTTGCTGCCTTGGTAGGTTTGGTGCAAATATAGAAAATACTTACAAAAAATAATTTAAACTATAACGGGATATAATCGATGATGAAAAATTGATCTGTATTGCATTTTAGTACGAATTAAAAGAAACCTTTCACAAAATTTAGTTTAAAAATACCTACAATTGTACGATTTTTAAACATCTGCTGGAGTACGTATTTACTTTTACTTTTCTTCATACTTTAAATTTTAATGGTAAACTTTAACTAGTTGTATGATTCAATGCTTGTACCAGATAAATTAACAACTATTTGCTACAATCTATAAAATGGTATTAGGTCTGAATATGAATATATAAGTGCGCATTAATTGTTGAAATTATTAGAAAGAATATTAAATCCCGAATTACTCAACACCAAGGATATATTTTTGTAGCTCGTAAAAATTGAATGGTTCATTATTAAAATTTAATGTGCATCAATACAGTATGTATAATGAGTACTTGTTTTAAACTTACGGGCGTTAAGCAATTATAGTTTGCCATTAATAATTCAAAAATATTTTCCAAAAAACTTATACTTGTAGTAATTACAGAAATTGTTTTCAAAAATTATATCATTTCTACTTTACACTACTCTATTAGCAATTTGTGTGAAACCCATTAAGAACAGATGTCTTTAATGGCTTTATCATACACATTACTCAGTTCTAATTAACTGGATAAATGGTGACAGTTCAAAATAATACAAACTCATCACTTAAGTACTTATTACTTTATTATACTTATTATTTATCTTAGACGATGATAATAATAATTATTTCAACACTAAACGAATTTTTTTTTCTATTCAGGCAATAATTATTTTCAGTCAAAATATATTATTTCCGTTGTCAATTAAGAAAACTTAAAAAGCTACAAGTCTGATTTATCGACTCTCAATAACTGTTATTTTAACATTTAAGTGTACCACCTATCATATTTATTATTTACCCTGTGATCCACATTCACGATCACGAGTTCGCGACACACATATTTCTATGCAGCGTTGCGTTATAAATATCGTTTGTTTGCAACTGTATGATTTAAAAATATAAGTTTTTCGAAACAACAAGTAGAAAAATCCAAAACGCAACAAGAATACTTGGGTAAACCTCTGCCTATAGGTGTAGAAAACACTGTAAACTAAATGATAACTTCCATATTTGTCTTGATTTCACTTACAACCAATATTAGTTGGTAAATAAAAGTTCTGTGTGACCTATTTCACAAGACGTTTTGCAACAAAATACTAATCGAGGGAAATTTTTACTGGTCATACGCTACGACACTATAACGTCAAACGGATCTACACTGCAGTCATAACTCGTAAGCGATGACCACAAGTGCCAAGTATGCAAATGCATTTTCCCCTAATTTTTATCACGTGAATAGTATTCAGATAGAATTATTACTGAATAGTATTTGATGATTGGTATTCACTGAATACCAATCATCAAATACAATAATATAAAGTAGTTGTGTATATATATATATATATTATTTTTGTTTCTTACATAGTTTTTTTCTTTATTTAACCATGGCGTGTAGCCATCGAGATCCAAAATGCCTATTCGTTACTGTCAATTATTGCCCGATTGGAAAATAATTTTTATGCTTTACTATAATGTTTCTCTTTTTACATTTTTGTTGTAATGTTTTTTCACTCGATTCTAATACGATTTTAATATCATAACTTTTCTATAATACGTATATACGTAGTGTTGTGCAAGTAAGTGATGTTCTTTTATTGGTTTTTATGTTGTCTAACCGCCGTACAGAGTTATTCTAGACGTTTTTTTTTTTTTGTACATAAAAAAACAATAATGTTTTTCGTAGTACTTATCCCCGGTATGGTTTATGATAATTATACAGGTAAACTACATTATATTTTGTATATTATGCCGATGTGTCATTATAGCCGATGTGTGGGTACATTATATTATAAAAACAAAACGCGTAGACCTTGGGGGAAGTATTATGGCCGGAACATCTTTTACTCGAAACGTTTCAGAAAGTTTTTTTTACGATGAAGGATTTTCATCTCACTCTCGTTTCAAACAATTTCGCCAACACTTCTCGAGTACACGTTGAATGTATCTACTCGAGTGCTGCCGTAAACTGTATCGTTGCGTGAGCCGTCTATCTATACCAGGGGTCCTCACTAGGATTTCTGAGGGAGCCAAATAGTTCATATCAAATTTTCCTTAGGGCCGCAAGTACAAATTGTATAGGTATAGGTTAAATAACTTACAAACAATATGATTATCCTTAACAGTCAGTCCGAGAGCCGCAAAAAAACGTTCCAAGGGCCGCATGCGGCCCGCGGGCCGCGTAGTGAGGATCGCTGATCTATACACATAATGAATCAATGGCACTATAGACTACGTCTTTCAATTTGCATTAATTCAAACATATTATCAACACGAGTAATCATTTGAAAGATTGAAAAAAATCATATTTAGAAATAACAACGACGATTTATCCGAACGGGCCCAATGGTAGTACAGTTAGTTTTTAATACGAATGATGATTTTTTTTTTACTACGATTTTTTCTTACTGCGCATTTTAGAGTACAGGTGTGAGAGCACAATAACGCTCGAATTGAAATAAACACGAAAGAGGACTCCGAGACTTTAATGAAATCCGACCTAACCCAACAATTTGAAACGGGCGCTGTAAAAATACGAAAATATTTAAAAATAGCTCCCCCCACCCCACCCCCCAAATTCGAGCACTTGGTCTTTTGGAGAGCGGGAGGGGATGGTGCAACATTTTGATTGGGGGGGGTGAAGCGTCAAAAACCCCCCCCCCCTCAATTAATAATGCCCTCTGACCCCGTCATTAAAACGGTACGATAATAATTTACACGCACCACGCGCTCGGACCGCGGCATTTGCGCGCCACTTCCGCGACTGGTAGCGAGGCGTATTGATTTTTTTTCGTCTGCACGACGGCGACAGTGCTCCTCTGGCCGTCTGTGCGCGTGTACGCGTCCCCTCCGAACACACGGTCGCACAACAGCTGCTGCGTTCGACGGCTACGTGCCATCCAGCGCGTGTGAGGTCTAGTCATATTTTTTTTTAAAAAACAGTCTACGCGACGCGGCATACGTAGTAAAGAATAGAAAAAAAATTGTTTTTTAAAAAAACAATGTAAGAAAACAACACCACGAACCGCGTCGATACGGCCGACATTTTGTTGTATCCGTCGAGTAGGGCGCGCGACCGTTGTGACGGGAAGTTTTCCGAGTGCATTGAAACCGTCACGATTCGTTTTCGCGACAGCCGCGGTACACCGAAAAATCCACAGAAGCTGCGACGTGATGGAACACAACCGCCGATTCATAGACGACGAATACACGTGTTTTTACTGTCACACGTCCTACGAAAAAGGTAATGTTTTTTTTTTTTTTCTACACACGTTGTTTTCAACGCTTATTGTTTCTTTCACTCGGACGTGGTATTCGAGCTTTCGACGTGATAAGAATCTATACCCATCCGTACTCGTGATACTAGTGTGCGATCACCGCGAGAATATGTGAAAGTGCGTTTGCGTAAAAAATATTTCGGAGGGGCTACGCGCGGTTACGATAATACATGCGAATGAAGAACTACAAGATGTACGTCACACCCGAATGTACCAGCTATATCAAATAAAATTTATGATTCACAACGACTCATGTGTGCGTGAAATTTTACTTTTACAGTTAAAAAGCGATCGTTAGGGGTAATCAAACAAGATATTTGATGTTTGTCGGTAATTAATTAAATCTAAGCAGACTCGTACTTACTTTTTATTTTACTATAGTATTATTATTTCGTCATTTTAACGGCCAGCTAAACACTTTTTTGATGAAAGTCCACACTCGGGTACATCAAAAGGTGTAGTTTCTATTTTTAGTTTTTCTTGTGGTCTTACAAATAATTATTTGTTACGTACATTCAAAACGTGTTTAACGGATAAATTGAGGGTTCCTAAAAACTATTAGCGTTTTGTTTTTTTTTTAATCCGATGCGTAAAAAAGCATTCGAACGATAAAAAAACTATAGCGGCATAGCGGCATAGACATTTAATAATCATTATATATACTCGTTAGTGTTGATGGAAAACATTTCGAATTGAGTAAGTACAGTACCTAAACAGTCTCCATTCTTAGTAACTGTATTATATAAGTAAATAGAGTCTAAATTAGAAGTTTGATGCATATTATTTTACGATTTCTCGTGCGACAAAATTAGAGGTAAAAAGATAAAGCATTATTTCTACAGACACCTTATAATATGCCCTTACAATCCTCGTTTTAATCACACCTATGTGTATGGAAATACATTTTTTAAACAAAGAAAGTGACATACATTTTACTCAAATTTGCTTCCCAAAAAAGTAAAGATAGTATGCTATTATACGTATAATAATTAAGAATGATAGTCAGTAGAGAAAATATAGATAATTGTCTATAATTATTAAGATTTTTGTTCTTCGGAGAAATTTTGGAACTAATAGTATTTTTTGGTTAAAAAAAAAAAATGTATAGATAGGAATAAAATAATGTTACCTACCCATATAGTACTTTATAACACGTGCTTAATAAAAACTTTAATGGCTCGTTAATTACTCCGATAACTGAAATACATATTTTCTTATAAAACGGATTATAGTATTACACACTCTCGATATAATTAAATAAATACAATTTAAAAATGTAGTACTTACACATTACGATTACATGCTTAAATATAAATATGTTATTGTTATCTTTGACTCGTATTTTTTATCCGACACATAGTTCGTTTCAAGAAGTTGTTTAGTTTTAGAACGATTCAGTTTGGTGCACAAATAATAGTCGAATTATTTGCAAGTTGTAGTAACAGTACCTGGAAAGCGAAAACATTTACTTATTCTGTCTTACCTCATTTACTTGGATTATAGTAATTCATTGTTTTATTTCTTGTAAAAATAATGGAAATACAGTGGTATACTGTACAACCAATTTTTTACCAATGAAACGTGTTTTAAATATATGTAAAAATCATGACAAATACTTATAATAATATTTAACAATTAGTATCTATAGTTATTTATACAACCGTAGAATTAAAAGTCTTAAATTTTATTTTGTTTCATTTTACAATAAAGGAATTTTTTTTTCTTAGATCACTTTTTCTGGTAGGAGATGGTTAGTCTCTAAAGGTAAATGTTACCTCATAAAATAGGTAATTGACTAATGTGGTACTTATTTGAAGTGTTTTTTTAAATTTTTGATAATTTTACGAGTTGTGATTCAAAAATGATAAAGGAAAGTTTAAAGAAATTTAAACGCACGTGTATGTGAAATTATAACCAATGTTGAGGAAATTAAAGTACTATATACAAACGTTTTGATTTTGTCAATCTTTGCAAATTTTCTTTTATAAAACCTCTAATTTTTACAGTTGATAGTCTTGATATTTTAGTACGAGTCAACTATCGCGCAAATTTATGCAACGTCACATATTATAATGAACAATGAAACATTCGTATAAAGGTACCAAATACTAAAATACAGTAATACCTCCTACACTCATATTTTTATACTTATACCATGAATTTGTGAAACATACACGTCAGACTAAAAATTTGTTCACTTATTGTACATAACGAACTTCTGTTTGTTCTAGTCTCAGTTTCATCTCACAATTAGAGTGTTTCTAACAAATTGCAAACCATTTTACTGTCCATATTTTGAACTTAAAGGTACCATAAGTTTTTGATTTGAGCTCAAAAATATTTTTCTAAAAGGGGTGATTAGTAGCCTCCTCTAGAAATTATTTTTATCGATTGCATAATGTTTAATGCGTGTGTTTGGAAAAGTGTTGATGGAACAGGTGGTTAAAAATTAATTTCGCTCCTCTTCAAAACCCTGTCTAAAACCGCAACTGCTTTAGCTCTTGATATTGCTCATAGTTATTATAATTTTCGAAAAGTATTTTTAACAAAGTTGATTTTGGCTGAGCAAAGAACAGTACGCATATTAAATTAATACCATTAATTACAATCTTTATAAATTTTAGAGTACAACGATAAAATGCAAATACAGTAAAACAACATAAAAATTAAAAACTTATATTATGCTGGGTGATTTTTATAGTTGTTATCTCAGCGTCGTATAGTTATATATGTGATCTGAATTGAAATCCGATTAAGTAATCTTTATAATTTTAATTTAGTTTACAAGAATCATATACTAATTTTTTTAGAATCAATATACAAGATTGAGTTAACATGAACTCAAATGGAATTCCGGTACTTAGTTGTTTTGTAAATAAGTAAAACAATTATAAAACTAGTTTTAAATGTTTTAATGATAAAAAAAACTTATCATCATTGTTTGTATTGATCTATTTTACTACATCAATAGGTAGTGAAAATATTCTATGACTCTGCGCGTAGGTTAAACGTACCTATTTAAACTAAAAATTAATAAGCCAAAAACAATAGGAAAACTAGCTGAAGTAAAAAGTTGAAAAATATATGAAGTGTACAAACGTACGGACATTTTACTTATTTTAGGTTTGGGGAAGTAGTGTTTAAATGGGAAGTAGGATAGGAGATTATTGTTTACCACTTTCTGCCTTCATTATGCCATTTGAAATCGTGTTTTTTTAGATTCGGAACGTTAGCGAAGAATGTATTGGTTTTACTATGATGTTTTTTTTTTCCTGTTATCAAAAGTTCTTATAGTAAACCTGCACCAATTTTAACGCATGATACCTTAAAAGAAAGATAATGGATCCGAGATGGTACATTATTTGAAACTTTTTTTGAAATTTTGATTATTTTCGAAGTTCTGAGGAAAACAAAAAACGGCCAATTTTTCGAGTTGCTTCGATCGACTTGAAATTCATATATGTCATTGAGGAGGGTCATATGAGTGTTCCGCTGAAATTTCGTCGATTTCGATCATTTTTAAGAAAGTTATGGAACTTTGTGTTCCATAACTTTCCATGTTAATTACGGGAAACGTGTTTTTTCCACATCGATTTAGATTTTTTGATCATAACATCTAAAATAAAGATCAGACCAAGCTGAAATTTTTACGCAATACCAAAATACTCGTAGGAAAGATACAGATTTGACAAGAGTATTTATTGTTAAATTTGTTTTTACCACGGCGTATACTAGACAACTGATCTCGCTCAGAATCGTATTTTCGAAGACAATGATTTATCGTTGCTTTCAGAAATTAAATAATGCGTTTAAACTACAACCTCTAAACTAGTGGCCCACCCAAAGGGTAGTCGCTACTCCATCAAACTACCCACGCGAACTAGACTGATCCCGGCGCTTTTTTATTTTTGTTGCTAATTATTTGATAATGATGGCAGGCAGAACAGTGTAACCAACACCAAAATATGCGCCTCGAAAATTTTCACAAATCTATGAATAATACATTTTTGTTGTTCTAATATTTTGACTTCCGTATAAACAATTTATAAGTAATTAACTGTTAAAAGTGTCGATTGGCTTGGTGATTTCAGATTTGTGGATTATAAATTTCTAACTTATATCATATTGTTTCAATAAATACCAGTCTTATTATTTTTAAAATACAAGTAACAAGTTCTCAATAATTTGTTATCATAATTATTAATAATTATTTTATTTTTAAAACATATGTCGATTCCTTAATAAAAGTTATAGATATTCATATAAGGTTTAATGTACAATAAGTTGCCTACTCACTTTCTGTTAAGGAGTCGGTTTTGTATGAGAATTTAACTTCGATATCAATCAAGTTGATAATTCAGTTGTTATCCTAACATACATACACATTTTAGATTCCGAGTGAAACGAAGAATGTATTGGTTTTCACATGATGTGTGTTTTTTATTTGTTTGCCACTATGTAGCTAATCACGATAACTTCTCCAATAATGCTCCGATTTTCATTTTTTTTTTTTTTTGTAATTTTTGTTCGATAAAAAATTAAATTTTCCACAAAAAGTTTTCTAAATTTAATACAAGGTTCCAAACATGTAAATTTATATGTTGATAAAAAATTTCGAAAATCAGCATTTACAATTTTTATATTTAGTTGTTTAAAGTTGGAAAGTTTACGAAATTCGTTTATACCTGTGATTTATTTTTGAAAAATAATTTGTAACTCAGACAAATTTGGAAATTAAATATGTTATGTAAAACAAAATTTGCCATCAGAATAAAACATTTAAAAAAAAATCCGCCGTGTAAATTCTAAAAGCGTATAAAAAAAGTATTGAAAATGGTGTTATTTTGATTATAACAATGAAATTAAGCATTGCTGTCGAGTGATTCCAACTCTTAGGAAAATTCTAAAAACAGAACATTTCATAGCTCCGTGGGTATTTGATATTATTCGTTGGGGTTTTTTTTTTTTTTGTAATAGTTTTAAAATTATTTTCTCATGGTAAACTAAAATTCTAAACAATTATAACAATTTCACTATTTTTAATTCTAGCTCCTATAATAAAAGACCAATACTAAATTCTTTTGTAACTGCACAATTTCTATACTGAACTCATTCGGAACCGTTATTTTCGTAAGCAATTTTTAATTATATAATGCACAACTTCTGTATAGACCTTTCAAAACAGTGACCCACAGCATAAAAACTACCCACGCGACCTAGAGTGATTCCGGCTTTTTTATACGATGCATTTTACTTTGGTACTATTTTAAAGTAGTTTTACAATAAAAATTTTAAAATAAGTTTTCAATAATGATTATGGATGTAAATAAGTAGTTGATTAGTTATAGCGCAGAATATATGAAACTATTTCATCTATTCTGTGGTTATAGTTTTATATTTTGTTATGTGTGCCACCCCAAGAGTCCTACGGACGATGCAGTTGATGTAGACCACGGCTTTAGATATTATGGTTACGTTGTACCTATGTTAACTGACGGTGGAATCCGGACAAAAAAGGTCTCCGATGATATCAGTTTACTCACGTCATACTAGCGCCCCTATGGCAGATTATTTATTATCCGAACTGTAATATTATTATAACACTAATTATAGTTTTCTATATTACAATATAGATAGCGCTGCAGTGACGTTTTTGGTGATATTTGGAAGAATCTACGGAGGACGTCTTATCATACGTCGTTGTGTAAACCATAATATCCAAAGCCGTGGTCTAGACTGGCGAATTTAACCCAATTACCCAGAAATTGATGCGTTTTGTCGGACAGTAAGAGCGACCAGAACAATATAACCAAAATATCAATACTTGAATGTAGTTACTTGATAAGACAGAGAACAGTGTTACAAAGAATAACAAACAAAAAAAAATGGGGAGGGCGCTCAGTATTAATAATTGACGTAACAAGTAACCGTAAAACACAAATAATGATAATAAACAATACAAAATGTCACTTGACAACGCACAAACATACGTCACGAATGTATACTCTTTTTCACGAGAATACGAGACCGTCCCCATCCAAAACCACAAAATTAGTACGCGACTAAAAAGAAACTTTTTTGTACAGACTAATAAATTACTGTTATCAGTAGATAAAATTGATAAATATCTTAACTTGTGCTATTTACTAATCATTAGTAATTATATTATGAATGATTCCAAATAATACAATAATAATACACAAAATACCTACCTAAACATAGAAAAATACCAAATTTAAATGCATGAACAAACGGCATGGTAAACAAGCCGGGTCTAACATACATCACGTTGGTGTACGGGATCGATTCAGACTTCACCCTGATCGAGTGTGGCTTATATTGTAATTATAGTTCTATGATAATTTACTAAGATGACACTAATCTCTATGATAATTCTTATCCGATATTAAAAAAAAAAAAAAATTTTTTCTCTTGATAATTACGTATTTATTTATGCGTAATTAATACTGTAATTTCAATGTTTTGCTACTAAATTATGTAGCCCTCTATAGCCATTAATTTACTGGCGGTTTATTTACTTCTCTAAGTAGCCCATTTGGCGAGAAACCGCCCAATCTGGCAACCCTGTAAGGTGGTGCTGTGTAGACGGTCGGTTGCGCGTCGGGTAACCAACCATGTGAGAGGAAGGGGGAGAAGTCGCGCCTTCGCGAATGTTCTCGAAAGTCATGGAAGAAGAAATGTATGCGCGCGACATTTCAAATGTTCGACTACTTCGTAAACAGTTATGTACAATATCAAGTATAAACTTCTAAAATATAATTTTGAAATTCAACGGAATTATTTCATGTACCTACTTTATAATGAATTGTTTACAAAAGCATTACCTTCAATATTTAAACTCATTTAGTTTTAAGGTAGTATAGGCATAGGCGCACTGTTCACGATCTTCTCAAAACTCAAAAGATTTATTAAAAACAAATAGGTCCTAGACCCTATCCTTTGTTTAACATTAAAAACCAGTTCGTATTTACAATCACCTGATATAAATTTGTTGACGGCAATGCAACTTGTTGAAGCTTTAAAAAAAATCACTAAATACAATGAGAAATAATGATTTAAATTTTACAAATGTATACAAAAATTCTGTCATATTTTGTGATAATATAATAATATTTACAGCTATTGTAAAAAATATTAGGTATATACCTAATATTTTTTATTGTAACCCGTGTTCTGATTCCTTCTACTTGAAAACGTGTTCACATAAAATTAAAAAATAGCCGGAATCAGTCTAGGTTGAGTGGGTAATTTGACGGAGTAGCAACTATGCTTTGGGTGGGTCACTAGTTTTTAAGTTGTGGTTTAAATGCATTATTTTATATCTGAAAGCAACAATAAATCATTAACTTTAAAAAGAGAGAAACAGTTCGTCATCGCTATTATCTTCCGTTATCATTTAATTCATTTTTTGATTAATAACCAATAACTCGGTATTTTTTAACTATGTTTGGTACCTCAGTTGTCTAATATACGTCGTGGTAAAAACAAATTTAAGAATAAATACTCTTGTCAAATCTGTATCTTTCCTATTTTGGTATTGTGTAAAAGTTTCAGCTTGGTCCAATCTTTATTTTGAATGTTATGATTAAAAAAATCTAAATCGATGTGGAAAAAACACGTTTAACTTAATTATTTGTTTCTCCGATAAGAAATACACGGGCACCGGGGATGAAGAGTTTTACGACAAAATAACAACGTAAAATCGGCTTTGTACCAAAATTGTGTTAACCAATTTTCTAAATTTTATAACCACGTATGTAAAACTATCTTGTTTAGATTGTATTAAAATTTCGAGACTTAAACGTAAAAACTAGAGGTTTCGTGTAACAATAACTGCGTAAAATTCAATAATTCAAAAATTTCATAGTTCCATAACTTCAGAAAATTGAAAAAAAAATCTCAAGTCGATTGGAGCAACTCGAAAAATTGGGCCGTTATTTGTTTTCCTCAGAACATCGAAAATAATCAAAATTTCAAAAAACGTTTCAAAAAGTACCATCTCGGATCCATTATCTTTCTTTTAAGGTATCATGCGTTAAAACTGATGCAGGTTTACTATAAGAACTTTAGATCACAAAAAAAAAATCATTGTAAAACCAATACATTTTTTGCTGACGCTCAGAACCTAAAATAATTAAAATTTTTTAAGTGGGTACTCGGGGCCGTTTCAACAAGTAAACTCGTTTTGCTCGTGGGTCAACACAGTAAGTACCTATAAGTAAATCCTATATGTGCGTTCAATACTTTATACTTTTAGTGTCCACTTTTTATTAAGTACAATGTGTCATAATAATAATTTTCTGAAGTGTAAGTAAACAGATCGTTATTATGAGTGGAACGACAATAATTATTATTTGATGAACTGCTGAACTGCAATGCTGTCGTTGAATTTAAAACTCTTGCACGTAAGTATATGTACTTGATGCCTTATCTAGAGTCTAGAGTTTAGACAACGCGTTTCGTATCGAGTGTTATTATTTATTTATTATTTGTTCGTTTTGTTGGAATCGGTCAAACATTTGGGAAAATCCAACTTGCAAGGCTGCAGTTATAATTGTATTTCTAAATCCGTACCTATCTATCCACTGCCCAGTGACCGGTTCGTTCTCGCTGCTCTGCCGTTCTCAGTATTCAGCCGATCGTCATCGCATTTGGTTCGGGGACGTTGTGTTTTTGACTTTTTTTTTTTTTTGTGCTCCTACACAAAGTCTTATAGTTCGTTTGTATTTCATATTAAAAGAGTTAGTTTTTTAAGTAAGTTTTCTATGGCCACGTTTAAAGAACTCAATGCAGAGTGGATTCTCATCAGTAAGAAACGTTCAAACGGTAGCTGCTCTGAAGGTAAAAATACCTATCGCATATTTTTTTGTTTGTATTTCTTGTACGTTAGTACTTGATATTGCTTATCTAGAGCCTAGAGTCTAGACAATGAATAAAACAAAAATATCTAGAACTAGGTATACTGATGTAATTTTTTACTTCAAATTTGACTGTTGATTTAATGTGTGTAATTAAGTAAGTGTTTATCTAAGAGTTAGATGGTACAATATTATCTTATGCACCAACCTCGCGAGAAAATATTTGTGTTCATTTCAGAATTCTGTTTATAAAATTGTATGTTATACAGCGCTTGAATACCTATCACAAAGATGATGCGTATTATGGGTATTCTGTATTTAAATGTTCAAACATTAGACAGTTATAATAATTTTTAAATAGTTTTATTGATTAACTATAGACATTATCTGTGAAGTGAATATAAAATGTACCCGCACTCATTATTTTTGAGGGTATCGTTATAATATTTGATCCACTAGTTTAATTTATTATTATTAAATCGAGCATAGAATCTTTATTTTTATACAAGGAGCATGTTTAACTTGGTTTTAATTTTTTTTTTTAACTAAATAACAGGTACCTACTTCGAAAAATATTTGCTCACTTAATATTGAGAAGTACCTTATCTAAACAAAAAACGTGTAATGGGGTTACTAACCTCGATGTTCTTTCTCTGTTTGTCACACGTAAATCATAGGATAGTTTTTATTTCCAATAATATGTGATAAGGATTCTGAGAACTGATGATTCGTTATAAAACCTATACTATTGATTGACTTTATCGGTTTTTTTTTCTATTTTTTGCTGTCAGTTTTACAAAAGTTAAAAAAATTGTTTTAAACTTTGTTTTTCAATTAGATTCGTAAACGTTTAGGTGATAAAATGTGGAAAATCTATCAAAATTTAACGTCATGATGAATTCGAATCAGATTTCAGAATTCTTATCGCATCACTGAATCAAACGGTAACTATACGTTGGAAATAAAAGCCTTCTATAATTTTCGTAATGACAGACAGAATAAAAAATCGACGTCCCCAATCCCCAATTTGAACATTTTAATGCAAGGTTTATATTATAATACAATCGCTGAAGAATTTTAAATTTTCTCAACAATCTTCAATTATTAACTAGGTATCGAAATTAAACGTTAATTCTTAATACATTAAGAGGTATGCCAAATTATTCGAGTCGATTGAAAGCGTAAATCATAATAGTGTACCCTTGAAAAAACAGTGTAAAGTTTTTCGTTGTCACGGCCCTAAAAAACTCGGATTTGGTATTTAAAACGTTTGTTTATGTTTGAATAACCGCAAAGATTTTACGCTTCTTTCGCACGCATTCGGACTATTGTTTTCCACATCGCATTCGTGTATAAACTAGTAAGTCGTAACATTTTTTAAAGATTAGGAGTCATACTCCAATAATCAGTACTTATAGAATAATACGAGATATCTACGTGGCAGCGATCGTAATGATGAAAAACGCTGTGCTACCGTTTGTTCGTGTACAATATGCTAAACACATTAAACTGGCGTATTATAATATTGCGTTAAAAAGACAATAGCCCCGATCATGTGTAGTATTGAAACAAGTTCGCATAGAAAGTATGACCCTATAGATAGATACGTGAGGGAGAAAGGGGCATAAGTTACACAGACCGTTTAAAACTGCACTATAATATATTATACCGACTGTAACATAGACGTATTGCGATCTGTATCGAATTGCGAGATTTTTTTTCTGCTTATTATTTTTAATGCGAACCGCCCGTGAAAGCATAATGAAACGGAACAAACCGGACGAAATTTATACGTACGACGTTATTTAATCGTTGTAATAATACATTTATTAGGAAGCAATGTTACTCGTGTTTCGTGATTCCGTCAAACAACATTTTCCGTTTGTAGATACGTCGTTACTTTAATAATATTGATGATGCCCTTTTGTATTTCCTCGGTCAACGTTGCGGCTGGTAAGAAAGAACACGTTTTTATATGCCACTACTCTGTTTTTCAATGCATCTATAACTACTATATTATAGATATAATTTATTTTTTTCATTCCGTTCTGTATCTTGAATCGTCATGACACATCATAATGCGCCGGGGGTGCAGAATAACGGCGTCGGTATACCTACGAACTATTTATTGTACAAAGATTAATTAATTTAATTTGATATCAAAGGCATTAATGAGGCTATGAGAGCGCGTACACAGCTGGCTTCGGGCGAGTTTTGCGTGTGTGAAAAATAATGCGGTCTGTGGTTGTGTGCCGCACTTTTGGCCGATGAATCAGTATTAAATTTATTAGGCAGTGCTACTTTTAAATAAATACTCAAATAATCATTTTTAAAAGACGTATTCAAAGTTCTACTCAATTAAATTCTATCTTCGTGCTAGGTACACTCAAATACTGTAAAACAAATGTTCCGACACGTTCGATAATTGTTGTCACACGCGACGGTTCAATCGCATCAATCGTTTGAAATGAAAAAAAAACCGATTAAATTCAGACGATTTGCACGTGATAGTCGGAGGAAAAACGTCGACGCTTCCAATCTTAAACTAGTAAATTCCCCTTGAACTAGTGTAATGCAATTTTTTTTTTAACAAATTATAATGTTATTGTTTGCTAACTCTTAGAAATATTCAAATTTCAACACCAACAAAAGTGTTCGAATTACTTTTATACCCAAAAACACTGTACTTAGGAGACGAGATTCGCGGATCATGAAAACTGCTCATCTGGGCGTCAAAAATGCGTATTTTTAATTCGAATCATTTAAACGCGCGTATTAGGTAATGAGGAAATTCATTTTTATCACCTCCGTCACTACACAGCGCGTTCGAACGAAATAATAGCTGTCGGTAGCGTGGGACACTATTAACGTATAATATAATTGTTCTTAAATTTCTCCTTTTGTAAACAAAGCCGTGATAATAACATGCATTCTTTTTTTAAATTTTTAATTTATCCCTAAGGACATTTACGTGGGCGTCCATGAATTTGCACACGCGGAGTACCTGTAATTAATATTTATACTGTCTAGCGCTCTGAAAATGCAAATTGTAAGCAGTAATAAAGCAGTGATAATAGAAGAAATACCTACATTGTGTAAGTGTATAATCTCCCATGGAAATTTTTCGAACACCATTATAGTTGTTGTTAAATCGTATTTAATTTCGTGGTTTAAGTTTTCTCCGATACGGCCTATGCCAGCAGTGCCGGATTACCCATAAGGCGGAGTAGGCGCCCGCCTTGGGGCCCTACTCATTTAAGGGGCCCCGTGAAAACGAAAAACCACAATTTTTTTAAAGATTTATGTAAAAAATAATTTTGTTGGGGCCCAAAATTTTAATTGCCTAGGGGCCCACCAATGTTTAATCCGGCACTGTATGCCAGCTATAAATACGTTTGAAGCGAGGTTTCTGTTCTTCGCCGTCGCGTTTTTAAAAAAAATTTGCCGATCGCGTCATTCCTTACTCTGTATAAAAACTGCAGAAGAAGTTCTGCACAGAAGACATCTTAAAAAACTCTATGTAACTCTTATACTAGGGTGACCAGTTTTACAAAAAAAAAAAAAAACGGGACAAACAATTTTTAGTTTAAATACTCTAAAAAAACATACACATTTTTTATATTTTATACTTTTATAGTAACAATTTACAAATAAAATATTTTTCAACTACCTTGCTTAATATTTTAATGAAAAACTTGTTTATTTTTATTGAGTTGATGTTGATTGCTGACATGGTGTCCTTTATTATCTATTGTGCTGTTATTGTACTTTTGCTGCGATGAACTGATCGCGTTTAATAGTTTTGGTTGTGTTAGCAAAAAATCATAAAAATCATTTCACGAATAATTTTTGAAATGATTTTTCAGAATTATAATTGATTTGATGGTAGGAACGAGAAAGCGATTTTTTTCATCTGTCCATAACATATTAGTGATAGAAAATACTCTTTCGATTGCAGCATTTGTTGTCCAGGCATTGCTAGAGAATATTCTACAATAAACCAAAAACTATTTATCGATATACTTTTGCTATTTAAAATTTTATAGATAGCACACCATCTTTCTTCAACACGAACATTATTATTCTGCCGTTCTTCTAAATTTAAACTCACAAAATTGAAATAAAAATACGATACGTAGGCTATAATAAACACAATCGCTTTACTGTCCGTACGTTACTATTCGACATAATATGTCAACAAAAAATATTATTAAAAATATTATTTTGTTGTTGACTTTTAGATTGAACAAATTAATATAATAATATCTAAATATATCATCGATTATAAATAGTGTTATATTTTATTTTAGTTCGTAACGCATATGCTATTATACGACGTGTATCATGCTTATTTTATTATTATTGTCTATTTGTATTGTTCGTCGGCATCGGCACTCGACGTTCGTTCCACGAAAATTTAAGTCTGTTATTTATAACTTTGGTTTCGAGTTTTAAATATAAACTGTTTTATATTTGGTTCATCAATTTATTTTATTCTTTTACAAAAAATTATAATTTAATTATTTGGAAATAACGGGATTAAAACGGGACAATCTTCTAAAAACGGGATAAAAAGCGTCCCGTTCGAAGTTTTTTGGGACAACGGGACACGATGATCAAAAAGGGGACAATCCCGTTTTAAACGGGACGTATGGTCAAAATACAGAAAGTATAAATAGTATACCTATTCAGAAAGCACATTGAAAGTATTAATAAATACTATGTATATTCAATACATAATCGTTAATTTTTATACTTAACTATTAGTTTTAATTTGATTTAACGAAATATTGATACAACCTACTTAGCCACTAGGGCAACTATCAGACAATTTATAAAGACTAAAATAATTAAAATTCGTTTTCTTATTGGACTTGTAAGTTGCAATATAATTGAAATAACGAAATAGAACACCTTAAAACTCACAAAATGTTTTTAAATTACTCTTTATTTATTTAAAATGGTGGTAGGTAATAATGTAGCGTTAAAAGTGACCATACAACTCGTAATATCGTAATAAAGACTTTTAGTACGTATCATGGATATACCTATGTATGAATACATAATATCTACTTTTGGATACACAAATGTTTGTCTTTTATAGTGTTCAATAAGAAGTTTTTCCAAACATTAAATAGTATGTAAATAAAAAATCGAGTTCATCGCTTAACCAAAACATTAAAATAGGTGTCAAAGCAAACATTTTGTCACTCAGTTATCAAATAGTTTTATTTCCCAAGTATGGATTAGTGGATTATGGAATGTGGGTTAGTGGGTAAACCGACGAAATAGACTGGTAAGATTTAACTTTTGTGAAAAACAAACTTTTATTTTTGTTTCAATGATGAGTATAGGTGTCTATGTAAAAAAAAAAAAATGTTACTTGCAATCATATTATAACGCCACCGGAACTTAACTTTCTACTAATTATGATTTTATAGATTGGTTGTCTTGTATTAATAAAAAATGTGTTTGTGTAGTTTAAAAAATGTACTCGGGTGACCGCAATCATGTTTAAAATATAGGTGTATTATGAGTACTAATTAATGCAAAAAAAAAAAATTTATTCCGTTTTTTATAACCGCGTCGGGCTGTCGAGTAAAAAAATTACACTTGAATGATTTTAAAGTGCCAGTAAATAACTATAGTACGTTTCACGAAACTAGCGACTCCGCAGTGGCGCTACCGGTGGCAGATTTTCGTCAGGGTTTCCTAAGCTCGTGACTAAAAAGCGCGGTAATTTAAAAATGACGCGCGGTAGCCATCGAATAGGTGGCCTTGTTGATATGAATTTTTTTTAATAATTTTACCGACCACTGCCAAACATTTTGATAAACACACGGTATTCATATTTTATATAAACCGTGCAGTATTCCAAATCGCCGCGTATTTGTGTGCAAGTTTGAGAAACCGCGGAACACCGAAATTTCGCCACCGGGAGCGCCACTGCGGAGTCGCTAGTTTCGTGAAACGTACTGTAGTAGATATTAACAAATATTTCATGTAAATATCTTTATGACTTAATGTACCTGCAGTTGCAATAATTTGGTAGTTTTGCACAAAGTTCAATATACATTAAAAGTGTGAAGAAAAGTTGAATACATTAAACTGTTTTTTAAGGAAGTATATTTAGGCGGACAGGTAATAATAAAATACAAAATCACATTTTAAAAACACATTTCACATTTGCTTAGCTATTGAGAAATATTGTCCTTTGAATGTCCAAATAAATCTACCTATACATTTTATTATATATTAACGTAGACAGTAAACGTATTGTAACCTAGTGCGAGACGTGCACACTTGTTATCAAAAGCGAACTATTAAAACTAAAATTCCCACGCATATACGTCAACTGATACTGCACGATTATAATATAAATGTCATGTAAAATCAATACGGGTGTTCTTGAAGTTCAAGAACAAAATCAATTGGTATTAATAGGTGCGTATTACAATATTTAAGAGCCTTCGTCGTTCATTGATTGTAATTTTCCAATTCTAAAAATGATTTTAAACTATAGTAATATAT
This sequence comes from Hormaphis cornu, assembly GCA_017140985.1. Classification (NCBI taxonomy): domain Eukaryota; kingdom Metazoa; phylum Arthropoda; class Insecta; order Hemiptera; family Hormaphididae; genus Hormaphis; species Hormaphis cornu. The sequence goes on from CM029357.1 coordinate 28,654,268, forward strand.
GTATATCGAGAAACGTCGCGTGTTAGACAAAACACTTATTGTAATAGTACGAACGGATTTTTAGTCGTGTGAAAAAAACCGTTTTATTATTAAAATTTTGTATTTCCGTGATTTTTTTTTTTTTGGTATAGCCGACACTGACAACAGTTGAATTAAAGAATTAAAGACTAAACGCTGTTTTTCCAAGACGATTTCGCGAATAAATATAAGTTTTCGCAACAGTTTTATCGAAATTGATCAGATGTTTTTGAAAATCATCTCGTCATAAAATCCAGTGTTACGAAGAGACCCGGAACGACCATCCACGTAGATTCTATATAGATAACGTCATTTACCCGATTTTAACGTCTAGATTCTTTTTACGTGCTCGCATATTAAAAAGTAATCAATCAATGTTACGTGTTTCCACCGATAAAATTCCCGACGATTTCCACGCGTTCAGCCCTGTTCCAATAATTTATTGGAACAGTTCGCCGCGTTTTCAATGTCAATGGCATGTAAACGGTAGTATATTTTACAGGTACCTCATCATATAGCAATGAAAAAAAAAAACAATTAAAAATTTCTACAAACGAAATCGTCGAGTACGTATAATATAAAACGTACGTATATATACGATGCAATTTGTAACAGCTCGCGCGCCGGCCATTTTACGATGCAAAAATATAATAATAATATTCTGTTTTTTTCGTTCGTACGTACGACGTTTGCCTTGAACGTGTAATATAATCGTACCTACTCGCATCGATGCCGACGGAATTCAGTCTCAGTCGCGGGGCGCACCGTGTGTGACCACCATCCAACGGTCGGACCACCACGCAAAGTCGCGTAGACGTTTAATCGGTAATAAACACCGTGCCACCACTCGTATTTCGCGTTATTTAACCGCCGGCCCCGTTGTGCTTCAATCCGTCTACACACGTTTGAATGTTCGCCATAATAATAATATCGTCGTGTATTATAAGTGTATACTAATATGTTTATATAGAGTGGCAATAATAACAATTATTATTATAGACCTGTATACGCGCGTTCGACGATGCAACGGATTCGACACCGGTGTCCCGCGATGGATTTTGAAGATTCGTTGGGCGTCCTGAACGGTAAGGCGGCCGCGCGCGCGATCGAATCGATGTGAAAAGCCGACTTGTTGTATAGTAATAATATCGCGAGATACTTATGAAAAAAAAATCGTCGTGACTACTTTTACTTTCGTGCTCTGGTATAGGTCGTATATAGCGCGACGTGAAAAAAAAAAAATTATCGTTTGCGGCCAAACACGATTTTTGAAGTTTCTACGCGCAACTGGTTCGCCATTAAAGTTAGTTTTTTCGCCGCTTTTTACCGCTATTATTTTGGGAAAATGTTACATATTATAATATCGCGTAGAAATTATTATATACATATAATACCGCGTATAAAACACGATATAAACCCTCCCACAAGCGCAGTCAATAAACTACACCGTGCGTTAATATAATAACGTGTGCCCGGAGGAATGGAAAGCACAATATAGCTTATAACGCGTCGTTTAAAACGTCTACGTTGTTACGTCACAATAACGCTCGTAACAAACGGAATACGTCGATCGTTGTTATATTTCATACGTTGTTATAATTGTTATAGGTATTACGATAAAATGTTTGATAAATATAATATTATTCCGCGCACCATCGGAGTTACGTCTATGAATCGCCAAAAAATGGCGTTTTTTTTTTTTTTCAACTACCTACTTCCCGATAAAATGTTATGATAACGGCCGTTCGGAATGCGCAAACCGTGACTCGAAGACAAATAATTCGCCGTTTAGTTACAAACGCGACTGTGTAAAAATATTTAGTAGCTACCTCCTTGTATACCGCATGATTTCATGTCGAGTAAATTGAACAGCAGTGGTTCGCGAGTTTCGGCGAGTTATTATCAGGTTAATATTTTTATATCAATCAATGCTGTATGTGTCGGTGCTATAGTTCGTCTAACTGTTGTGTACAAAACTAAAAACCGTAGAACGTGTTTGCAGAAGCGTGTCGATCAAAAAGAAAAGTTTTACTCGAGATTTTTCAGAGTACTTTGTTATTAACTTTGTTCCATTATCGTACGTTTTTAAACACATAAACGATGCGGGAATACGAAGTAAGATTTGAAACATTCATTAAAATTTTTAAAAAGTAATCTATTTGTAGGTTACCTTATCTTTTATTATCGCGTGTTATTATTATTTCTTCCTATTTTTTTTTCTTTTTTGTTGGCAATAACTCTTCCGAACGATATATTTTATTTCAACAACAGTTTAACTATTCATTCAATAGTTCACACATTATTGGAATGGGTAAATGTGAAACGAGATAAAAGTTTTAAAAACACGAGATGTATAAAACTGTAATATGTATTAAGATTTTGCTGAGTATTTGACTCATTTGGCTCGCTCAAAATGGTGATTTTTTTCGTAAGCAAGACAAAAGACGCTTGCTCGCAGACGGAGTATAAATACTTGGCAACAAATTTGATGTCAAAGTACTTAAACAATACAAAGTAGCTACTCCGACAAATCGGTAGTCGTCACTCTCTCTGTATTTTTATATCTATTGGAAAAAACACTTCGGTCTTAACACTGTCTGCACGATTTCATAGGCGCATTTAATTGTCAGTTGTTATAATACATTTTAAGATTTACTTTTCTTGTCTTATTGTTATAGATAATGTAAAAATTAAACTATTTTCTTATTATAAGTTACAATCGTGAGTGGTATAAAATTAAAAAGAAAACGCTAAAAATCGAAATGGCCAGGTATTGTTTTAAAAACACTGTAGAAAAATGGTTTCTTTAAAATAAACATAGACTATAAAATATAGTATCTACGACTGTATTATGTGTTACGCGGTTTTCAATCAATGCTATATAGTCGGGGCCATATTATATTATCTTAAAAATATAATTTAAAAAGTTATTTAGCGAGAAAATCGGAGCGTTGAAAAGTTGTTTTCAATATCGAACAATAATAATAACAGCGATAAAAATGTAATCAAAGTATAACATTTCTTATAATAATAAACGTTTTTAGAGAATCTTATATTTATGCTTATATATATATTTGTCTTTGTTTTGCATAAGTGTGTAAAAATATTATTAATTAACTATACCTACACGCGTAAATTATTACTTTCCGATAATGTCATCAATCATTAAATTATAAACATAATTAAAAAACTAGAAAATTATTCGTATAAATATAACATTCGGTATCATGTAGATAGCAGTACCTACTTGTTGTTTATTGTATAATAGTTATAGGCACTTATCCAATATTTTTTCTGAAACAAGGTCAACAAATTAATTTCGTACTTTTACCCACAGCGTGACTTTGTGCTTCATTGAATTCGTATTATTACTTCTTCAAAGGTGAAAACTGATATATGTCAAACTTAATGACCGGTCACATCGTCTCATTAAATTAATTTTGCTATCGATTGACCAAGGCAGGAGAATCTGCCATAACCGTGTATGTTTGTTATGTGCGTATCTATTAATTCCTTTAATAATGGTCACTGATGTACACGAATCGTGAAATTATACCGTAAACTGAAACGACATTACCCACGTACTCGGGTTAACAGGCATGCATGCATTTGTGCTATTTCACACGACTTTACGAACTTAATGAGTAAAATACGTTACGGGTATTATACGTTACCTGTATGATTTGTGTGGGTACAAACAAAAACACAATAATTATTATCATAACATAATTCGGATGTACCTACCGCATATAGCAATTCATAGATTACAGTCCGCAGAAAAACCATTATAGCAATCTTAATGCACAGTACACTTGTTTGCAAAATGATTTATAAAAACATCATAATTTTCCTAAAATTATCGTTTTATAATTTTAAAAAAAAAGTATAGTAGTATAATACAGTCGCACAAAAATGTTATTTTCTTTTTGGTTACTCATAAACTCAACACTGCGTATTTTACCCACGTATAGTTTTGTGTAATTTATTTTTCCAATTTATTTTCCAAGTTATCCGGTTAAACTAGTATGAAATTTGTTTTTACGACGAAGTCAATATACCCGCTCACGTATTATTATTACATCGTATACGGATATCTCGTTTTTTTACGATACCTTATTACGTATATTGGCGGACAAAACTTAAAACACGGACAAATTTTAGTGACGATTTAGCGTTTTGACAATATTGACGCGAGTTGTTCGACGCAAAGTCGATAATACTGGTTATAAAATATTACGAAAGTACGTACTTTAAATTAGTTTTTAACGTGTCTAAAATGTAGTAGTGAGTAGTGTTCGCTTATAGAGTACGCTCAATATTTTATTCGTAATTCTTGTACAACTGTGTCTTGGTACTGATTGTTACGCTCTTTAACATTTTCGAATTACAGATGCTTAACAAACCGAAGGAGTCATGGTGCCCATATTTAAATTGATCTCGCCACTAAACCACTGCCTTGTTTGTTAATAGTGATTTTCGATCCAATCAGTATTTAATACAACGAAATAAAAATCGACAAATTTAACGAAACGAACGATGACATCAACTTCGCACGCCTACTTTAATTTAGTGCTCGGACCGCTTAATTGACCAATTTTTTTTCAACGCCTAAATTGTATCCCAACACCTATATACCAACCGGCACCGCGATAATTTTCGGTTTAAATATTAAAAAAATTATACAATAATTGAACTTTTCCATAACACGTTTTTTTTTTTTTACTTTGAAAACAAGCACGTACGTCACACAAAATGTGTCATACGACGCTTTGAATTACGCGTTATTCGTCTATAGTGCAGTTGCTTGCTACAGTTTGATCCGTTCGGGTGTGTATAATATGTTATAGCTAGCCGGTCGTAAACAAAAGCTTATAATACGACGTACACTTTCTTCGCAGTTACGTCGTAATCGTCTCTTCTTCACAGTTCTTTTCCGATCTCGTTTCAAGGTTTCCATACACGTGTTTACGGGGCTTCACAGAGTTTTTTTTTATACGATAACTGTGTCATGGATATCGAATTCTAGTCGCCTGCTAGGTGTATTCTTTTCACTCGCGGCAACGTAAACGTGCACGACAACACGTTATTCTACGCGTCGATTGTTTTTTTGTCGGTTTTTTTTTTGAGAAATTAGAAGGGATTCGTGTGATGGATCGCGTCGTAGCAGCGATGAGACCGCCGCTGTGATGACCGTGTAATGCACACGCTGTACGATGTGTACTCTCTCTGTGTAAATATATATATATAGGCCCTGCGGTGCTGCTCGACTTGGGGTGAAAATAGACAATAGTTAGTAATAGGAGGCACGGAGCCTGCAAATGAATAATAAATTTTGGATTAAACATAAAAACGGCGGCAATGCTTCACCGTGTTTTTCTAGAGACAGTCTGTATCTTTTATCGAATTCGGATTTCACCAACCGATGACGAAAATAGGAATTCAAACAAGGTGCACGAGTGTAATAAGTTTTCAAACGAGCTGAAAAACTCAGCACGTGTTAATGCATCTATACAGAATATTCGTACAAAAATTTGTATAAAAAGTAGTCTGACGGTGCTCCGATGATGATTGTAGCTTCTTTTATATTCTTCCGCGATAAAGGCGATTGTCTAAAAGTTGCTTAAGGGGTGATTCGGCATTTGACGTGTCTATAATCCCCACCCACCTTCCGCCCCTCAGAATCACGTGTAGCCGTTACATTAATGTGGGGTGCACAACACTGCGTTCTTACTGCATCACATTACACGCATATTATGCAATTTTTTTTTCCCATTGGTATCGAGCATATAATGTATTCCCGCGATGAAAACCAGTTGTTATATTTTTACTTTCAAACGTAAATACATTTTAGCTTCCTTGACAAGTGAACCGGTTTTTTACATTATTAAAAATTGCGGTGGATACAATATAATGTTCTTGTTACTAGCCTTAACGTATGCGTTTTCGACGAAGGTCTAAAGGGGTGGTAACATAACTCATTACTGTAACTTATTCATATTATACTGGTTAGGTTTAGTCATCGTACTTGCTCGATACAAAACAAATTTTTATAGCGTTGAGTCTATTTTATTATACATTCTACAATCCACTATTAAATTCCCTCGAAATCGGTTTAGTCATTATTTATATTATATTCAAGTTGGCCGTTTTATACATATTATGACGTACTCTTCTTTTATTTTAGATTAAAGCGATTTTTTTTTTCAATTTTTTCTTGTGACATGCATAGCGCTTTTGGTATTGCTCCAATCTTAATACACTTCTCGAAAGCCCAACTTATATCCTTGGTGCATTGTAATCAACGTTTTGCCAAATTTTCAATTTCAAAAAAGTTACAGTCATAAAACTAAGCAGAAACTATTGGGAGAAACGTTAATTACGGAAAACGTGTTTTTGACATACCGATTTAGTTTTTTGACCGTGACTTCCAAAACAATTATCGTAACAAGCTGAAACTTTTACTTAAACTTTTACTTTTAACTTTACATACTATTAAAATAGGTAAGACACAGGTTCGGAACAAGTGATTTTGACATTTTTTGAGCTAAGTATAGAACTTTGAAATTCTCGAAAAATTTACAAGGACGTACACTATAGACAACTGAGCTCGCCCAGAATTGTTTTTTCGAAGGCAATGATTCATCATTGCTTTCAAGTATTAAATAATACGTTTGAACCACAACTTCCAAACCAGTGACCCACCAAAAACTATTAGTTGTCACTCCGTCAAACTACCCACCTGACCTTACCTATACCAAAATATTTAAATCATATACATGGAAAAGTATGTATTTAAAATCATTTCCTTTGTTCCAGTTAGTTATTTTATAAAGTTTGCATAAAGCCTGCACTATGCGTATTTATACACACAATGCCAGTAAGTCCACAGTCTTGTAGAAGAATTATACATTAGGTTCCTCTATTTTTACATTTGGAATATCGAAAATTTTCAATAGTTTAATTGTTTTAGTATAATCTATGCACAACAGTAATTAATAACAACACAATAATAGTTCAATCATTGCTTATAGCCTATACCACGTTTATAGTAGAACGTTTTGTATCAAAGGAACCTTATTTGAAAAACTTCAATTAGTTGTCCACATCTATTTTGAAAATTATACCCAAAAATTCAAAAAAATCGTGATTTTTTACGTTTTATCTAAAACAGTGCACTTACGTTCAAATTAAGATTCGTCCGGACCATTATCCTGCTCTACATTACTTTATGTTTGCAAGTTATATTATTTATAATTGTAAGTGAACTCTTTTATTTTATAAGATGTAATTCTTTGTACTCGTATTAAATGTTTAACTCGCTTTTTTAATAAAATTAAACATTTTATGCCATATCATTTAATTAGTACTTAATATAATTTCGATCACGTTGTTTCTGTACCCAATACTGAATACGCTCAATTCAAAGTCTTATCAAATGAACTTCTGTTTAAACTTAATGATGAGAAATTAATATGCAATCATGATAGTTTTCGTAGATAATGAATTAAAATTGTGGTTATCGAAAATATTTATAATAATTCAAACGTCAAATGAGTATACTTAGTTACCAAATTATGGTAAATGCTGTTTCTCGAAAAACGTTTGTAAATTTGTGAATCATCGTGAGGATATTAACAATGCTTTGTATAAATTGTGTTTGTATGTATGTATATACTTATGTACTTAAAATTTAATTTAGAAGTAATCATCAAAATGAGTCTCCATATTTTTATGAGTTATTGTTCCTTCGGCGTGTTCGTGAGGTAAAAGCGAACAAAAATATCAATCTTTAACCTTGGAGGAAGGTTAATCGATTTCCTACTTCCTATGTGCTTACGCTTTCTATGTATTGTATAAATAGTTCTAATAGTTTATCAAACCGGATTGACAACCTATAGGTGTTACTATTACAATAAAAATACTGATTACTGTTCATAAATCTATTACAATTTTACTTTTTTGTTATAGGTAGGTTTTTCACTTCTTTTAAGAAATTATAATGAAATTAAGCTAACAACTAAACTTGAATTGATTTTCGTTTCCTGTTATAAATTCAACTTAAGTATAATTACTTTGTGAATTCTATATAAACAAAATGTAAACTATAGTATGATAGAATTTAATAACATTCTCATAAGCTAACTTTCAATATGAACTATTTGTTTGATGATCAAAATGCCTAGTCTTTTTGAAATTTTAAGTGAGCCTTTCAGACTACATTTTTCTTATAAGATATTAATTTTTTGCACGCCAAAAATTATTTTATCTACACTATGATAAACGCAATATTTATAATTTTTTTATGACTTAGTTTTTACACTTTATACTTATACTTTATGCTATTTTTTTACCATATATAGTTTAATAACAACTTTTTTATAAGTTATAACATCGTTTTATAATTTCGTTAAATTTTTGACAAAAATCTATGACCATCTTATGTCAATGGTACAATAATTAGCCATTAAGAAGCTCTAGTAAAAATATCTGAAGTCAAAACTCAATGTTTATCTTGCGAAGTCGTACCTAAAGAGAGTTTGTTATAAAAAAAAACTTCACATGTTCTTTCGTCCAACTTAACCTATTCAATGAAAATGTTTTTTAAAAAATACTGTTGAATTGTATGGCATAAGTTTCAACTACGTAATAAATCATTATTGACTATAGGTGCTGCATTTGCTTCGTTAGATTTTTTTTAAATTAGGTTGTTAAATTATCTTAGCCAAAAAAAATCCGTAAATTATATATTACGAAAAATTTCAGAGATTGATTTTATCGTATAGTTTGTTTTTTACTTTTTATGACAAACTAAATTTATAATGATAACTTAACTGGCGAGTGGAAAATTTCTTTAAATTAATTAAATGATTAACGTTTTAAAGAAATAGTAAGAAAGTGTTTATGAGGCTTCATCAAAAATAATATTTTGTTGTAGAATAAATAGAGAATAAACAGGTCTTTGAAATACAACAGCTAAGCAAAAACTAAAGTGTCAAATGCGTAGATCATCGTTGTTTACGTATGCTTCTTTAACACGGTTTTTGTTGAATCGATTCGTTTATATTTTTTAAAAACTCAAACTAAAATAGTTATGTTATTTTTCGTAAAGATTCAAAAACACAACTATAGGTGATGTAATTAACGGTAGGTGTATTAGAAAAGATTTGATGTTGATAATTAAAATCAAATATCAATATGGTCGAAATATATGCGATTGAAATAAAAAATAATGTTTTTGTACAAACTTCCACGCAGCAAGCAATAACATTGACGTAAGAGTGTTGAGTTGTAAATAGTTTTTAAAACAATCTACGCAATAGGTTCCATACTTACCTAATAATATTGGGATTATTTTATGCTTGAATAGTAGATATTGCTTACAATACTGTCGAATCATCTTACATCCAGCATCGTTTTGAACCAAAAGTTAAGACGAAATAAGCAGTACAACTAAATTATACACGTTCATTGTTCGCTGCAATCATACACTGACACATATTTTATGTAATAATTATTAAAATTGTCTCTGAGCTCGGATTTCCTTCTCCGTTACGATTTGAGCGTTAGTTTGAACGCGCGTGTTTTTTTACGAACACCATTCACTTTTATGGTAAATCTCTTTTTGATTTTGAAACAATAGCTGAAAATTTCTCAGTCGTGAGCCATCTTTATCTACGATAACGTTCAATATAATTTTTTTTTATTATTATTTAAAGTGTTGCCTCACATCGCATTATTGAGACTTTTCTTCGTGCATCATAATAACACCTGTGAATGGTAGTTGTTACTTCAGCACGTAGATAATATATTGACTAAACGTGTTGAAGAAACTTCGTGTACTTTCCATACGCGAATATTGCTCACGGGGGAATTTCTATATAGTTCAACGCACCTTGCTAATGCGAGATCGGTTAAAACTTGATCACATTTTGCAAATAATTCGTGAGTGTGTGTTGTGCTTAAATATTTTCGATTCTTTTTCACACAACATGTAGACGTTCTGTAGTAGACCAACGCACTTATGACTGTTTCTATATATTTATAGAACGTGCTAGGTTAATTTATTATAATGAGTATTAGTTTTCGGCGACATTAGTGGACATCGCTAGCGCATTTGTCGTATTTACTTGTACAGTTCGTTGTACAAGTATCGTGTGAAAGGAATTTTTGACTAATTACTATTCGTTTCAAAAATTTACTGGAAGTACCACCCACGCTGTTTGTTTGAACATCAAAGAAACGACTATTATTGACTATACCTACCTATTGAAAATTAAAAAACGTACGTTTTTATTTATTTTAATTTTTAAATATTATAATATGTATTGTAGGGAAAGTGTTCTCTGCTGCAGTTAGTTTTGTTTGTGCGTATACTTACCAAATATTTCAGAACAACTGCAGTAACTACGTGTAAATATTCACAGTGTACTTAAATTGCTTGCAGGATTCCCTCGTGGCTGATATTAAATATGTAATGGTAAATGCATGAAATACTATCCAATCGGTGCTTTATTCGTGAACTTGTCGATGCAACCAAAAAGTTAAAATGTAAAAATTGTACCGTTATTGAGCATATAGGTTGATAATATTTTTTCTTCGAAGAATTCTATCACTACAAAATATAATCTGTTCAAACCGTTAAAATTATTTTCACCGCAATGAAAAAACCCTTTCGGCGTTTTAGAAGTTTTGACTACTAGACACGTTTTATAAAATCATAAATTAAAAATTATGCGTGCACAATGCACGCGTAGTTTGTACCAGTTTTAGTTTAATTGTTTGAGAATAGGAAGTGAAGAATGAGAACTGTTTTCAAATTTCCGGATTAACATTACCACGAATTTATTATAAGACGTATATTCTATAGAACATAAGCGTAACGATGGGAATTCAAGATCTCTTGGGTTTTAGTTTTAAATGAATTAATGTACAAATGTCAATAGTGTATTTAATATTATTTCCTAGTAAATTACAGAAAACTTAACTTAATTATTATATAATTTTTGTTTAAGTGTTGTAACAAATCTTAGACAGAAAAATGACTCTATATCAGCCACTATAAATTTACTGATATTATACAAATAATTATACTAATGCCGAGTTATACTAAGTTATTAGTTATTACTGTATTTCTAGCTGTCATAATACATTTTAAACATATAGTGGGTACATATTTTATTATACGAAATACTACGACCATTCTGTTTTATATCATTTTTTTCTTATCTTCTGTTTGTTTAAATTTAATTTGAGCATCACATTTTTCTGTATGTTTTTCTTAAAACTTTCTATTTCACCTAACCTCATATTATACGATAATAATTTATAATAAATTCATACGTATCGACTTTTTTGTATGATATATTTACAAGGTTACATAGTTGTATGATGATAACGTTCACTCATCTCAATCCATATTGTCGTAATGTGGTAGCCGGTAGGTGTATGTGTACATTTGGCGTATTGTATTCTTGAAATTTCACTGTAGATATGTGCTGCCGACAAATAAACGATAACTACCACCGACCACACCTATTTTTCTAAATAATATATATATATATATACATTTATTATATGCTCTATTTTTTAAGTATAATAGAGAGAAACGTGGAGTTGCATATTTTGCTTTTCTTTTTATGACTGCGCACCCTTTATTTGTTGTATTCAATTTAGTGTTTGCTCAAGTCACTCGAGTATTTAAAGAGTTAAAAGATTATATTTTTAAGAAACCGACCTCATGGCCTAAATACAATACATAAATGCTAAACTATTAAGTCATTCGTACACAGTGCACATTACAGGTAAAATGTTCAGAGTAATTAATTTTATTAAGGGGGAATATACAATCGTTTTTTTTTTTTTTGCTTAATTGGTTTGGTTATATATACCTATAGTTAATACTAGGTCGAGTACTAGGCTTACGATGACTTTTATTTTTATTTATTTTTCAGTTACAACAGTTAAAAAATCAAAATTTTGCATTTTAAGTTCTTTCACAGTCGTTTAAGTTTTGTGATTAGAAGTCTGTTACTTTTAAATGTACAATCTATATGTATTGCTTGATACAGGTGGTCAATTTTTTTTTTTTTTTTTTGAGTTATTTGGTTAAATTGACCTCGTTGTTGAAAAATAAATTTCATGAATATTTTTTTTTAATAATTTAAATTCCAAAAAAAAACTCAACGTCAGTATACAGGTACTACAATTCTGAATTGTAATCATTTTTCAAAACAAAAATTTGTTAACTATTGTTTCATGTAAACTAATTATAAACATTCAACTAAGATATGTTTTCAGTTAATAATAAATCACTCTTACCTTGAAAATTCCAAAATTATTTTACTTTTAATTTTTATTCATCCACGATTATTTGACGAAATAATAATCAAGTAGATTTGATATTTTGTAAGTAATACCTAACGAAACAAATCATTTTTGAGAAAAACACACGAAACAAAAAATACCCGATATTTTCAAAGCGCCTATCTAGAGCAGGCAATTAATTTCTATGGTGGTCCAGATAATTTAAAGAAAATAATTTCGAGGGCCAGATATAACTAAAATGTTATAATTAAAAATAAATGTATATATTTTTGTATTAAAAACACAGTTCGAGACAAATAATTTAGTATTTAATTATATATTCATACTAATAATGATATAATTTTATACCTTAGTCTTAAAAATTTTTACTTTAATTTACTTTACTTAAAACCCGATATTTCCAAATCACCTATCTAGATTCTATAGTCGTATAGTGTATCTAGAATACCACTCTTTGGTACTTTACTATTATAATTAATAATAGGTAATGTGCCAGCATTGCCTATACAGGTTGTATAATGGTTTGAAATATATTGTGATTTTCGTAGAAATTGATATGATTGTTGCTATTAAAGTGTGTTTTTAAATGCAGTTGATTTTACTTTAGGAATTGTTGTTCTCAATATAACAAAGAAAAATATATTGTTTGCATAAAAAATGTATATTTTTCTATGTACTTGTTATATTTGTACAGTTGTCATCATACGTGTAAATACAAAATCAAATTTTTTTATTTTGTAGAATAAGTTTTTGTTTATTTATTAATTTTTCGTTTAAATTTTGAACGTATATTAAAAATATCAATTGCGTAAAGCGTTTTTATGATTTACTAAAAATTGAAAAACTACTTTTTCTATAGAGCAATAGAGCGTTGCTGCTACTAGATTTTTGTTATTTGCACAGCCAAATATTTTAATCTAAAAATATTCGTTTATGTTACTTTTTAGTGTTAATTAATGAGCTCATTAATTAAAAAATTAAAAATCGTGTCCTATAACAAAAGTTATTTTCTACAACTTATATTACAGGTTTTGACACCATTAGCAGTATTATATGAACGCGTGAACACGTTTCGGTAACGTTTCACTGTTTTCATGAAGGTTCAAAAATTATTATTTTAAGCATAATATAATATAGTTTATAATATATTACCCGTAAAATAAAATAATTACAACTCAAATTCGTATTGATTTGAATATTTGAATCTCACTTATCACAAATTATTTATGAAAAAATTTTTAACGATCATACCTAATTATGTATATATAAAATTCAAGACTTTATCCACTATATCTAATTTTAATTATGTACCTATTACCATATTAGTAATTATGTCTGGTACGTTTGTATTAATTACTTATATTAAATTATTATTGATACCTGCAGTCATTTTCTTATTTCGACGTATTTTTCTTTCAACAAGTTAGTCAACTATTTTTTTTCTCTTCACGAATAGTAAAAAAATAGTTTTATTTTTTAAAAAAGTAACTATGCCATCGCAATGAAACAGTAAATTTTATAATCACGATGTTTTTTAATTGTCGGCCGTGTGTTCAACAACACACCTTAAAAAAGATAACTAAAGCGGTTATAAGTTCTTGACAAACAACAAAGTAAAAACATAATTTAATATTATGTCAAACGCACGTGACTATGATGCAGTGATTATGCTGAATGCACGGTAAATTTGATAAACAAGTTTAAAAAAATAAATTAAAATATAAAGAACGTAATGTGATAAATTTTAAAGAAAAACAATTTCGTTCGGGTTTTTTTAAATGATCGTCGTTTCGCTTCAAATCAAATATTCTCTATAAACATTTTAGTTTCCTCGATTTGAACGACATCGTTATTTATCATGGATAAAATAATAATTAATGTTGTTTTTTAAGATCGTAAACATTTCGGTAGGTGTATATATGCTTCACATAGAGGCATAATTGTACCTATGCTTTAATTTATTTATTATTTGTAAGAAACGCGCGTACTTTAAACAATGATGTAATTGAATACCGACAAAAAAAATGTACATAAATAAAAAGAGCAAACAATCATACAAATTTAGGTTAACTAAAAAAAAAAAAAACGCAATGGGTGCGTCAACAGTGAATTTGAATTATGAACGCTATAGAGATAAGTATTTTTTAATTTTTATAAATAATTTGGATATTATTTTTCACGTGGGTAATTTCAAAAAATAACACGTTAAATATCGTACGGAATCACCTCTAAAGTAAAGTGCAGTCAACGCGAAATCAGTTCAAACCGTGTATTGGTTATCAAGGTGTACAATGTGCATTATTTTAAAACGAGAAGTCAGGTACACGTTTTGTACCGCGAATCTGTTATTGTAACTATAAATTTTATACTCGAAGTGAATGACTAACTGCTGAATGTAGCTGATTTTGTTGCAATGATCATAATATTATGTATTTTCCTCCTATTTTACAATTAATTAATTTTTCTTCCTGCATAATATATGTTACTTGTGAGTAGTTGCATTTTACAATATTTATGTTTGTTTTCACAGTAAAGTAATCAATATTGTTAAAACATTTTCACAAAAGTCTGTGCAGAACATTCGAGATATAATTTCTGAATCGACACCTGTACACGAGTCGTATATTTTGATGCTAACCGCGTTTGCGCGCAGACGAAGCACAAAAAATACGTATATTGAACAAACGACTGTTTATTAAACGTATTGTATACGTCATAAAAGGTGCACCACAGGCACGTTTTACATTATGCTTGTATAGTCGTGCATTTTTTATTACAACACTAATACATCGCGTTTGTTTTTCGTGAATTTTATTAATTACGCATACACCGAGTGGAGTTTATTAAAAGTTATTTGTTTTATCGCGAAATAGTAGGTAATACAACCGACCATATATCATAAGACGGTAGTAGTGTAAAGAGATACTTTAAATAGTCACCGTATGTATTGTAATAATATCATGAAACAACGAGTAAACATATCTTATACGTATGTTAGGTACTCGTATGTATTTACGTATTTTATACCTACTGCTCCAACTCCACCGACTTAGCAGGCGAGAAAAAAAAAAGCGTAGTTTATTAATTTGTCGTGGTGAACAAACGTGAAAAGTCTGTGTTTTATGGTCGGAAAAAATGTACCGAATGTTGCGTACAATACGTAATAAATTATAGTGCAAATGCATTTAGCGCACGCCCGCAATGAGAACAAAACATTGTAATGTCTATAAACCGCTACCGAACACCGTCGTCACGATTGCGTTGGGCACATATTTTGTGCATATTGTATCAATCTTTATAATATTTCGTATGATATATATACTATACACAGTGTTCGAATTGAATTTTCGTTAATCGATTTCAAAAAGGAGTAGTTCCATGTTCGATTGTGGGTTTTTTTTTGTAATGAATGTTAATCGATTTTGATGATTCATTTCTTGTTTGATAGGAGGTTATACCTCAGACGTGGTCCATTTAAATATTTTTATCGAAATCGTTTCGGTTCGTTTTGAAAAAATCAACAAAACCCAAAAGATCTTCCATCTGTCCGTGTAAGAATGTAACTTGATTTTGGAGCTAAACCGTTGCCGTGGTTGCCCGCGGTAATTCTAATAAAAAAATTGTTTTTCTAGGTCGAAAAAAAAATCTCTGGCCGACTTGTACAAGGATTAGATCAATTTTCTACTGTACCAAAAGTCTTATCGCAGAAACAAAAAAGTTTAGGAGCGGGAGCAAAGTAGATCGTGTAACCAAAAATCTTATCGCAGAAACAAAAAAGTTTAGGAGCGGTAGTAAAGTAAATCGCACATCGTGCAGGCACCGTCGTGCGAGATATTGTTTGGAGTAGCGACCAGGTACGCTTTGGAGTGGATCGCTTCTTTGGGTAGGTCAATCATTCCAGAAGTCATAATATTCGTACAAAGTATATATATATATATATATTCTACTTAACGAATGTAACAGTTTAAAATGTAATCTAATACTCGCATAGTTAATTTGTTTAGCATAATCGATTAAAAAACTGATTTTACGGCACAAAAACGCCTACTGGGCGTATCAACTTTTCGGGTATTTTCGGTTCTCCGGAAAAACGTTCTCCGACTCTTGTGGCGTTTCTTTTGGTCGTCGGACGTCGATGCTCCAAAGTTGCGCATTGTGCAACGTCGTCCAGCTCGGGAATTCCGTTGCGCTGTCTGCAGGAAATCCAAATCGCCGCGAAACCGTCTTAACTATACACTCCTCGGCGACGAACGAAAATGAATAGCGACAACGAAATAAATATTAAAGAAAGAATATCGTCATTATTATTGCCGTGGTTGTATTCATTAGCCGGTTACACGATAGCGGTTTTATGAGTAAAAATTTACATTTTAAAAAAAAAAAATCCAACTGTACACGGCGGTCGCGTGAGTGGTTTGACGGAGTTGCGGCTATGGGTGGGTTACTGGTTTGGAGGAAGTCGTGGTAATCGGGAAAAACGATTCCGAGCGAAATCGCCATGATTGGACTACGGGATTTGGGTTGTATACGTAGTAAGATTTATGAATGAAAAATAAACGCGATAAAGTTTTAAAATAGCAAGGGGATTTTTATCGAACCCGTTACTACAAGATCAATATGTGTGACGCGGCAAAATAATTCCGTTTTATCGATGATACTCCTCGTATTTTATAGGGTTTTTGGAAACTGGTCGGATTTTTTTGAAGTTTGCCGTTGGCGAATTTCGTTTTACGCGACGTACTGAATTCTCATGTTTTCAAAATTTTTCAGTCGTCACACAACTATAGTTATGACCGTATAAAACGAAAGCCACTCGCTTTTACCGGTTTTTTCGAAGGGATTTTTTTTTAACTATTTTTCGGAATGTCGGTAAAACGTTACCAAAAGGATGTTATATTAAGTCTCGGAGCGATACCCGCTGTACACGCGTGTCGCATAAATATAAAAACGCCGCACATCTTTGTACAGTCAATACGGCTTTGCTCAGAATCCAAAAAGGAATATTTTTTTCATGAGGAATATAGTGTAGTAGTTATTATACGCGCGCGGCTATCTTCAAACACCACACACTCCGCGTCCGTGACGATTTCGTAACGTTCGAGGAGACCCATCGACTCTCCAGCTACGGGTGGCGGGCGGCAGCTGCGAACGAACCCGTTAAAGTTAATTGATGGGAATACGCGTACTCGAATAATATGCGATGATGAATGGACCCGAACACGCATATTTACTATATTATTATTATACGTATTGTGGTGTTACTACGTCCAGACGAAAAGTGTGCGAGTATAATATTATAATACGCGTGCGATGCAACAACGATAATACACAACGTATACCATGTACAGGGTGTTCCGATAAAAAGTGCGTGTAAAAGTCGTTCTATTCCCCGAGAGTCGAGAGCGAGACGACAACACCGCCTTTTCTGTCATGCGATCGTTTCGTTTTTGTTTTTTCCACTGTTTGATTCAAAGTCATCCAGTGTAGTTGGGGACCCGATTTGGGTGTTTGTTTTACTCGACTTATTGATATCGTTGTTTCGGGTTCTTTACTCAAAATTATTTACATACTTTTTTTCGCTGCGGTAAATAACGGTATTCCACCAACTGTTACGATTTCTGAATACTTACACGCATGTAGGTTAAGTACTGTTTATACTGGATTCTCAGTAGGTTATTCCTTACCGACCCGTGTTCGGACACATGACACGTGTTTATGATAAATTTGATATTATACGAACGAATCATCAGTTGTACGTTACGGTCGCCCTCCTCACTTATTCCGGACTACGCGTAATTACGTATTATAAGACGTATGCGTATGTAGAACGCGCAGCGTACGCACATTGGCGCAGTATGAGGGGGGCTACGCGAGCCCCCCGAATTTCAAAAAATACAAATAATACTAAAAATACTACGTGTAAAAGAATCAAGATTGCAGGCGGCCACCGCGGGATCGTCGAGTCTTACGAATTGTAAACGGCGATCGAACGGGAAAATACCGAACCGGGGGGGCGTACAGTCGAAGTGAGACGTGCAGGATTGATGAAGAGACGTGTGGCAGAGTGAATGAGCGGAAGAATTCGGGTGTTGTGACGGCAAATAGGGCCTGTGGACGAAAAAAAAAAATTATTACGAATCGGCCAGTACCCGCCAAAGTTTTTAGTGTCTCTCTTCGAATCGCGCCACCCCTGTATCACGCGCGCACACACATATTATGGTGCGCCGGAATAGACCGTCGGTGAATTCCAGCCGAGAGACACACAGTCCTCTCCGCTCGGTCTCTTCGGCGTGTGGTGGATGGATACTTACCTGCGCGCGACCGCGGTGTGGGTAACCGGTTTCCGTCCACTATTTTTTTTTGCTCTTGCACGTCGTCGGCAGAGCGCACACCTCCAGTACGCGACGCCGCCCGCGAGAACGCGCACGACTCGTGTGGTTCGCTCCGGCGTTTTTTTTAAAAAAAAAAATTGTTTTATTATTGTCGACAATAATACGATGTAGTGTGTATTTTCGTGTCGAGATTTTTCGAATTTTTTTTCACTTTTTCGATACACCGGGCGGTCGTGCGCGGAACGTGTATTTGCTTAGCTCGGCGACGGTTTTTGTGTACAACGACAATATTCCTAACGCGGCGTGGCAGTTTCTGCGCTGTACTCGAACGCCGCGGGTCCGTCGATCGTATTGTGTGCGCGCTGCTATCCGTCGGCCGCGGATCTATCGGCAAATATTTTGCGGTTTCGACGTTTTTTCGGTTATTCGCCGCTGGTCTGCGTTTTCGAAACGATAAAACCGTTTTAACAACGTATATATAGTAAATAACTAACACGTCATAACGTATGTACGTAGTAATTAATAATAATAATAATTAGCATTATTACCGTATACACGTATATTTCTACTGTTTGCCGCGAGACACGGCATCATCGACATCCCAATATCTTCCGGTTTTCATAGGTACCCCGTATATATGATACGCGTTTGTGGCCGTATCGAATAAATAAATTGATAATAGTTATCGATTTTTCTCCATACTGCGGTCGAACTATCCGGATTAGTCATAAGGGCACGCGCCTGTTTTTTTAAGGGGCGGAATTCAGGCGTGCACGAGAGCAGCTTTCGACGCGTTCGTATGGACGAAATTGACAAACTGTTGCAAAAAATAAATTCTCGCGGTCCGATTTCGTTGTTTTTTTTACCTTATAAAAAACGAGACCTCTCTACTGTTGATTTTTGATTCGCGCCCTTCCGCGACAACAACAAAAAAACTATCGTTTTAACTAAATCTAATCGTTGACGATTAACAATACTGTAATTTGTACGTACTGTATTGAGCTCGTTATGAACTGTACGTGTGTTTATAGACAAATTTCCATTGATTTGTTCGCGACGCACAGTGTTTGTGTAACGCACTTGATATTCAACATTGTTGTACGAATACATGCCAGCAAGGTCGTGATTTGGATGTACCTAGTTAATATGGACACGAAATAAAAAATAAAAAGACTTATTTTCGTTATAACTGTACCAATTTATAATGTCGTCCGCATGCCTCTCAACTTTATTCACTTGATTCTTTCATTCGTTTTCGTTTTCCTACGTACGCGTGGAACTCTTGATTATACTCTGCACTACTAGTTGATCGTATAATTATTTTCAAAAATGACAGTTCATTCCTTCTCCGCATATATCGCACGTAAGTACCTGTTTTACCTTGTCAGCCGCGTATAAAATATTCGTTATTTTTATCCGCGGCTAACAAGCAAAGAGTTTGGTTAGGTCTTATATGATCGTTGAACTATTTTTGATTGAATTTCTATGTTAAAACCGTAAATTACTAATTTCTCCGTCCGAACAACGTAAAACAGTTGAAAGTTTAGTACAACCAATCGATAACGAAATAATTATTTATCAGGTACTTACACGATATAATATACATTTCTCTAAACATAAAAAATAACATTAAAAAACTAATCGTTTACTTGTACAATAAAGATCAAAAACTACTAAGATAGTTTTTCAATTGGGGAATGAGATACACTGCGGCTACTTTTAAATTTCTAAAAAAGTACACGGTTTGAAGATGTTTTATAAAACTAAATAAAAATGAAATAATAAAGAACTGTATTTTTAATAGTTCAAGAACGCATTTGAGACAAAACAAGTTCAAGAGTCTACTGCATTTGTAAAATATTATCATACTTTATACCTGGAAATATATACAGCTTTATTACTACACTAGCTGTGACTAAAAGTTTATTGCTTTGGCGACTATTTTTGTAAACGGAATATATTCAAGAGTGAGGTTATGATATTTATTATGTAGTTAAAAAACATTTTTTATGAAATTTTCTGTAATTATTGTTCGATATTTTATTATAAAGCGGAAATTTTTACGAATTTTATGTTTATGTACCAATCGCAATATAATTCGCCATATTTGTTTAAAAATCCAGGTCGATTTACTGCAAATCAACAAGAAAACTGAGTATTTTTTTTTTCTGTAAGCACTAACGGTAGGTGGTAACTTGTTTCACCACTGCGACCGGTCCTCGTACGTTTTTATCACTGATCCCATTATAATATACTGCTCCAAAAAGATAATCCGTCATATTATAAACGTGTAAAACGTATGAATATATTTTTGTAGATATTATCGTATTAAAGAAAAATGTAAAACACGTGCAATAATGCCAAACAAGTTGTATAGTTTTGCGGTGTGTCTGATGTGTACTGATTGAGATCATCAGTTTTTCGTGGCTCAATATTATAGCCGTAAACTAACGGCAACATTTGCAACTACACTATAACCAGATAAGAAATAGAATTTTTTTTTTTTTTTTGTGTTCTCAATATGCTGCAAATAAATTTTGCGCTTTTCCTTGATCTTATCGTATTAGTATAAATTACGTATAAACGAATTGTCCGTCTTTTGCGTAATTTGATCGTATAAAAAAAACTCTTTTGCTATTTTACATTTGAAATTGTGTACAATCGAACGTTGTCGTTTGGTAGCGTAGAACAAAACTTGGTTCGAAATTGTTCGTCATGATATTTTGCACTCCAAACACAGTGCTACGTAGGTTCATAAATAATTCAAATGTGTCTTGGGGTATCAGTTATTTAACAACTAACTGTTTTTATAATACGGAATATACATAAATAAAACTCATACACTCATAACAGTTCAATAGATCATGAGCTTAACATGTTTAAAATAATTTATAAACAATATGACAGCATATGACATAAATGAAAAAATATTGTAATTTTATATTATGTGCTTGAATTTTGCGCTAAAATAAAATTGCTTTTGACTTAATCATACTGAAAATTGTTAACTAAACGAATCACAGAATTTCATGTGCAACAATCATTATTTTAGTTTTTTTTTTTTTTTGTTACGTTTGAGTTCAATTCGATTCGATAATTTGGTTACAGCTCAGACACAAATTGATATGTATGTTTAAATAGTCGGATTTGAACTTATAAATATGTTTAAGTTGGTGAATTTCAACTTATAAATTGTTTGATCAACGTGACTTTGTAATTAACTGTTTGTTAATTTTCCTAATTATTACTATAGCGCGCTTAATAGTTATTTTTACGTATATATTATAACACGTATGTCGTGCAATTTTTACGTAAACTTCTCAGATCGATTTTCAATATGTTTTGTTCTTTACTCAAACAAAGTATATATTTTTTGAGCTGTGTACACAAGTATATACTATATAGGTACTGAGTGTTCAAATTTCAGAATTATATTTAAACATTTCTCTGCACGTGCAGGTTAAATCACAACTGAAAAAGAATCAGTACATCCACAACTAAAATGTTAATAATATATAGGTACTTTTTTTGTTGGTTAAACGAAAAACTATAGTCTGAAATATCAGGTCATACGTTCATTAAGGCTCATTTCAATGTTTTAACTCGTTCGTTATTTATGTATATTATTTATTATTAGTTATTCTCCTAACGTTTTCTGGATGTGTCTATTGTGTTCTCGTGCAACAATATTATCGTTTTGTTACTTATTAGTATGTGTATATCGTAATAATGCTAAAAAAAAAAAAAATAATTAAACGATTTTTGCCTATACTTACTTACTTATACGTTACGTATTATATACATGTACTTCTCAGGCTATGCATTTAAGATCCCCAAATCGATGACCATGCGTTATATTGTAACGTAAAGAAATTCTCAGACAAACAAAAATTTTACTAATATGCGTTAAAATCATGAATATGGATAAAAATATTACTTCTGCGTCGGATTTAGCCTCTTTGGACTGTTGGGATTATACTATCGAATTGGAATGTCTTCGTGGTCCACAAGGTATATTATATTATATAAATGTATAATTTATCATTACGATCTATGTATTGTAGTAACAAAAATGTTGTAAACTGTGACTATTGTGTTTACATTTGTACTCGCACGTTCAGTATATAAATAAAAAACAATTATTATTGTAATACTTATAGTACGATGAACCATATTGGCCGTTAAAATGGGCTGGTTTCAGATTCGGTTCTTTTGGTTCTGCCGGTGATTCTGAGTTCGTTGGGATCGATCATCTTCTCGTGTGCGTTTATGTTTTATTTGTGATTTTTCGTATTTTATTTTATCGTTATTAATCTTTATTTGATTGCATCAAAGTATAGTGTAAAATTTTAGTATACCATTGTCAATGTGTTCTATACATTGTGTTCATAACTTTTGCACCTATATGGCGCGTATATATCTTATTAATCTTTTCCATACTCTATATACAGTTGACGAAACATTTTTCTATTTTTAAAACAAATTTGAAAAGTGGTACCGATTTCGAAAACCAAGACCATTTAAGGAACTGTGCTATTTAGTCGACACGGGCTCGTCCCTAGTCTTGATTATAAAAATAATAATTACAGCTTAAAACATACGTATTTTATACAGTAATTAAAACTCTCAGAATCTTTGCAGTACCTAATACTGAATAACTGAATATGTTCGAGAGTATGATTGCACGGTCATAATTATTATCCTCATTATTTTTCATTTTAATTCGTTTGGTAATAAATTGGTTTTTTTCGGCTGATTATACTTATTGGGCACTATAAAGATACATAGTAATAATTGTGTACGAAGCTCGACTACGTTTTAGAGCTGAGCTAATTTCGGATTCCTTTTTATTCTTAACAATCACTATTGATTATTTGACTTTTTTAAATCCGTTTCTACTATAATAATACACTTTTACTTTCACGTGGCGTAGCATTTTTAATTTAATTCTTCAAAACTAGTTTTTTACAGTAAAAGAAAATTAATTTTTCGTAAACATTTAATTTCTATATAAAAGTAGATTGGCAGTTTGCCGTACTCGACTTATTTTAAGCAGACCAATAAAACGTATTATTTACAATAATAATATTTGTAATGGAATAGTTTTCCAAGTTAACATACGTATCGATACTATCGCAGAAATGTTCAAACGCGAGACTTACAAATTAGTTCCACAGAAAACAATCAACGCACAACATACGTTACATCATACATATACCAACATTTATATTAATTTGATTATCTTTTGCTTTTTAAGATAATACGAATAATTGACATGAAAAAAAAAAAAAAAGTAAAAATTAACTGTAACAATATAGGTGTAGTACAACATTTTACGCAATACGAAGAAGTGTTATTGGTTTGGTTGCAAGTGCAGACCGACCCGTGGAGTGCGGCAACACTCCGTTATAAAAATACCTTTACTGCAGGCTTTACAACGAAACCCAATAATTCATGTGTATTACATTATTGTTTGCGTATATTTACTGTTACGATCGAGGTTATAACCCAGTTATAAAATACCGAATCGGATAAAAGATCAAAATTTTTTTGTTGAAAAAAGTTACAAGTTTCTCCGTTCACGAAGTGTCGCGCCGTGACGAAGAACCAGGCCTTGTACGGAGTCGCGACGCTTTCGAAAAGCAACTGCAGCTGCATATTTATATGTTTGAACTGATCTCGTGTATTGCGAACGATCGAGACGTCACGATGACTTTGGAAGATCGCCGACGAACGATCGACATCAGGAACGTAATTATGTGGGAGACTGAAATGGCTGCAGCTGCCCAAACGATTCGAGAAAAATCAGAAATAATTCTACATTCCAATCAACGCTCAGTACCACAGTGAATTGGGGTGGAAAAAATTCGTACATTGAATATTTTCAATTATATTCGTATCATTGTAGTGTACTATGTATTTCAGAAGATTCGGATTTTTTATCAGCTCCTCCTGAAAAAAATCTCTGTATACGCGCCTGATCGATGTATAATTTGAATAACTCTTTTTGACCAATCATTTAAGTTAATAAAGAAGCATCGTGATGTACAGCTTATGGCACGGGTATACACAAACACGCACACTCGACACGTACCTATCCGAAGTAAAAATAATTTCTTGCTAGAACGTGGACGAATTTCGAATTTCGTCCGTGAAATCGCTGTATAAATATAATATTGTTCGATTGAAACCAGAATAAAATGTTTTATCGACTGCGCGCACGCTGGTTGCGTTCGTAACTATTTTTATAATCGATTTTTTTCCGCTCTTGTTGCAGACTTACAACTAGCCGCAGAACTAGGCAAAACGCTGTTGGAGAGGAATAAAGAATTAGAAACCAATTTGAGACAACAACAGAATGTCGTGGAAGATCGTAACCAAGAGATCGAGGTAAGTCGGCAGCCAATAATACACGATAAAGCAACTAATAATAGCCGCTGCAGTAACGTATTATTATTTTAAATCTGACACTCGGCTGTAGTTTTATAGAGCGCAACGTATATATATATGTGCGAAATAAAACATACATCGCCAAAACTTGATGAATTGATAAAATTGTTAAATTTTTCTAAAACAAATTGTTCTCCTGTAATACTTGATGAATTTAATACGATCGTTTTAAATAATAACTACTAGGAACTTGGACTTGGCTTGATCAAATATCAACTCGCGGTGGTGGACTATAGAAGGTGTGTTATTGAAATAATTATAATTATTGTCCTAAGACTGTTGAGCCAACTTGAGTTCGGCTTGAAATGTTGGATTTTATATGACTTTATTTGTTTTAATCAGAAAAACGCTCGGTTGTAGATTATCGAAACTTCAAGATCAATAAAATAATCAACAATTATTGATTTTTACATAAAACAGAAACTTTCGGTTCTTTTACGGGGTTGAAAAATACCTATTCAATGTTTTAATATAAACGAATCGGACGAAATAATGTACGATAAACAGCTTGAAGCCCGTACATTTAATAATACTTTATTCGAGAATTGTTGGGATGTTTATTATACTACAAAATATACTATTCGTTTTACAACAATTTATGAATATAGGTACACAAGTCTTGTACTAATATGATTTTACGACTCATCAAATTATCAGTATGAAAATAATGAGTTTAAAAGAATATGCGTTCATAATTTGTTCTTTTTATCAGAAAAATAAATACTGCACCTGAATAGTAGTAGGTACCTTGACGTTAGTCGAAAACTAAGCCAGTGACGTAACCAGGATATTTATTTTGAAAGGGGTTACTACAAAGTTCGTAAGAAAGGGTAATAACTTCGGGCAGATGTTTTGCATTTCGGGGGGGATTACAACTCCCCTAAATCCACCCCCTGGTTTCGCTACTGGAATTCGTGCTGTGGACAGCTGTAGTGCAGGAGCACATAAACGTGGAGATTGAAAAATACGAGGTGACAATGTAGAAAATCAGATAAAATGAAACCGAGACAGCGGTGGTGCGAAAGAGTCGGAGAAGATCCTAAACTCCCGTGGTGGATCAGAGGTGGAAAAAAAGCGGTGTTGAATAGAGAAACATGACGGTGCATATAATGGGAGCAGCGATGGGTGTATTGTGTAAATGGCCTCAAAAAGACATAAAAAAAAATAATAATAATAATACTAACCACCAAAAACGAACTTACAGTAAGTAACTCTGGTCCCATAGCGGACGAGAGCTGACAGTATCACATTATGTTTTAACTTTTCTAAAAACATGTAAACAAAAGATAATATGCAAAACACATAATGTTATTAGATGTATAAAAACGTCTCAAACTGTGTTTTCTACATTAACCTAAAAACATACAACAGTATCTACCGTTTTTGTTTTGCATTCATCGCACATACAGCTGTGACCTGCGTGCTTAATAATACATACGAGAACGAGTTTTGTTTCTACTAAGACTTTTAACCACGTATACGCGGCTGAAACACGCGTTTTACGATAATAATAAAATTAGATCGAAATGACATGTCATCCTGTACGGTCGTTATACATACTTCGTTCATGACACATAATAATTCATTTTTGTTAATTATAATATACTTACGTGTATATTGTAAATCACATACGTCATGTTATCATTATTTGTCATATATGATGATTTTTGTTGCCATAATCATAATAATTATCGTTGCACGAAAAGAAAACTGTTTACTACAAAGTATTGATTAATAAACTCGATTTGGATACTTTTAACTTAGGTGCGAATGATGTTCATAACAATGTACCAGAAAGCAAACTGATCTTGACTATTTTAAATCTATCTATACTCTTTAATATTATTTATCATATTACTCGTATTTGGCGAATTTAACCGATGTTTATTTATATTCCTATTTAATATAACATAAATGTTAATCGTATTACCCATCTTTAATGTCACCTGTCATATTTTTATCACGTCAGTATCTGGAATCAAGCAAAATATAATATTATAAGTAGTTAACATATTATAGTAAAACTTTTTAAACATTTTCTCCTATTTGTAGGTACATTTTTTTATCTTTATCAAAATATGTTTTTTTTTCCTTTAAAATATGCTATACTGTTTACACAGACGATGCATTCTCGTTGAACCATAAAAGTTAATATTTATTTGAACAAGTATCGAAGTAAAACGTCGTATAAATTATTCAGTATCCGTTATCGATAGATACGTTTTCAAAATACATTTATGTTCCACGAAAATATTCACAGGGTTACTGAATAAAAATAAAAATTCACAAATCATGAATTTAATCAATCTCGACAAATTGATGATTAACGTCTACAATCATTTATTTAAAAAACAGTGTTAAACTCAAGTCTCAACTACGTTTACATCCGTACATAGAAATAATGTAAAAAAGTTTGGGAAAAACAATATTATTGTGTGTAGAATGTTTACGTTTATTGGAATTAATTCTGGACTGTGTGACCTATGACGGTTTTCAATTAGTTTTACCATAGTTAGAGAATATTATAATATTTAGTTTGCCTTAACAAACTAAGTACCACTTGTTCTTTGACGAATTCCTGCGAATGCCATTGGGTATAAAAATTCTAAACAAAACTAAACGATACATTTTGTATCTAGACATTGAAGATCGTTTTTTTTTTTAATCATATATATGGAGTACAGTGGCGTGGCGAATTTAAAATTATTCAGTGACAAAAATGTTTGTTGACCACCAAAAATCCTTCTAAAAAGGAATTCTTTAAATGACCAACAAAAACAGGACCCCATTCTTAATTGTTTTTTTTTTTTCAAACGCAACCTATGAACAACCTATTTCCTTAAAACAATTATGCCTATTCAAAAGCCATTTCCTTTAATAAGAATTTTTTTCTAATTTATTATAATCATCAACTAATTTAAAATTTTTTTTTTTTTTTTATTAAAGTTATCGTACAAAATCTTTGTTAGTACGCTCACCCCCCGCAAACCGTCCAAAAACCTTAGAGGCAATTATTGCCTCACAAATCAGCATTTGTCACGCCTCTGATGGAATGATTTATAAAATATGAATACTTGCACCTACAACATAATACACTTTTCAAGTATGCATTTATCTCGTAAATATTTTTCAATTATTATAAAAATTATTTTTACCCGGAAGGAACTTTCATCATCCAAAGTTATACTAAATTAAATTACAAATTACAATTAAACGTGCGTATTATAGTATTTTAGGTGTAGCTATAGCAAAATGTGTTTTTATATCGGTTTTTTGTGCGCTATCTTATATATACACATGTGTATATATAATTTTTATTATATATATAAGAAAACCATAGTTTTATTTTCGATTCATCGCGACAATTTTTTACCAATGTAATAATATTGTCTACGGCGAGACAGTCACGGGCACGTGCAGAGTGGTTTCGAAAGATTTCGTAGGCATTATTTTTATATCATCGTGTGTGGCAGCGGTCCAACGCATATAAAAACGGACGCTCGGCCTTTCCGCGCATGAGGTCGAGACAATCGGTGATGATCGTCGAACGCATTTTATTCTCCTGCAGTCTCCCGTGCAAGTGCAGTGGCGAACTCGTTGCACATTAACTCGTTTGTACGGCGGTGTACGATATATATAGTTTTAAATCGATTTAACTTAACCAACTTGAATGACTGAATGACTTGCGAAATCTGCAGAACCGCGTTAAAAATGAATCCCATCGGAAACTTGGCGGAATGGCCAAACTTTCAAAAGGCCAGCGAACAAGCCGTCGGTTTTAATCTGTACAAACTGATCATAACCGACTGTTTGATATGTTGGCAGTATCTCACAAAACAGACGGCCGCTCTGCGAGAAGTTAACGATTCCAGATTGCGGATATACGAGCAACTTGAAATCAGCATTCAGGACCTCGAAAGAAACAACCAGAGGCTTGTGCAAGAGAACGCGAACGACAAAAAGCAAATCAAAAGGTGAGTCGTATGCGTATATTTTTACAATCGTCTCGAGTTTTGAACCCATTTTTTTCTTCTGCTGGTTAACTTCGTTTAGTGTAAAAATAAATCCGAGCAATTGAATAGTCGTAAATAAATATTTATTTTTGATAGATATTTAATTATTAGTTTATTGTTAACTTTCGCAAAGTGAAATGCATACATAATGTACAATTTGAATATATTTATAATTTATTTGAATTACCGAATTCAAAACAGAATTTGCAATAGGAGTCTGAAAAAACTGTATAGAGAGTTAAATGTTAATATTAAAAGAACGTTAATTAATATTGTTAAAAAAATTAAATTGCTTGCATAGTATAAAAAACAGAAATTCAATATAGCATCTGTTTCGATAAAGTGAAATTAGGAAATTTATTTAGAATATCGTTGTATGAAATATCGTCTTTCAAGAAATTTTTATAATCATATAAAGTATGTACCTAGTGTTTTTGAATTTAAAAAAAGAAAAAAAAAAGTATTTAAAGCTTAGAATTCTAGTTTGTTCAACATTCAATCTATGGTACAGCCTTAAACATTTGAGCGTTTGTTGCAACGTATAGCGACGATACATTGCTAAAAATGCTCTTTTTGAATGGGTTTTCATTAATAATTTTATTGCTTAACTTATTTGGTATCGTTTGAAAATTTTCAAAAATATTTTTAATAAACTTTATTATGTTGTCATTTAAACGAATTGTTTAATGTCCTAAAAGTGTTTTTTGGAGCAAAATTATTTTAACTATATACCGTTTGTTCATCACTTTATTCAGAAACTAAAATATCAGTATATTTTATTATTGTGAAAAACAATTTTAACTTTACGTATATAAATTCACAGCATGTTATATATGTTACGCATAAATTATTATCTTTGGGTTGTGTTGAGTTGGTTATTAAATTGGTGATAGCTGTTTATTTTAGTAACTATACCGCCTATTTAGTTACCTACTTGTGTTATACCTTTTCAACCGAGATTCACATGGATATATAATTCATGTTGTTTGTATGTTTAGTCTTTACGAGACGATTGAAAGCTTGGAAAGCCGATGTGAAGATTTACAGCACCTAGTCGACGACATGGGCCATACAAAAAAAGACAATAGTTTGGTTAGTGAGGACAGTTTCGGCGAGTCGGCGGCAGTAACCGAAAATCAAGACGAGTATACCAAACTCGTTTCGCAGTTGGAACACGCCAACAATCAAAGAGCCAAGGAACAGAGAAAAGTGTCTGAACTAGAACAAAACGTTTCCATACTCATACAAGTAAACATTTAAAATAACAATAATTATTTCGAACGACAAACTGCAGCTAAAGTTGTAATTTAGTAAAAACTAAAACAATTGTACAGTAATTGTAATTTCTTATTATTATTTAAAAAAGTGGACACACCCGCGGGAGAGAACTAAAGATGTAAGGAAATATCTGCTGTTCACTTCTGAATAATTAAAACTCCTACTTCTGATACTGTTACGCTGTAATTTAGTTTTTGAACATTTCCCTCGCATTTGCTTCCTTTTGGGGAAATAATAAACTTAATAAAACTACTCGTGTATCTAATGAAATTACTTTCTGCGCTATGTAGGAGAACTCAAATTTAGAAGAAAAAGTATGTGCAATGCAACAAAAAGACCAAGAATTGAAAACGCTCCAAGATCAAATTGTTTATTTGGAAGAAATCAGGTAAGCGACAAATTGTGATAAATTTCAACTGTACATGCCTTGTGTTGAACATAAAATATAATTTAATATCACAACGAGCTAGTTAAACTATTTATACATATTTTATATTTAGTTGTTAGGTAATGACTAAATAATTTAAGAAAAGTTTCTATGTTTTATACGTACAATTCACAAAAAAAAAAAAATATTTAAAAATTAATTTAATCATATAGAACGATACATTCGACAACACTATATATATATATATATATATGTTTAAAGAGCATGTTTTACCAGTAGTAATATTATTTAGTCTTTGCACTTACACTGCTAATCTTTAAAAAAACGTTTGCGCCTATATCTTTCATTACGGACACGGAAATAAAAACTTATAATCATACTTGCATTACGGATAGTTTTGTAGAGTAAATATATATCATTTATGGTTTTGATTCAATTCTATAATACAAGTATCTTGTAATTTAATATTAAATCTTTCGTATCATACTGAAATATTATATGAAAGTCGTATAAACCTATTAAAAAAAATTAATAACTCGGGTACACTTGAAATATGTATTAAATGAGTACACCTATATTACTTTTCCTGTTTATTACATATGAATGACGTATTGATTTTTTTTCAAACCTTTCAAATTTAAATTACTGCACGTCTATACAAGTGCGCTTACTTTTTTATTTTTTTCAGTAGGTACCAGCTATAATGACTACACTGTGAAATAGTTTTGGACGATTTATTTAAAGAAATAATTTTATTAATCAAATGAATGTAATAAATAACAACAGCCTACTCAAAAATACCTATCACTCTTGGTCGGACAGTAAAATATACTAGTCATAAAAGTGTATAACTTTATTAGTTTTTAGTTATAATTTTTTCATCGACATGCTATACGTGCTGTAGGTATTATACGTATACTATACTCATCGTCAGTTAATTTTACAAATCATTTCTACGACATAACCTCCGTTTTTATACGTTGTAAACTTAATACCTAGTTCACTGATCGTATAAAACTACTATATTTTAGTTTTGCTAAGTTTACATACCTATATATAGATAGCTACTATATAAAGTGAAAATTTACAATGAAATTCTATTTTGAAATCCTCCATTTTACTTTACTTTACTACTTGGCGCTTGCAGATTCCTTTAAAATGATTCATATATGAGTTATATTATAGGTTGTATATATATATCTGGGGTCTGGATAAGATATACTTTTTAAATAAATATTTTTTTTATGCGAGATGATTTTTTTTGTTGATAATAATAAACTCGCACTTTTTTTCGAGAATTTCTATGTTTTTTAACACTTTCAAATGAACTGATTTCCTACGATAATTTTCGAGTTTTTACATTTTTTGATCTTATATTCTAATAAAATTATGTTTTTTTTATAGTACTTACTATATTGTTGTATAATATATAATTAACTGGTCGGTTACAGTTTAAAAGTGATGAGTAATAATATCTCCCTCGTCGTGCCTCTCTTTTATAAATAATGGGTATCAACCCAATATTTCCATAATTTATAACTATGTGAAAAAATTTTTATGTACAAATTAGACACAAAAAAATTTAGTGGTTTTTGATAAGCAATTACTTAACATGTGAAAAGTTATTGAAATTATTGACGTTTATGCAATTGAATATTTATAACTTAAAGCCGATTTAATTTAATTTGCAGTGCATATCGTGTATTAATATGTTTTGTATTTACTTCGGTAGTTTTATATTATTACGAAATTTTTTTCTTTTTTTTTTTTCAAAGGCAAGGAAACCTGTGCCGTCGTTGTCAGCGGAGTACCGACCCGAATCTGTACGACGAGTACTCCGTGTACGACGACGATGATGACACCGACGATATCAGTGCTATAGGATCGTATGTAGAAACTCACAAACACGAAGTCTTGCAACAATTACAAGTATGTTTTTTTTTTATTCGTTAAAAGAATTAAACACGATATGGTTGTACATTGTTATGAGACAATAAAATATCGCGCCCGTTAAGTGTAAAACGTTTCAAATTACAAAAACGATGCAATATTGTGTAACTAACATTAAGTGCGCTGCGATTTGTGAACATTTTATCATTTTTTATTGTTGTCGTCGGGTAATTGTGATATGTACATGGTACGCGTGAACCTGGGAGCTTAAAGATTTTTCGAGAGAAAAGTGCAAATCTATATTCTACATAAGTACAGTGTTCTGCATCTATAGATTAAAAAATTAGTCACCTGAAAAAAATCATTAGGTAATTTTTTTTCCCGATTGGAAATTTTTTATTTTTGTCTGTTGACGTCAGAACACGAATGGTCTGACCACAGATGTGCTGACATAATTGTTATGAATACCACCTAGCCCATGTGACTATGAACTCGGATTTTCAACACCAAATCGCTTGAACGACGAAATATTTGAAATGCTTGTATTGTTATAATAATCTGATAATTTACCTGTCTGATAATTATCTACGATGAATCGTACACATCAAAACTTAAAAATACTGTACAGTCAATTAAGACATCTAAACTTAAATTTTAGTATCTATATATATGGTCAAAATAACCGTAGATTTTTTTTTGAAGAACAAAAAAATTCACAAATTTTTTTGTACATTTTTTTATATAACAACACAGCGTTGTGCAAGCGGTCAAAACTGCTGATGGTGTACGCAAATTTATTTTATAGAAAAATGAAACGGTAGTTGTGATTCGGCGGTTTTTGTACTATAATATTATTTTTTTGAAAAAGTTATCCGTTTTTTGTTTAGATAGATTTTTTTTTTTTATTATTTAGGTATAAAAATTAATGGTTGGCTTTGCCCAACACTGTCTCTCTACAAATAGAATAGCAGGCGTTGTAAAGTCGATTTAAATTTATTAAAAATGTTCTAACGTTTTGACGAATCGCGGTGCACACGGCGTGTGCTGAACGCTGAAAACGTATCAAAAGTAGGTGATTCAAACGTAACACAAAACCTGGACGAAACATTTGGCATTTGGCCCGCGCGAAACGTTTACACGGTTCGGACGGCGATAATTACTATTTTATTCGGGCCCAGGCGCTTTGCCATTTAAAACTATAGGGTCACGGATGTTTTTCAGGTTAATCGTGCGATTTTACTGTGTTTATATATATATATGATTTTTACTTTTAAAATCCCATTGAGTAAAAATCGAACAAAAAACGTATCGCGTAGCCTAGTTTCGTTATGAAATAGAATCATTAATTCAACGTTACCGCGCATAAAACGTACCCATATAACATACTGTAATAGAAGAAATAATATTTTTTAAAAGAACACTTTTGTACTAGTTTCACCACCCAAGCCCGTACTGGCCCACCGGAGGTTTCCCAGTGCGCCCCGAGAGAGGGCCATAACATTAAATTGCGCCGCTCGAGGAAAAATGAAAGTTGGAAAAATTAGAATTAAAAATGTAATCTTCTAGTATAATCTTGACGTTTTCATACGAAGTTAGTGACGTGCAGTGTGATTTGGGGGATATGACGTTCTAAGGGGAAAATAAGGTTTTTAAAGAATTCCGTATGAGCGAAAACGTAACGATTCCAAGACACTTTGATATGTCTTCTTTGTGTGCGATCGAAAGTCAATCGTCATAAGTGCGCGTGAGCCATTTCTTTAATCCGCCACACCATAACTATTCTGTTCACGTCTATAATTTTCAAAACCTTTTTTTTTATTGTGAAACGATGATCTCCTGAGCAATAATAATAAAATCGAGCCATTTTCGCACGGTTATTCAACGCCGTTCGTGCCTATCTGCAAAAATTATTGAAAGAAGTCTGCCGCCTGTACGAAATGTTTTCTCTTCTACATGATAATAAATCCGATTTCAAAAAAATTGAAAACCGTTTTTCCCCGCCAAACGGTTTTTTTTTTTTTCTGTAATCGTACACCTAGTATTACGTCGTTACCTATTTAGTATTACGGCCAAAAATAATTTCGTTTTGATGATTTTATTTTTTTCTCTTCTCTCGCCGCACAGGAGACGTTGGGCGAGAACTACTCGGAGGACAACCCTTACCGGATCCTGGTGGACAAGTACGAGGCTCTGTTGAAAATCCAACAACAGAAACACAACGCGCTCACGTCGACCGTTCTGCCGTCCGTCTGCGGCGGCGGCGGCGGTAAGCTGCAGCACGAAGACGAGCCGCACAGACAGCAGAACCACGGGATGTCGCTGCACGAGGAGCTTCAGAACCTGTCCGGTACGTTCTCGTCGTTCAACGGCAACGCGTCGGACAGCGAAGACGGCGACGACGACGACGACAACGGCGCGGCGGCGGCCGGCCGGCGCGCCGCGCACGCGGGTTCCGGAGCGGCCGCGGCCGGCTGCAAGTACTCCGAGACGGAGACCACGTCGTCGTCGGGCTTCTCGGACGAGACGAGCAACAAGGGCACGCAAACGGAGACGTCGTTCTTCACCGGCTCGTTCCTGTGCACGATATCGGACGGCGACGACTGCCGGTTCAGCATCTACGACGACGCCAGCCCGGTGGAGAGCCGGTTCCGGAACACGCCCGTGTACCGTCCGCTGTTCCGCGAGATATTCGCCGTGCTCAAGCGGGCGGCCGAGGCCAAGGACGAGGGCGAGCGGTTGCCGCTGTTGCAGGACGACGACGACGACGACGGCGGCGGCGGCGGCGGCGAAGACGACGAGGGCAACTGCGGTGGCGAAGACGACGAGGACGACTCGCACGGCGCGGTGTCGGCGCAGGCGTCCGCCGCGACCGTCTCGGGGACGTCGTCGTCGCCGCCGCCGCCGCCGAGGGTGCCGCCGGCCACGCCCGCCTGCGAGCACAACCCGTTCGCCGAGTCGGCGGTGGCCGCGGCGGAATCGGCGATCGACGAGGAACCCGTTGTCTCGGTGAAGGAACTGCTGCGGCTGCAGACGCGGCGAGAAGAGGAACGAGCGGCGCCAAAGCAGCAGCAGCAGCAAGCCGCCCGCCGGCAGCGGGACATTATCGAAGAGCTGGCCTCCGTCAATAAGCACGGCAAGAACAAGCACTCGCGGCACCGCAAGTCCGCGTCCGCGTCTTCCAGGCAACATTCGTCCCGGGACATCAGCCACCTGATGCGTGTCGAGTGGACGGACAAGACGACGCCGCGCAGACATCGTCGGACCGCGGCCGACGACGGGACCGTCCGCGACGGCAGCCGGTCGCCGCGGCGCGGGGAGGAGGCCGCGTCGTCGCAGCCGCCGTCCGACCGCTCGCCGCCGGCCGCCGACCCGTCGGCGCACCACCACCGCCGCCGCGGCGAGTACTACCCGAGCAGCGTCGCGTCCCAGATGGCTCAGCTCAAGCTGCTGGAAAAGTCGTACGCCGAGGCGTTGAGAGAGACGAAACTGCCGCCGCCGCCGTCGCAGCAGCAGCCGTCGTCGTCGTCGTTGTCGTCGTCGTCCAACTGCCGGCCGCAATCGCGGTACCGCGGCAAGCGCAAATGATCGGCGCCGGATGCCAAAATTTGTCGGTTGATATCTCTTGACGTTTGTTTTTCCAGCACTAAATCGTCCCGGCGTCCGGTTACGACGCGTCAGCAGCCATTCGCTGCCACCCGTTTCGCGGACGAGCGACAAAAAACCACCGTACAAACGGCGTCTACCCCCGAACCAACGTGACTGTCCCACTTATTATTTGATGTTTAAATTTGTTAGTTTGTTTTTACTGTCTTCTCTCTTTTTTTTCTATTTTTTTTTTTCATAGTTGATAATTGTAGTGTTATCAAGATAAAAAAATCTCAACGTTAAGCGCGTACTAAAATCATAGTTGTAGTTGATGTCGAGGATCTATGACTATATATATATGTATTATATATAAAATGAAAACCAATCGTCGTTTTTTTATTTATTTAATTTTCTATTGTAACGCGTTAACGCTAATAATCAACTGTTGTGTACTGCATGGATTTTTTTTCTGTTATTTTTGACTTGTGTGACAAACAATTAAATCATTAACAATCACGCATCGCGTTAGGAGCGTTTTCTAAAAAAAAAAATTCATCAGTTACCTTTGATGATGATTGTTTTGGTTTTTTTCTACGATCATTAAGATGAGAACTTGAGTGTGTGAATGAAATGTTTGAAATAAACATCGTATAAACTTTTCATTTCGATTATTTCACAACCTCTGCCGCCCTAATCTACCACGACGTTTCCCGGTCAGAAACAAAACATAAAAAGAAAACATCCTAATTAACCGCGACCATAATCGTCCATCAAAATTTGTACAGACAGTGTTCACAATAACAACATGGTCGCTCAGCTCGTACCGATAATCGTCCGTCTAAAGGGAGGAAAAAACGTATCATGACGGTATGTTTTCAGAATCATACTTACACACAAGTGACAAGATTCGTTCTTTTAACTCGAATCAAGCACTTAAAAAATTTGCTTGAACACGATTGATAGTCGTCATTGGTGAAGAACTTATGAACCCGGGGAAGTGCCCGACGACCACTCTGATGCGGTTCAGCCAATCTTTCGCAGAGATAACGCAGCTACAACACTTGAAAGGAACATAAGTGAGCTTTCTCAGAAATCCTTCTGTCCTCCTCCTGATTGTTGTGGTGCAATTGGTGATTTCAATCATTTTTTTTTGGAAATCCCAGAAACGTTAAACTTCCGACCCTCGTCATAAGGACTCCTTTAATAAGAACACAAAACGTTAATCGCAAACACTTCGATACTCTGAGAGACTTTGGTAAAGTCACTTTTGAACGTGTAACTGGTACATAATATCATACTGCACTCCAACGGATGGACACGTAGGAGCAAATTGGGTAACTATGTCTAATTTAAAACTTTGCCCAGCGCTTTTTGGCCAAAAATTATTGCACTAAAAAAATGTTTTTTGTTACTTTTTCTTTAACTTGTATAAAAACATGAATTATTATGATAAATTTTTATAAATTTGCTTTAGTACAGTAACACCTATGTACATTAAATATGTGGTCCCCCACAGCCTCTGGGTATAGAAACATTAGGTCACCTATTGGTTATAAAATATTTAGAGAGTTATAGAGGCCGCTGTAAATAGTTGACGGGACTACATTTTTTTTACAATCTACTTTTTAACAAATAGTTTCAGTATGAACTTGACAACCAAACTTACGGCCAATAAAATGTGTGGGTTATAAGTACTTAAGAAAATATTAATACGGAGAAAAGTGAGAGGTTGTTGAAAGCTTTACCTGCCTGTCTGTATAATTATATAGTTTCAAGACACGTGTGAACATAATTACAAGTTGGTATAAACATTTAAATACAACAATAGTTTTACTAATGCAGATATAAACCATAATATGGTTCGTATGGAAACAAGTGTGTACAATTAGAATGTAAAAATACAGTTATAATTAATACCTACTTATTAATTGTGATCCTGTATGTTGCTAATAGCAGACACCAGTCATATACTTATTAAGGTACATTAATTTTGCGCGCCTCATTAAGTTATTCTCATACTAGCAATTCAAATTAGTTTTCCAATCGAAAAACAATCTACAATGAGTTGGTTTCAATGACTTTTTTTTTATACCTATTTAATTAACACCAAACGGTTGTCAATAAATCAAAATACCTACCAAGCTTAGTATGTTACAATGTTTTCACACTTCAGTAACAAATAGTTTACCTATAAAAAAAAACCCAAGTTATTTAATAACTTATTTAGATTCTTAAAATAATAAGCAACAGGGTATTATACATAAGTATAAATAATTTTGTATTAAACAATTATGATGCACACATAACTATAGACTGTTGATTCGTAGTATCACGGTCATTAGTCATCAAATCAATTGAAACTTTGTTGGAATGGACGAATCATGATACAAATTTCAAATAATTTTAACCTTGATGAATTTGAAGTTTACAATTTATAGAGTATATTTTGACTCGCTGAACCCTAGTTTTCGATGAAATTTTAAGCTACCTGTACCTTACAAATCGGTAACTTACCCTAAACACTAAGCACCCAAAGCGGTAATTAATTATTTTTCTGATTTTATTATATTTTTTAAATACGTTTTTACGTTACCATACAATTTATTTTTATTAATAGTATAAAATGGGTGCACTAAAAGTGTAATGTTATCGCCAAAATTATTATTATAGCCACTATTATTAGTATTGTGTGGCGGCGGTACGTATGTAATTGTATTAACACGGCCAGAGGCGGATTTACCATATAGGCAACATAGGCAGCTGCCTAGGGCGGCAAAATTTGGGGGGCGGCAAATTTTTTAAACAAAAAATACATTTTTGAAAAATAAAAATTCTATAACATGTTGGATGTATGGAAAAAAAAATCTTCTGTGAAATACCCTTTAATGTATGTTTCTTTGCAATCAATCACCTCTGTTAACTATCTTATTTACCTTTTGTAATGCCACCAAAAATAAACAAAGTGATATTTTGTGTATCTACAGATCGGTGGAAATCTTAAAATTAATCTTCGAATAATCTTCGAATAATCTTAGAATTAATGTGTACCTTAAAATCGATGCCTTTTTTATAACTAAGATACTAATAGCATGTAATGTTATCATTTTTTATCTTTTGTATTTGGTGGCAAAGAACAAATTAATCTTAGCGTATGACGATTAAAAATAGTGTAGGTAATTTTTTTGACGTCAATTTTGAAATTGCCGCTTGAGAAAACCATGTGTTTATTTTCTCAACCAGCGACCCATCAACACACAGCCCGGAACTTGTGCAGTGGGCTTATCAAAGTTGTATCCGACACTCGAGAAGAATTTGATTTTCACGAAAATAAATGCCTTGAAATTTCTATCAACCAAGAATACCGGACAGACATGAAACGATTGAAAACAAGAAAACTACGATGTGATGAGGTGAAAAAGAATGAATCTCGATTGACTCGACGTGATCATTTTAGAGTCAACACCTACAATGTCATTTTGGACCGAATTTTATCTGAATTGAATCGTCGATGCTCAGGTTATAAGAGTATTCATTCTAAATTTTCAGTTTTGACTGATCTGCAACATCATAGTAACCAGGAAATTCGTGAAAAATCCAAAACTCTGCGAGAATATTATAGTAATGATCTTGAAGAAAATTTGGACAATGAAATGATATTTTTCCAATCATACTGCAAAGAGAAAAACATTCAGAATTTCTCACCAACTGGATTACTTGAAGAAATCAGAAAAGGAAAATTGCAGCCTGTTTATCCAAATGTTGACATCGCGATGCGAATGCTAGTTTGCTTGCCAATATCAAATTGTAGCGCCGAACGCTCATTTTCTGTACTCAAACGTATCAAAAACTTTCTTCGAGCATCACTCGGTCAAGAAAAATTGAATTCTTTCGCAATTCTGAATATAGAGTCAGAATTGCTAACTTCGTTGAATTTCGATGAAATTGTGCATGAATTTGCTTCTGTGAAATTACGTCGTAAAAAACTTTGAATTGTAATGCAGAGTTGTAATGTATCCCGGAGTGTATATTATGAATATGTGATATGTGATGATGAGAGTGTAAATTATCATTTCGATCTAATTGATGAAAACTCTGTGATTTTTTTCAATAAAGACAATTAGTAATGTTCGCTGTCCATCACTGCAAATATAATACTGAGTGATAATTTTTTATTTTATTAAAAGGGCGGCAAAATTTTTACCTGCCTAGGGGCGGCAAATCTTTAAATCCGCCTCTGAACACGGCACCACAGCAACAGAACCGATTTTATTTCCGTTTTTGGATTAATAAAACAGCGTACTTGAAGTTGTGCGTCGTTCACTTATTTTAAAACTTGTAGAGTATTTTTTGAGACGATAAAGTCAAACATTTTCACGTTGTGTGGCGAGAATTCTACTTTCACTTGCCGACGGGGGTTTTTTTTTTTACTCCTTACTCAATATTGTTTTAAAAAATACCTAGCTCACAACACTTCCGCTGTTAAAACAAATCCATCGATATATATTACGGTTGCAATGTTAAGACTGCAACATTTTTACCAAAGAAACTTTTACAGTCACTACTAACTTTATTGACTTACCACTTACGGTAAGAATTTAAGGGCTCAGATACTCATAGTGACTTCAACGGTAAAATCGTTTAAAGTGCTCCATTCGACTTGAAATTTTTATACGTCATTAAAAAGAGTTTAACGGGTTTACTGTTGGGTTTCCAATCGGTTTAGATCATTTTTTAGAGGGGTTATGAAACTTTATAGAATTTTACGCAGTTATTGTTCCATAAAACCTCTAGTTTTTATGTTTCAAAACACAACCTACATGTGTGGTTGAACACATTGGTTCACACAATTTCGGTTTATAGCCGATTTGACGTTGTTATTTGGTCGTAAGACTCGTCATTCCGGGCAGCCATGAATTTCTTATGGCGGGAACAAATAATTCAAAATAAAAATCGGACCAAGCTGAAACTTTTACATAATACTTAAGTGGGAAACATACAGATTTGATGAAAGTTTTTATTGTTAAATTTGTTTTTGCCACGACACGTACACTAGACAACTGAGCTCGCTTAGAATCGTATTTTCGAAAGCAGTGGTTTTTTCGTTCTAAACTAGGGATCCACTCAAAGCGCAGCCGCTACCCCGTCTAACTACCCCGCGACCTAGACTGATCCCGGCTTTTTTACGTTATAAAATGATATACGACACCGCACACACCCTTCGTTTAGGCGAAAAAACGGTCGGAAAATACGTATTTTAGCCGATTTATGTACCAGGGTCCCATGAAGCGGACGTTTGCGTACGTTTCACGTACACCACGTGGCCACAAACACGTGTACGTAAACGTCGCGTCGGTTTCGTGCCTTGTCATGCGGATCATGGGTCCCTGGTACCACGGTGGGCTAAAATACTCGTATTTGCGGCTAATTGTTTTTGCGTGAACGGTGGTGGTGTTAATTATAATAATAGTCATTGAATAGCTATAGAATAATTATAATATTTATAATTATAGAGTATTATAATTTAATCAATAAATATAGTCATCATCGATCCGCAAAATTATCAATTTTTGGTACCAGGGTCCCATGAAGCCGACGTTCGCGTTTCAAGTGCACCGCGTGGCCAAAACGTCGCCGTAAACACGTGTACGCGAACGTCGCGTCGGTTTCGAGCCGCGTCATGCGGACCATGGGTCCCTGGTACCACTCTGGGCTAAAATGTCCGTATTTGCAGCCAGTTTTTGCCTGGTAACTATAGAACAGTTATAATATAATAGATCCAATCTTCGAGTATGATGACAGGCCCGAGATGGTACGTACGTATTTAAATCATAAGTAACTGAAATTTTAGATTCTGAGCGTTAGCGAAATTGGTTTTACAATGATGTTTTTTTTTTTGTTTTTCTGTGATCAAAAGTTCTTGTAGAAAACCTGCACCAATTTTAACGTACGATACCTCCTCGAAAGATAGATAATGGATCCGAGATGGTACTTTATTTGAAGCGTTTTTTTGAAATTTTTGGTAATTTTTTAAGTTCCGAGGATATAACGAAAACGGTCAAATTTCCTAAAGTGTTCGACTCGAAATTTATACGTGTCATTAAAAAGGGTTTAACGAAGGGTTTACTGCTTAGTTTTTAAACGATTTTTAAGAGGATTGTGGAATTTTGAAATTTTTGAACTATTGAATTTTACGCAGTTAGTTCCATAAAACCTCTAGTTTTTACGTCTCGAAACTTTAATACAATCTAGAACAAGATAGTTTTACACGTGTGGTTAAAAAACTTAGAAAATTGGTTATCACAATTTTCGTCTATAGCCGATTTCACGTTGTTGTTTTGTCGTAAGACTCGTCATTCCGGGCGGCCGTGTATTTCTTACGGGGAGAACAAATACTTACTACGGGAAACGCGTTATTTCCAAATCGAATTCGTATTTTTTTTGATCACAATATCCAAAATAAAGATCGGACCAAACTTTAACTCAATACCAAAATAGGAAAGATACAGATTTGACAAGAGCGTCTATTGTTAAAGTAATGTTTTTACCACGACCAGACAACTGAGCTATATAGTAAAGGAAAGGAAAAGATTGGAATGGGCAGGTCACGTGTGGAGGAAACCTGATGCTACGGTAAAGACGGCGGTTCTACAAGAGAATCCGAGAAGGGAAACGACCCCGAATGCGATGGGAGGATCGTGTCAAAAAGGATGTTGCAGACTTCTGCCCGGATGAAGATCGGCATATGTTGGCACCAAATCGTGAAGGATAGAGGCAGTTGGATGTGTGGATGTGTGGTCTCTAAAAGGCCGTACAAAAAAAAAAGCTAATCATTATTTACTTTGTATTTTTTTTCTTTATTGATCTATACATAACAGATTTGGTATCAAATATGTACATTGTATTGACGAGTGTAATTTTTTTTGTAATCTATGTAATGAAATAACCTCTCTAACATCTAACATCCAACGTTGAAAAAATTGAAAATAAAAAAAATTATTGACGTTTTTTTATAAAAACCTGACTGTGTTAAAAAATATCAACTATAGAAAACAAAAATCAAGCTTCATAAACAACAGAAATGCGATTGTTGGAAAAAGTGTTGTAGGTGGTTACGAGCAAACAATTATCTACGAAACACATTCGTACGTATTATGTAAACCTAGCTCGGTGCAGAATTTGAAGAAAAAAAAAACCCTATGCCCTTGGTCGTCACTACCGCGATAAATACGAATCGAATGACGCCTTATATATTTTGTTAAAATCCGTCAAACCGTTTTCGTAACTTGAGAGCCGAAAGCGTGCCAAAAAACATACTCTCTTTCGACGACATGCGGGTAATAATATTTTCCGTAAGGTTCGGAAAGACTCGGGGACACGAGACATACAATAATATTGTCGGCTAACCGTCAAAAACAAATTTATCAAATAAAATATATCATAGGTGTGCACACTCAAAACGCGGCCTGACACAAGGAGGTAATTAGATTTGATTAGATCACCAATTGCAGAAATCGGTTAGATGAGATACTTACGCGCGCGCGCGTGTCATAAATTTCGATGGATTATAAGACTGTAGACGACTGAAAACACTTTTTTTTTACGAAAAACTCTCACTCCTTGTAACAACTAATCGGATTTTGAAAAAATTGTTTTTTTATTTAAAAAGAAAAGAACTTCCCGAAGGGCTGATTGAATTTGATTATGAAATTTTGCTAGAAAAACTACCAGGTTTCGGAACTATTCAAATGCATTTTTTTAGCTAATCTAATTGGAATTTTGAGAAAATCGGGCTTCAATCCGCCCTGCGTAAAGTTCTCTTCTTTCAAACAAAAAAAATCAAACTATCAAAATCCGTCTATTTTTCAGGGCGCGAGAGTTTTTCCGTGTTTTTGTACTTAAAATGCACAAACACCGACACCCTTAAGGAAATTTTTGCTAGCCACTACTTTTTTATTGCTGTAGCCGCGTCCGTTCTTTGACCTTCGCCAAGGGCTTTTTAAATTTTACTGTTGAGATCTCAACCCATGTTTCACTTCTTTAGGCTAATCAACATCTCTTCAGTACCTTCTTCTTTTCAATATTTTAATGCTGCATTTTATACGTTAAGAATATACTTTTTTTTTTTTAAATTACAATAATTATGCAGGTATCAAATTAGTTGCTAACTGTATGTCATTTTAGATATGT
This sequence comes from Hormaphis cornu, assembly GCA_017140985.1. Taxonomy (NCBI): domain Eukaryota; kingdom Metazoa; phylum Arthropoda; class Insecta; order Hemiptera; family Hormaphididae; genus Hormaphis; species Hormaphis cornu. The sequence continues at coordinate 28,698,733 of CM029357.1, forward strand.
TAAAAAGAATAAAATCTTTATTTTTTATTTTTACACTTCATAAGAGATATAATTTAGATTTTGATATAGTGTAAATAATGAATTTTACAGGTAGCAACTAACCTAACCTAACACGTTTTGTACACGGTGAGCGTATAATTAATATAATATTATAGAAGTTGATTTCCAATAAGCATTAAAATTTTTCCAATAAGCTCACAAATATTTTATGTACAATTACAATGAAAACAACATTGGTTTTATAATAAAAAATATAAATTGTTAAGACTTCTGTAAATTAAAAATTTCTAAATTGGATGTAAAATTACTAATAAGTAATAAATAATTGTGAAATACAGATGGCTGTATTTATATTACATTTATAAATTTAGTAGCTCAATTATTCATTAATTAAGAATATTTTATATTTTATCATGATTACAAATTTTAAATAGCTCAAAATAATATAACAAAAAAAAACACAAAATAAATAAAAATAATTGATTACATATTTAATTGTTTGCCAGAAAAATTTGTTATATAAAACCAAGTCTAAAAAGTGAAAACATGTCATTCTCTCATAATAACATGGATGAACTATTTATTAAATAATGCAGTGTGGACTGCGTCAATATCGTAAGTGACGTATGCTGAAGGCTTATACATATCAGCCCCACGTGAAGAAGGCATTCTGCGACTTGTCCTAAAAAAACAAAATTAACAAAAATACTTATTTATTATCATACCATTCTTCAATTGTTTTAATATTTTAGGGCTGCCTTTCACTAAACTCACAATTTCAGGGCATATATAGAAATAGTAGATACTATTGTATCTATTTAATAATTTAAAAAATGAAAAGAAATTTTAAAATCCTAGAACAAGTAAATCTGTATTCAAGTATAAGAATGTAACTTTTATCTTGTGTTTTTTTAGTTGTAACTTAAAGCCATCAATGAAAAAAAAAAAGGAATGTTACTTAATTTTGGAAGCAAAAGAAATTTGTTTACATTAAACAAACAATTGTTGCTAAGGAGTAAGGGACCAAGATTACTTTTATACAAACAATTTAAATTGTTAAATACAACTAAAAACTAGGAAATTATAAATGCTGTTTGGTTTATTTTTTTTTTGCTGCTAGAAACAAGAGTAACACGTATTGTCTGTAATTAAAACTGTTTTGATCAATCAATATGAATAAAACCCTTTTTGTGATTCAAATGGGGTTTTTGTATCAATAATTGTAGAAAAATAAATAATACGTATTAAAAAAACCAAGAACTTGCTTTAACTTTTAACGTCATTTTATGTTGTTAAGTTGAATATTACTTTTAATACTTCATATTACTTTACATTACAATAAAATGTTGAATAATTCAAATGACCGTTAATCACCTTTGAAACTAACGGTTTTCTCTTATGTTTTATTCTGACAAATTTAGAGAAAATTGGTTGAAAACTCTGGTCTGTAAAGCACAACATACAGACGGATGAACTGACAGACCTAAATTATTAAGTACTGCCAAATAACTACTTCATAATGTAACAATTGAAATATAAAGCTGTCAGTTGCAAATTAAAATGACATAAAAATATGAATATATCTTTTATTAGCTAATTCTAATTCAAATACTCCATAAATAAACTAATAATATATATATAACTCTATATGGTTGGTCCATTCATAAAAACCATCATTACAGATCTTTTAATTGAGCTTCCAAACCAACATCTCCAAGTGTTACAAAACAAAAAAATAAAAATAAAATATTTGAAAATATAAACCATTCTCATTCAAAAAGAACTAGTTAGAAGATTGCAAAGTGATGTTAATTTTTATAACTAAGAGTACACCTTCAATGTATTGAATACAAATAAAAACCACAAGCTCTGAATCATACAGCTTTAGTCCCTTATTTCAAAACCAAAAAAGCTGAATATCAACATATTTTTGCTAACTTAAATATAAGAGTATCAACCAAACTGCTTTGTTATCAAAAATTTTCACCTAGCTACTTCAATAATTAATTAAAGAGGAATTAGAAGCTTGCCTTTTTGAAGTAATACAGATAATGAATAATCTTTGTAAAATGAACAAAATCGTCTACCGCTATTCTTTGTTAACCTTGAACTTTGAAGTTCAAAAGAAATATTCTACATCTTATCACTTTTGCACACTATAATAAAACCTGAGAAGCCATTTAAACCAAAAGCAATGTCAAAAGTATTTCAAATTACAAATTTAACAAATAATTACCCAGCTATAGACATGGGTCCAGCACTAGAACCTGCATTTCTGACCATGTCACACTTCATTGGTCTACCATCAAGCTGCCTGTTGTGATATACATCCACCGCTTGGATAGCATCAGCGCGACGCTCATACATTACTTCAGCAACACCTGGTCGAACTACTCTAGATTCTAATAAATCTCCTATGTCAGCAAATAGTTCCTACACAAACATGATTTTGTAAAATATTTTAATTATAACACTATAAGATTAACATTCAATGCATACCCTTATATCTTCAGATGTTACAGATGGTTCTAAATTGGATACAACAATTTTATGACCAACAGGGCGGGAACGTTTAGCCAAAGCAATTTGATGAGAATCTAATCTTGAACGTAGAGTGTCACTCAACCCTCTATGGTTCCTGAGAAAATTTTTAAATTAAATAAAGTTACTTTATATTAACAAAATCACTAAGGAATACTCTTTTAAGTTAAAGTAATTTGTTTTTGGACAAGCCTAACATATTAATGGATTTTATAATATTATTAAATACTTATTTGTACATAATTGTAACAAAAAATAAATATTAACACTAAATACAGTAAGTTCCCGTTACAACGAACTCCAAGGGACCGAATTCTTTTTTCATTATAATGAATTTTCAAAAATTGATACGCGCCTTAGCATACTTAAATACACTGGGAAACTTTTTTCAATTCTGAACTACTTAAATTTCAAAAATGTAAAAACTTAAATTTTAAAGACACATTTTTCTGCTAAACTATTAAATTCTTAAATTCTCTATGGACTTAGTAGATAATTTCAGTATTTATCAATTTTTTTTCTTTAAAGTATAGTGTAGTACGTAGGGAAATGTTTTACTTTGGGGTTAATTTGATTAAATTCTTCCTGGCACCCTAAATTTTTAATTTAAAGGTAAATTATGTAATTTAAGTTACATATGTATATGTATATATGTATATAAATGTATGTTTTTATCAGATTTTTAAGTTGATTGTTAACTAACAAAAAAATTGTTTTTAAATTTTTTCAAAAATGACAACCATAAAATATGGGGTGTTATACCTAAAAATAGTTTCTAAGGAAATATAAATGTAAGAAAATCTGTTGCATCTTGAGACCACATTTTTGTAAATTAATTTCTATCGCTCCAAATTGTAACTTACATGTTTGCTTGTATAATTAGTGCAATAGACAATATATACATATAAGACGTATACATTTATCTATTTTTTAATTTTTTGTTGTTTATCCACAAATTATTTTTTATTTCCAAAGTTATAATATGCCAAATTAAAAATAACTTTTTTAGAACTCTACACTATGTTTTTGTGACAATGGAGTACAGTCTACACAATTTATTTTTAAATAATATTATAAATAAAATGACCCTTTTTTTAAGGATACTCCGTAAAAATTTCAAGAGTTTCAAAAACAAAGTATAAAATTTGATGAATGACAAAGGAAAAATTCCTTGTTTTGTTAATAATTTGCCCTTATTTTATATACCAACTGTTTTCCCTTTACAATATGTATTTATTTACACATGGTTAATTTAAATTAACTACATTTTTAAATACTTGAAATTAAATTAACAATTAATAAAAAAATGTTAGGTACCTTGAATTCCTATCCATTAATAAATCATCATCTTGATCATATCCATCACGATCATAACCATCACGATCAAACACAGAGTTTCCTATATTTCTTGCCATTACCTGATAAAGATTTAAAAATTTACTTAATTAATATTTACTGCATTTAAAAAATGTAAGACTAGTTTACCGGAGCTGGAGAATATCGGTTACTATCTTCCCATTCCATTGAATCTTCATAATCCATTGCAAGCGGTCTCATATATGGTTTTTCATTTCCTCTATTTGGTCTCATTGATCGCTCCGATGGTCGTCTTAATGGCTGAGCATTTGATACTGGACGTCTTGAAGATCTAGAGTCATGTCCCATTGGTCGAATTTCATCAATAGGTCTGTCACCTAATATACATAACCACATACTACAATTAATAACAAAGAGAACATTTTTAAAGACAACAACATTTACTTCTAAATGTGTTCAACTCTGAATTGAATGTGTTATTACTACGTCTTCTTTCTACACCGTCAAAACGTCTTTGATTAGAAGGAGGAAGGGGTCGTCTGCCATGACCAGCATGATGTGATGTGGCCCTTTCGTCCAATATAGACTTAACAGTAAGAATACCGCGACGATCAATTTTTACACGGCTCAAGTTATTAAGATTTCTTCTCGATAAGCCTGTACTTTGAGATGTCTAATAAAAACAAAATCACATAAAATGTTAATTTATTATTCAATACAGTATAAAAGTGACAACTTAACACTACAAAATTAAAAATTTACTATTTAGGTACCTGTTTGATATTTAAAATGCTTTTAACACCAAACAAAAGTTATACAGAAGAATAGTCCTAATTTATGAGATAAACAAATACTAAGAACTTACGTTGTGTGATGTCAAATGTGAACGACGTTCTTGGATTTTTTCACGCGCATCTTTTTGTTTTGTCAGCTTTTGTCTGGCGTCTACAATCACTGTTGGTTCTTCTAATGCTTTTTGCAAAAGCCTGACGCGAGCGTCGACCACATTGGTCTTGACCACTCCTCTGGCATTGTTATTCTTCGCGAACATATTTTTAACTTTCAATTTGCTGAAATTGGGACCCGTTTTGATGGTTTTCAACTGCTTCACTTTGGCCGCTTTGTTTGCAGCCGCTTGCCGCAAACGATTGCGAGGGCCGGCCTGAGCAGCTTTAAACCGTCTGAAATCAAAGGTTTTACCATTCCGGTTCAGCGTCAACACACAACAAGTGACATTCGAACAGTATCGTGAAACAAATTGTACGTTTGGCTTGGGCGTTCAATCGGCAAGACACAGATCAAAGAGTTTGGTTGCGCGACGCATCGTGTGTTTTTTTGGAAAACACTAAAATATATTTATCTCAAATTACCCTGCACGGCCGTTTTGGGGTTTCTTTCCTTTTACGAACTTCATGATGCCGTCTTCTCTTGTATACGAAACGGCGGGCCGAATTACAAACCGTTCGGGACACAATAAAATTACGGCCGCTCGAATCTGCGAACCATGCAAAGGGCAAGACGAATAGCGATAACGACGTTTGTGGTCGCTGAAATACAAAAACGGAACGGCCGCCCGGCGGATAAATTTTTACTTTTCTCAATAATTAACGACAAATGTCTGATAAATAACAACAAGATCTGAAAAACAGAAAAACTAAATCAAACATCAAGTAATCCAGAAAATGTTTGTTGCACAATGCAGTATGCACAGAGCATAGGCGGATAGGCCACAGAGTAATAACACTATGCGACCCGTATCGTAAAAATGTATGCTTGGGAAAATCAGTGTGGCCAACCAAGCGATTAACATCGTGGACTTGGCACGGATTAAATGAAAATAACAACAAAATAACAGTGATAAGTGATAACAATAATTGATAACGTAAAAATTGTTCCGGTATTGTTATTATTTATGTTAATGTTTAAAATACAGTATTTACTTCAAAATTTATTTAAAACTATTATATTCTTGACACGATCACTGTTTGACCGTTCTCGGTTTCAAAAATAAATCGTCTCAGATATGGTATTTTAAAACTTGTGATTATAATAATTGTCTAGTTAGTGTATTTTGTATTTTTCAACTTTTGTTCGAAAATGTGATCAAAAATAATCGGTAAAAATGGAATGGTATTTTGGCACGTCTAACATCCATTGTTGCTTGCGACCGTTCACGAAAACCAAGCGGAAAAACTCGTATAATGGTCAACTGAATAATGATTTTAGTTTCTGGCTGGTAGTTTATTTGTTTTTGTATGACCATTAAGAATGCAAATACAATACAATATTAATGTAAGTATAAACATTGAATTAAAAATTAATCAAATTATATAAATAATTTTTGAAATAAAACGTTAAACAATGTGTCACTAATTATTTGTTCTTTTGTTGGTGTGTCAAATGTTTGCGTCTAGTTTATGTACTTTATCTAGTCATTGTACTGACGCCTCAACTAACTGGTAATAACTATGAACGGAAATAATAGGCGAAGGGAATCGTCATTGTGTCCAATTAACGAAATACCATATTTGATTCCAAATTTGGCAGGAGATGAGAGACTTGCATTTTGGGCACATTGCCATAACTATCAACTCGGTGATAAAATAGGCGAAGGATCATTTGGAAAAGTTTTTAAAGCCTTGCACATTCAAAGCAACACAGTTGTAGCCTTTAAATATATCTTTAAGGTTGGTACATTTTTATTTGTTTAGTAAATACGTCTTATAGTTTTTAGTTTTGTTTATACTTAAAATGGTTTTAGCTTGACGAATTGAAAACATTACAACAAGAAGTCGAAATTCAACAGAAATTACACCACCCAAATATTGTACAAATGCTCGAGTCATTTGGAGATGAAAATGGGGTACTTTTTGAAATTTTATTAGCTATTTATACTTGATTATTTTATTCTAAAACATAATAATTTTTTATTGTGTTGGCAGATAGCATTAGTTATGGAGTTTGTTCCAAGATCACTCAAAGAAATCATAGAAACAGAAGGCGTCCTAAGTGAAGAACGAACACAATCAATTATATGTCATCTTGTATCAGCTTTACATTATTTACACCATAAAAATATTTTACACAGGTAAATTTATGTTGGTTCTTATAAAATTATTTTTAAGTGTTTTTTTTTATTACTATACTAATTATGCTGAACGATTTTAATTTTAGAGATTTAAAACCACCAAATATACTAGTAGATCAATATAATGTTGCAAAATTATGCGATTTTGGATTAGCTAGGTTTATGTTGACTGGTACGCAAGTTTTAACTCAAGCATCACTCAAAGGCACACCTCTTTATATGGCCCCTGAAGTGATCAACTCACCTGTCATACCTCCGACGTACAATCACAACGCTGATTTATGGTATAAAATATAAATTACTTAAATAGTTTGGTTGTATAAAAAAAACAAATTTGTACTCATAGGTGTGTTAATCATTAATTTAGGTCGTTGGGATGTATAGCATATCATTTACTTTGTGGAAAACCACCATTTGATACAAGATGTTTAATGCATTTAGTGTTAATGATGAAAGATCAGCCAATTATTTGGCCAAATACTGTGTCACGGGCTTGTCAAGACTTTTTAGAACAATTGTTACAAAAAAATCCGTTAGAAAGGTTGACATGGCCAGGATTGTTAGAACACGAGTTTGTGAAGAACCGAGTGTTAATAATTGATCCACTGCAAGACTGTGATGTCTCCTCAGATATAGATAATGTTACATTTCCTTTTAATTCAATGCAAATAATCGAAGAGGAGGAAGAACAAGAAGAAGATACCACAAATTCTTCTACTGAACATGAGTTGACTTCTTTAGAAGACGAGTATTTGCTTTCAGAAATTTACCTATCACCCGCTTTTAAAAATTAGAATAAATAATATTAATTTATTTTGTGCAGAACTGAAGAAGATTTGTGTTCAAGTCAATCTAGTTGGTGTTCCGAAACTTGTCAAGAGTTAGATATCTGCTCTAACCCAACCAACTCCACGAGCAACAATACAAATAGTACGTCAAATACCAATGATTTTATGAGTGATGAGTGGATTTTATTTCTACAACAAAGTGCATCTGAAGTAAATTTGAATTGCTATAAATGTTATATATTAGTATACATTTCTATACTAAAATTCATATTTTAAATTTTGAGTACAAAAACAATATTTAATTTATTAAGATCTTTTTTTTTTTTTTAATTAACTGATAGGTTATTTTAAAAATGTTTTAAATTTTGTAAGGCTGTTATAAAGTTATAATCAAAATATTTCTAAAATTGTTTTAAGTTCTTGGAATTATTACACATTATTCAATAAAATTAAAATATATGAGTGTGATATAAATTTTAATCAATCCTGACAATTTTTTAATTTTAATTTAAAACTTAAAAGTTCAACAACAATTTTTGCAGTTTTTAATTCATCAAACCTTTAATATTCACTTTTCATTTTAAGTACTCAAAATAAATGAATACTTAACAAAAGTTAAACATCACATTTTTCTTTTTATATGGTTAAAACAAATTTGAAAATTGATTCTCATAAAATATAGTCTAAATAAAAATTGAGAAATTATATTTTTGCACTTACTTCTCAAAAGGATTGTGCAATCCGTTTGAAATTTTTCTTAAATAATTAAAGTGTGTAAAGTTCAAATGTCATTAAAAGTTTAAACAATTTAGAGGGAAATAATATTTAACGATATAAATTTTTAATTTGTTTAGTATTTGGTAAACTATGTTTATTCAGAATCATATTATGTTCAAGTTTAATGTAAATACTTGTCTTGTACTGCAACATCATACATTTTTTGTAACTTATCTAAAGTAGTGATTTACTCCATTCCATTGCTCTACATAATTTTTGTTATTTAAATGTTGTACGCTTAATATGTTATCAAATCAATATTTTTAATTTTTACCATATAGCTATAAAAAAATATGCCATTAATTCTCAATCTTAGCAAATATTTAGTGACTTATTAAAAGTTAGTATATACTTTTTATTAATACTTTACTATTCGCACAAAACAAAAGATAAATTTTAATTAATATGAGAGTAATCTGTAACTTAATTGTACAACATATTTAAATTATATGAAAATATTTTAATTAATATTATGTACTCAGTAAAACGTATTATTATAATTCTTTGACTGTTCTCTGCAGAGATGTATGGTTCTGCAATTATTTTTTTTTAGCACAGGGTCTACAATGTCTACTTTGAGACAATCCTGGCTATTTAGGTACAAACAATTATATAATTGAAATGATAAATGTCATTTTATCAAACTAATGAAACAAATGCTTTTAATTTTTATCACTTTATTATTATTTGTACTTTATTTTGGAATTTTTGTGTAAATTGATGAATATTTTTTATTTTTTCAGGTTTTATCTGGGAATATAACATCTATGACTGAAAAAAGTTTTATATTAGTTATATTGTCTTCTTTAAAAAGCGTTTCTGTATGTTCCAAATTATTACATGTTGTGGTATCTCTTCTGGCTGCACCTTTTGTTACTCCAAATATTACATATTCCGAGACACAGACATTAACTCAAGTATTTATTTATTTATAACAGCACATTTTATCCATTGATTGTACATTTAATACAAAAATAATTTCTGTAAATACTGTACTCGCTAATTGAAAATTTAAATATATTTATAGATAAATACACTGAGAACAGCAACTTATATTTATTATAATTTGCCATAGCCATAACCTATTACTTAACTTAACATACATTTTATGGTCAATGCAAAATAATTATTGATTATCTGTGATTCAATAATTTATTTTACTTTTGAATCAATTATAGGCAATTTACAGAAATTGTGTGTTGAGTGTATGTTCATTAGTATTTGCTACTCATTGCCAAATACCAAGTATTACTTGTGTATTCTATTTTGCATTAAAAATTAAAAAACTTATAATTTTCTACAGGTTTATTTAGACACCAATGTAATTCCATGTTTGATGCAATCATTTTCTTATGCATTCAAATCACCTGTTCGTAATAATTGTGTGTCGCCTGTACCTCCTGACGAAATGGGTAAACAAGAGTTGGACAGTTTAGAATCCGTGCTTCTTCTGGTAGAAGGGCTGTCCTTAGATAAACCAATTGAATGTCTTCGACAATTCATTGACAGTGTCAAAGATTTAAAAATTGAACCACTTTTACAAAGATGTTTGTCACTTAGTCATGGGAATACTCGTTTAGTAGCTAATACACTTGCAGTGTTAGTATTATGTCTGATATACTCGCCTCGTAACATAACTATGGTTGAAAATGTTATTATTGGAAAATACTTAGAAGGTATTAAAACATATATATATATCGTATTTAGTTTAAAGATTGTTTACTGATGGTTCCGTCTTTTTAAAAAATAATTTTAAAAAGTCAAAATTATTCACATTTTTTGTTTTGTAGACTAATAAACGTAACCTAATGCGTTCAATGCTGAAGAGTATTGTCGCGCTGAACATGTATTTTTTTTTACCAAAATTACATCCTACCAGCTTTGTGTTAACTAGGACTATCAGCATTTTACTTTTTAGTTTTTCTTATTAATTGTTGTTGGATAATCTACACTAAAGTAGTGCTTAACATTATCTAAATCTTCGCCAAAGCAATACAAATCGTATCAGAATATTTTATTAACATAAAAATTACAAAAACCAAAAATACATAAACAATTCTCTGTATACAAAACACATAATTTCATTGTACTTAATATTGTATGAAATTTGTTGTGTGTTTCATAATTTAGAAGCTTTAGTATGTTGTGTTGTTATTGTTAACACAGACTGTAGTAGATGTATTATAAATGTAAGGCGTTGTTAAATAAAAAGCATGATCACCCACCCAATCAAGTAACTGCCCACCTACTCACAAACATGTTTGTATAATTAGAACTAAAAATTTGTTTGCATTAGAGTTATCAGTTTACTGCCCCTAGTCTACACCTACACCCAATGATTGTCCAAAAGTTAGTTTTTACCAAAAGATAGCCACCATAAGACACATATAAAAATAGAGAATTATTGTTGTTATTATAACTTTCTGAGAAAAGGTACCTATACCTATAATCATCGTATTTATAGCTAAAATTTGAAATTAATTACACCTTTAGTGTTCACAAACATAGTTATGTAATATGATTTATGTGAGTACAATATTTGTCAACAGCATAGTGTCATCATAATAATTATATCCATCTATAACATTTATAATAATTAATATAACTTTATAAAATGTGTAAACAGTGACAAATGACCGCCAGGCATAATAGCTATGTACTTCCTGTTGGGTGTATAGTTTGTTTATAATATAAGTCTAATACAAATTTCACTATCCAATTCCTCACTTTTTAGAATTTATTTTAGAACAATAATTCACAATCTTGCCTGTTGCTTTTGGAGTATTATTACCTTAAAGTATCATTAGTTCTTATATTTTCTACATATTTTACAATTGCCTTTTTTTATGTATTTTAAAATTATTAATTATTATTCATAATTAATAATTAAAATTTTTAATAGATATGAGATATCAGTTAAACAATATTTTTAGATGTATAATATTTAATTGGAGTGTAACTGTTTCTAGAGAGGATTCCGAATGTCGAGCTTCATAAGTTGCTTAGAAACAATGATGATGCGCCTGTAAAAGAAAGAACATGTATACTTATACTACATATGACTAGACTATGTCCAAATATTTTTGAAGACGTGTGGCATCAAACTCTTACCAACGATATTGAATTTCTAATGGATGATCTATGTCCCAATGTTGTACAGGTATTGTAAAAATTAATTAGATCATTAGCTGTTAAGTTATTAAAAAGATGGGCTAATTTGAATAAATTATAATGTTGATAACAGTAGCATTCCAAAATGTTAGAGGTATAGCTGTAGATCAAAATAGTGTTAAAAAGTCAATACTGTTCATTATTAATAAATGTGTTCTAAGTTCTTATTATAATGCCAGAGACATATTCAATTATTTGGTAACAACTATTAATGCGCCTATTGGTAAATTAATTGACAATTGAATTCAATTTCTTTTTTCATTTCTATCAAAAATTATTCTTCTTGTTTTATAAGACATTTTCTTTATATTTATTTAATATTATCTTCACCTACTAACTTGAAACATAAATGTTCCTTTTACTTCCAACTTTTAAAAATATTATATACACTATTAGCATTAATATAATGTAAAAATTCATATTTTCTAACATATAATCTATTATGGTACTATATTTCACATTTGATTCATACCAAATCAAGCAGGTTAATAATGGACTTTTATTGATTTTATTTTAACATGATTGCTGGTTTTGTCGTTTTTGGTAAAAACATTATTAAGACTATTTACATTTAACATTACATTATACATTCATATTTTTGAAAAATAATAGATTTTAGAACCACAGATATAATAATAATACAATTTATGTTATCTGTAATAGAATTACAAATGTTTGGTACATTGGTCTTTTGATTTTTTACAAACTATAATCCAACTCCAAAAAAATTTATGTGTATAAGTTATAATAATTATTAATACATTATAAAGTTATAAATAATAAAAAAAAAAAAACAATGTTATATTATTATAAGTTCTAGCAACAAGTTGAAAATTAATTAAACTAACTTCTAAATACAAAAAATAATTTTTCAAAGTACTAAAACTTTTAACAAAATTATTTTGTCGATACACAGAAGTTTTTTATAGTTGTTTTTTTCTAAAAACTTTTTATGTAAGTAGGTATATTAATTTTAAATTTAACACAGAAACTTAATTTATAATAATTATTCTTACAAATGTTTGTTCATTATATACTTGCCTTTTGTAAAATTAAAAGTTACTGAGTATTAGTTGTATAATTTTTGTTTAAGAACTCGTTATTTAAATTGATCACCAAGTTAAAAAAAATTTAATTGTTAAGTAGGTAGAGATTATTATCATTAGCCATTAGATACATCAGGTATATTTTAAGATAACAGCATTAATTTTTAAATAGATTGTTATCGTATTTGTTTTTCATATAGCCAATCACAAATCTAGAAAGTTTTCATAGTTTTCTACATTCTATATAAATTTTATAAAAATTTGTTTTTTTTTTTTTTGAATAAGTATACATTTTATACATGAAAAGTCTACTTAAGTATACTTTTCATGTATAAAATTTTTTTCTTATTTAGGGAGTTTTATAAGTCTACCAAACATATCAAAATTATATTTTTGACAATTGTAAAATGTTGTTTTCATTTTCTGATAAAAATGAATAATGTTATATTACCAACTTATTTAAAATATACTTTTATACAATCCAAATAAATGAAGTGTAATGAATGAATTAACATTGAAGTTTTAAAGGGCTTCTCTATTGAACCTGATAATCTAAAATTAAATAATTTTTATAGTTAAATCGGTCATTTCAAAAACCATACAAATCACCAATTTTTCCAAATTGACTTGTTGTCAAATTTGATAACTATCTTTGTAGTTACGTATTCTGTGTAAAAACTACATATGTCAGACTCATATTTAATACAAATATTAACTACAGAAAACTAGAATCACTACAAAAACTATACAAGTCAATTACTTGTGAGGTTTTTGCAGTTTTATAGTTAAATTTCAATTTTATGACTTGTGTCGTTGTTTTAAATGACCGATTCAATTGTTCATGTTCCCTGACATAATCTAAGGTTGTTTTATGTACCCAGTGCCACAAAAATCGCAGGGACAGCCGGGTCAACAGCGTTGATGGTTTTGGGGCCCACAATACCTCTTTTTCACCAAAGTTTTTTAACAAAATTGTTTTTGTCAGGTGCCCCATGAAGTTCAGTTGCAAATTTTTCATTGTGCCCCTTTCCACTAACCATTCCAAAATTCAATTGATATTTCAGTTTTTTTAAAGGATTAAAGAAACGAAAGTTTGGAAATTCAGCATTCAGCTTATTTATGTTCTAAAGTGCCTCAAAAACTTCTGGGGCATTGCTCCGGTAAAAAGCCCCCTTATTGCTGGTTCTGGGGCTCCCAATATATTCTCCCAAATTTTACTTGAAGAATATTATTTTTTTTAATTGTCTGTAGCTCCAAGCAGTTCAAAGTTAAAAACATTTATTTAAAATTGCTTTCAGAAAATCCATTAAAATCTGTCTGAAATCATGCTTTTTTAACATTATAAGTTTGTATACTTGTGAAAATACTTGTAGGGATATGTCTTAGAGATTATTGATTTTTTAGTAGATATTATTAATTATAAGATATCCAGATAAAAATGTTAAATAAACAAATTTAGTAGTCAATTAACTTTAAATTCACCTTAAATATTACTCAACAGTAATTTGTATTTATATTCATTTTATGTTGGCAAAACTGAATTAATTAACTCTTGGGTTGATCTTACCATTTACATTGAATAATACTTTTTTAGTAGGTACCTAAAGTTTTTGTTAATTAAAATAAAAATATATTTCAATAACAGTGTAGGTTGTAAAAATTATGTGTGTGGAAAATTAGTTGTATTTTGACACTAACCTTGAAATGAACATTCATGGTGTTTCTATGGATGCTGTACTCTACATGAGGTGTAAATTATTTAAGATTATATTATATTTTTTAATAAGTTAAACAACAAATCGATAGTGCTTATGAAGTAGAATAAAGTAAAATAAATAGTATTTATTTATTTGAGTAAACCTATGGCCTTTACCATGATTAAGAGTAACTCTGTTTTTGTTGAACATTAATAATTGTATAAATCTCTGATATTCCGTTATTTTCTTTTTTGCACACTTAATTATTTAGTATTTATATAGTCATAAAATGTTGTTTTGTTTATAAATATGAGTTATTAACTGAATTTTGTACTCTAGGCTGCCATTTGTACTTCTGAATTATTGAAGCAAGCAGGGATTTATACTGTCGAAACAGAGAAAGAACTAGAACAGGGACTGGACCAGGATCAAGAACAAGAACAAGACCAAGAAAAAGAACCAGACCAGGAAAAAGTACAGGAACAAGAACAAGACCATGAAGAAGTACAGGAACAAGAACAAGACCATGAAGAAATACAGGAACAAGACCAGGAAAAAGAACAGGAACAAGAACAAGACGAGGAAAAAGAACAAGAACAAGACCAGGAAATAGAACAAGAACAAGACCAGGAAATAGAACATGACCAGGAACAAGAAAAAGTAAGCAACGTAATGTAGCCATTATTAATTTACTATGTGGTTTTGTTACTAAGTCAGCATGTGGAAGTTACAATTAGAGATCTGTGGCAATTGCTGTAGATAGCACAAAAAAAAAAAAAAAAAATTTTTAATAACCTAAATAAATATTTTTTGTATAGTAATAATGTTTTTGAATAACAAATACATTTATAATAATGTGTTATAAAATATGATGAAAATAAAATGTGATATTAAGTCATAATAAAGCTGTGTATTTTGTTTTTATATGCGTATTGCGTATAAATAAGATAATAGGTATGAACAAAGAAAACATGATGTAAAACTGTGTAGTATGGCTATATTATTATTATAGTTATACATGCCAAAAAATGTACAAATTATGCAAACACTTGTTAAAGATAAGATTTGTTTTCTAATAGTGCGTTAACTTTTGAGAAAAAAAATGTGAGGAATAATTAAATAATATTTATAAGTTTTAAAAGATGAGTGTTTACTCGTACCAAGATTATAATTAGAATCTAAATTGAAAATTTTATTCAACTCTTCTACTTATTACATCATCAAAGAACTTACAAAACATGAATTTGTTTAGTAGCATACATTCTTACACAAGTACTTGCTAACAAATAGAATAAACAACATCTATTTTCGGTATCGATTTTTGGTAAACTTTTTTACAAGTTGTAATGTTTTTTTTTTTTGTTTTTTTTTTTTATGAATAGAGGTAGAAATTAAGTATGTTCATTTACATTATATGTAGGAACATTGGTAGGTAACCATGAAAAAGAAAGCATCTTAAAATACAATTTTAACCAAAATCTATCAGCCAAATTCATGTTGAAAATGAGTATGTTTTATAAAAAGTAGTTTTGCGTTTTTGCTCATCAAATTCATTTAAAAATGTTAATATTTACAAACGGATCAAACTGGATGTACAAAATTAAACTGAAAACTTTAGTTTTTACTTAACTGACTTATTAGTCAGTAAGAGTATAATCTATGTGTTGAGTAACTTTTGAATTAACGATTTAGAAAAATATAGTCCAACACAGTTTGCAATTTGCCAATATCAATACATGATTTCATTAAGAAAATTGTTCTATACATAATACCTAATTGTTGAAATAATAAATCAATGGCTTTTATTAATTTGGTAACAAACAATTGATTTACTGAACTATTTTATTATTTTGGTAGGTATGTATTAGTTTTAAATTTTCAAGGTTGAAAATACAACAAACAAATGAAAATAAAAACTGATGCGCAAAAAATATTTAACTTTGCCAAAATATTTAAAAAGAGTAATAACAAACAATTTTTAATTGGTGCTATTTTAACACAAATAAAAAAAAAATTCTATAATCTATTAATTTTACTGATTCTAATTGTGACATAATGAAAAATGTATTGTTCTTACACAATTACTCAGAAAATATAAGTCTGAAAATACTAATTTCCATCTACAAACATTTAAATC
>CM029357.1:28727304-28787278 GCA_017140985.1 Hormaphis cornu
TTAAAAATTACCTATCAACATAAATATCATCCGTGTAAAATGTAGGTGTACAAAAGGTTTTGTTTTTTGTATACCTACAACGTACACGATTCTATGAAATAACGATCCTCCAGCCTTTAGCACAACCAAAATTTATTATATTATAGAATTTTTTCTCAAACATTTATTTATGTAATGTGTTACATTAATTTTTAATTATTTTATATAATTTATAATTGTATCATTAACTCCATAATACTAGTAAAACTATGATTAACTATCTAGTTATGTAAGCAGTTCACTAGTAAACATTGCTGACATACCTAGTTATAAACTGAACTAATAAAATATCAACTATACATCTACTATCCAACGGCTATAGTCGTTGAACGAGTTACTTATAACGAGCGCATGGGGACGACACTCAGGTACCTTAAGTCCAGTGGTCGTTGGTCAATCTCGCGATTCGACGACAAGTAGCATTGGATTGAAATGTCGCTCGGTTCCTGTTTCACAACTACTTCTTCATTCATGTTTTTGGTACTGTGCACGCTGAAAAACAGTGGCGTATTTAAGAGAGTTTGTCATGGGGAGGGTCAGACAATTTTCAAAAACACAGGGCCGGTTAGGTTAGCACACGTTTGACGTCTTTGTCTCGCATAGCACAGCATATCTACGTACCGCATTCTTACTTATACAGTTTATTTATAATTAATATTAAGAGTAAATTTACCTTTTATCAAATTTGTAGAGTAAAACAAAAACTATGCTGTAGCGTGATTTTTTTTTCTTTTTAAATAAGTAGTTTTATAAACCAATTTTTTTCATACAAATTAAAAAAACGAAAATTTACAAAAACGTGGTTGCGTACCAACACAGTAAAAGACGTACACAAATGCGGGGACACGCAACATACAACATCGTCCGTCGACGGCGTGGAGAAAAAAAAGGCCGACACGACAAAACAAATGCGACGGCTGTGACGACAGCGTGTCGTACGTTGACGTAGAGAAGAAAAGGAGTGTAGGCAACTGTAGCGTGGAGGCAAAGAGTTTAGTTATTTATTTACATGGAAAATACAATTTATATTTGTGTTCTATAGTCCGCCAATCGCATAGAAAACGCACGGGCAACAAGCAAACGATTGCCAAAATAAGAGAAAAAGCAGAACGGAATGGAAGAGTTTGTCATCGTCGTCTGTCTTCTGTCATCATTTAATTCATTTTGATCAATCTTCTTCTTATCGTGTCCGGTGCTGTGATTTTGATCAATAACACGGCATTTGTTAGCCAAGTACCAAATTGATAACAAAAATATCACTGACAAAAATTAATTTATTAAAAAGTTTTATAAGGGAAGCGTTGAAATTTTATCCTTCGTATAGTACGATAAAATTAGTTTTTCTTAATCATGAAGAAATAAAAAAAGAAAGCGATCAGTCTAGGTAGCGTGGCGTGGGTTGTAGTGACTTCTTGAAAGGTAAATTTCAAACACAATTTCTATTTATTACCTAGTTTTAAATAATCTAGTTTATCCAATTTCAATCATTAAAAAAAAAAAATACATTTATGATTTTTCTCCCGTGTGTATTCTTGCGTGTATTACTAACGCTGCATTTGTGGTAAATATCTTTTTGTATAATTTACACGAAAAAGGTTTTTCTGCAGCATGCACAAAAATATGTCTTTCCGAATGCGGTACGTGCAGTAAATGGCTTTTGGCGAATATCACTCTCAAATGGTTTTTCTCCAATGTGTATTCTTGAATGTCTTATTAAGTTGTAACTACAGGAAAATTTCTTTGAACACACTTTACATGAATATGGTTTTTTTTCCAGTATGTATTCTTGAATGTGATATTAAGGTGGAAGTGTGGAACTACGGGAAAATTCCTTTGAACAGACTTTACATGAATATGGTTTTTCTCCAGTACGTTAAAAATAGTTTTTCTTAACCGTGAAAAAACAAAAAAAGAAAGCGCCGGGATCAGTCTAGGTCGTGTAAATTTCAAACACAATTTCTATTTATTACCTAGTTTTAGATAAAACCTTAGAGTTAAATCTAACTTACCCAATTTCTATCATTATAAAAAAAAAAAATGAGAATATGGTGTAGGGACCTCCTAATCTAATAACTTCTAACGATCCTTTCCCTCTCATACACACATTCTCTTCCTCTCCACCAAGCCATAGTTAACGTAATTTGTGCACAACATTCATTACTTCTGTACGAAATGTTGTTGACACAAAAAAAAAAAAACCAACATTGTAAATACATTCCTTGCTAACGCTCAGAATCTAAAATATTGAGCAATATTTCGATTCTTTGCATAAAAAAGATTGTATGGTTTTTGCAATGATATAATTTTTTTTTTTCATAGTTAATCTAAATGTGTTCTTTTTTAAGGAAAAGATAGACATGCTCCGATCTTAACGAGTTATATAGATACCACAAAAATATATTTTTTGGGAGGGTTGGGAATTTGCGCCACTTTAAGTACCTACTTGTATTTGCGCCATATTCAGGTAGGTAAAAGAGCATCTGTAAAAAAAAATATGTAAATACAATAAACCTCATATGTATACGTCACCTTTACGATTCAATCTATGTAATTTGGGCCACTATAAAATTACTACATTTCGTGTATAATTTGGGCCACACTTGATGAACACGCTTTTTTCTTATAAATATTGAATACTGGCAAAAATTTCCTCTAAGCACGAATATTCACATTATTGTTCGTTGAGTTTATTTCAAAAAAGGGCTAATGCGAGGTCAAAAAGAACGGTAACTCGGTAAAGGTGGAGTAGCGACTACGCTTTGAGTGGACCACTGTTTTGAGTGAATTTGAAAGTTTTTAATTAATTTGCTCAGATTTTTTCATTTCATAACTTAACAATGTCGTTAGATCATTATTAATTATAGATTATACCACTTTTTTTGCCAAAAACATCTGGACTTCACACATATTAAACACTCTGTATATTAACACAAATACAGTGTAAATGTAATTTTTCAGTAGCTCAAATAACCATTTTGGTTGGGATGGAAAAAAGCACATATTACTATGTTTATATGGGATTCTTGGCGCAAATTACATACAACCTTTTTTTTACCTGTAAATAGCGCAAATTACTCATATCTTTTAGGTTCTGAGCAAAAAGCGAGGATTGTATTGTTGTTTTTACAATGATGTTTTTTTCTTTTTTTTGTCAACAACTTTTCGTATGGATGGAATGCTCCGAATTTCAAAGTCAGTAAATTTCCTAAAAGGCTTATGGATTCTGGTGGTACTTTGGTTGAAGCTTTTTTTGAAATTTTTGAGTTTTACTCAAAAATCAAAAAACAAAATTTGAGAATTTTACGGCGAAACATTTGAAATTTTCAGGTTTGTAATGACGTTATCGGAGTGCTCCAGTCGTCACGTAGAATACTACAAAAAACTTTAGATGTCGGCTTTAAATTTTATTTTACATAAAGCATTTTTTTAAATTTTGATTATTTTTTGAGTTATGTGCCGAAAATGGCGAAATCGCCAAATCCGGCGTCAGTACAGCTATACCTATTAAACGATCAATATAAACAATTATTGCACGTCGTTTTCAAACTTTTATGTACTAAATTCATTTGATACGTTATAAAAAAATAAAAAAAATTTTTGCTAGGTATTTTTATATTTTTTAATAGTTTTCTAAGTATTTGTTTTGTTAAATATGGTTTTTTACGTATACTAGACAACCGAGCTCGCTCAGAATTGTTTTTTTTTAAGTCAACGATTTCTCATTTATGTTTAAACCATAACTTCCGAACCAGTGACCCGCCAGAAGCGTAGTTGCTACTCATTGTCGCATACCTATGCTACTAAAAAATTTCGAAAATCCATGGTCAAAATATTATTTAATTCAATATTTAACTCAATATTTTTTAGTCATTAAAAGTTGGAAAATTACTGTCGAAAATTGATCACACAATCATACCTCTGTTTTTTTTTTCGAAAAAAATTTGTAACTCACACAAATTATGCTAAACTAAATTTTTTTATCTGAATAAAAAAAAATTCAAAAAGATCCAACCGGTAGATTCTAAAAACGTAAAAAAAGTGTTGAAAAACGGTAGTATTTTGATTGTAACAATGAAATTACGCACTGTTGTGCAATATTGATACTAACATCGTAATAACTCCTCAAATAATGGTCCAAATGGTTTCAAATTCTTACGCATTATTTAATTTAATATTCTTTACACGTAGTTATGACTGTCGGAATTTTCGGACCATTTTTAGAAAAAATAAAATAAAAAAATTATTGAATAAACGATGTAATTTCGATTTTGATAAATTTGGTTTTTATTAGGACGTATACAAGATATAATCTCGCTCAGAATCGTTTTTTTTTTTTTTTTAAGGCAATGTGTATCATTGCTTTTAGATATTAAATAATACGTTTGAACCACAACTTCCAAAACAGTAACCCACCCAAAGCGTAGTCGTTTCTCCGTCAAACTACCCACATGACCTAGAGTGATCCCGGCTCTTTTAATTTGGGTACTACGTTTTGGCGTAAATTACCTACGCCCATTTTCGGCCCTGGTTAATATACTTTGATTTGTTAAAGCTAATTTTAAAATTTTGGTAATTCTTTGAGTTGTGATTCAAAAACGAAAATGTAACAATTATCATACTACACTTATACAGAAGGGATTTAAGTGCGCAACGTTAGCGTGGGAAGTTTTGAACGAATTAGGTACAGAGCTTTGTAGTTTTGACATTTCTCAATTATTTACAATATATATATCCGTCCCCGAAAACCGATAAAAATCAAATATCTCTGCACGAAACAAAAAAAGGAGCACTAATATTTGTTCACCGGCCTACAAACACCTTATGTTTTAATCTGGGCGCCTGCCTATAACGTATTATGTATTTATTATGTTAATACGTCTTATAAGTTATATGCGCATTGTACAATTATTATACCTACTTTATACGTATAATATGCTAATGGATTTTCATGGCCGCGACCAAAGTAGATAATTATCATAAATTCGGGTTTTAAAACCGGTTTAAATTCCTTTCGGCGACCAAATCCAGCCACTATAGAAATTCAGCTTTCTCTTTATTCCCTTTAACTAAAACGTATTTTTATTTTTCATGGAAATTCTCATAAGCTTAGAACATAAAACTGTATTTTTATACTGAACAAAATTCGTCATACTTCTAGAATTTACTTATCTGCTCCGTTTCGTACTCAACTTCTTTTAGAAGTTTATTTTCTGTGACCCCAAAATGATTCTAAACCATTCATCTCTGTCAGCCTCTAACTACTACAGTTATTTAATTGTCTTTGACTTGATGATAAAAAAACGTACCAAGAGACAACATCCAATTAATACTATAGGTAGCTTATTAGATTTTGAATGTGAAATTATTATAAATGAAGTGTGATGCAAAACGGTTAAAAGTTAAGATGTGTTAATAGGTATCGAATACAATATACACACGATTATTGATTGTTACTACATTATTGGTGCAGATATCAGTCTGTACAAAATATCGTACCTACATAACAACAATTTGGTTTGTATATCATAAATATGAGTATCTTATTTGAGTACAAATTGTAGATATTATAAATTTAGAAAGATAGACAGATTTGAATTGTCTGGTGTTCAATTACAAAATAATTATTGCGTACACTTACCATTATTGATCTAATGATAACGATTTATGCTGTGCATACAGCTTGTCTAGTGACGATAAAATTAATTCCCCTTTCATGGCTGATACGTTGGGTGTTTAGGTACAATTCGATTTTGCAGACAAGATATCTATAAATTGTACATACATCTATACGACATCTTATACGATTATATAAAAAAATATTTATATTTACACATTAACAAGTTAGTATGAATTTAATTTGAAGTAGGTACTTTTCAAGATATATACAGTGAATTGACAATAATTCAAAAATAGACCATCAATAATTTTTAGTATAAGTATTAGATTGTAAACATTCCGATTATAGAATAGAAAATAAAAATACTTGAACTTGAATCTAATTCATGAAATATTAGGTACGCGTAGGTACATAAGCTATATTCTCGTAAATTACAATAAATTTTGAATGTTTTTTTTTCAACCGTAATCAGTTTGTACTTGTTACTCGTATTTTAAACGAATTTTGGGTGTATCCAGGGGCGTACGGGCGGTATTTTAGAGGGTTGGTGTGGCAATCTCCATTCCCTCGATCATAATATTTACATGGTCTGTATAATACAGATTGTATTCATTACATCTAATATCTAATTGAGTAAAATTGTTCTTTGTTGCCCCTTGTCTAAGTTCTTTTGTTGAACAATAGACGCGTAACGTAAAATTGAAGTGAAACGATAACAGCGTATATTTGTTTTTATTCAGATAATCTATGTATGATCTAATATATTATGACGGTAGAGAGCCGTAGAATAGTTTGATCACAGTTGTCGGCGTCGAAACCTTTTTAGAAACCACTAGTTTTTATAGATACCTAATGCAAAACTTAAACTTGTACTGCAGTTCATCCCTTTTGTGCCTATATTTACTGTTTTGAAGTGTATTGAACAGATAAGAATTAGCAAAAAAAAATTAGCAAATATATATCAAACGTCCTAGTGTGTTCACCAGCCAGATTCACTTAAAACTATTTACTATTAAAATATTATCTAGTTAAAAGGGGAATTATAAGTATTTTATTGATTAGTTTTGGTACTTTTGCGGCATAATGCTGACTTATATGAACGTATATGACTTATATAAAGTTTAGTATTTTCCTTCATTATCTTCCTGTAAAGTAGTAATGCTCGCTTGTTTAGAATTACGCGCAAATGAATCGTTCAGAAGATTTAAATTCTTGTCACGCGATTTAGATTCGTTAATTGTAAACAAACTACGGTTAAATCTTCGAATGAAAGCATATATTGTATTAAATAAAAGCAATGTAAAAATATTATATTTACATATCATATCTAAATTCATATACATTTATTTGACATTTCTACCAGGTTGTGGATGTCGAACAGTAGTGGTTTTACTGTTTACAGTGAGGAAAAGTCTAGGAGCCTGAACTATTCCAAGTTCCGAGTCAAGTCTGGGTAGCTATTGCTAAAGATTTTCATCAACAGTAGAAAACGTTTAAAATAAAAATACATAATATAGGGTATCATATATTAAAAACATAGAAACTCTAAACCGCCACTGAAAAAGGGTAACGAGATGTGTATAGGTACGTTTGTTTATTTTGCTCAAACTTTATAGTGAACCGATTCTGATGAAGGTAAAATTTAAATAACGAATGAGTTTCGAGAAACGTCTTTAGTAAGGTTTTTTTTAGTTATTGTAGGATTAATTAGGGATCTGTAAATGTAAAATAATTGCAATATTATCGTAAAAAAATAGCTCTAGTGTTATAACTCGGCAACTATGGCATCATTTTCACAAGTTATATATCGACAAGGCCGGGCAGATTAACAATTTTTTTTTAGCTAAGTTTTTTTTAAATTTATTAAAAACCAAAAATTAAGTCAAGCTAAAAGTTAAATTTTTTGTTTTTTTTTTAAATGTATTAAATTAAAAGTTCACTAACAAAAAAATTTAATTCAACTTAAAAGAACAAAGACAAATATAGTTCATATTTTAAATTCTCACGGTACCTTAGTTAGTATGACATTTCCTTCTCATCAAAAAAAAAAAAAAATGTTTCGTATTATTTTTTTTTAATTTTCTTCTTACTACCTGCGTAATATTTTTTTTAAAGAGTTTTGAAAAAAATCGTTTTAATTATTACAGATTGTTACCAAGAGTTAAAACACACGTCAAATTAAAAAAAGATTAACACATTAAGTTAAAAGTTATTGAAAAAAATAAGTTAACTTAACTTTTAACGAGTTAATGTCCAACCTTGTATGTACATAATTCGTGATAGTATATAGGTACAGTGGCGCACGTAAAGGGGTCGCAAATGCTACGCCAAAATGTGGATAGCGTAATATGGGTTTATTATTAAGAAGGGTTTTAAGTGTCATAATTATTCACATCCCACACCTGTTAAAATTTGGGCGTGCGCCACCGTATTGTGATTTTCGACTCGCTGTCTTAAAATAATTTAACGACATAAAGTATGTAAAAAATACTGTAACGATGTATTGCAATAAAATCGCTTACAGTCGATGTAGCTGATAGTAATGTTATAGTTTTTATCTCAAAGGCTAGTACATACCGTAGCTAAAGTGGGCTCTGTGTTGTAAACGAATTTTAGCAAATGTTTCGACAAATTTTATTTAGTAGTAAACATTGTGTATTACACAGCTACTGTTGTCCTATATATTATATTTATCTTTTTATACGAACGAATTTCTACAACGCGTTAAAAAACAAAGTTTGTGCCTATAACGTGAGAATATTTTTCTTACGATTTTCGACTCGGTGTGAACTAAAATTTATTACCGCCACAGCTATAGAGAGATGAAATTGACCATATTCTATAGACTTGTAAAGGGCTCCCCCCAGTGCCGGATTAAACATTGGTGGGCCCCAACAAAATTATTTTTTACATAAATCTTTAAAAAAATTGTGGTTTTTCGTTTTCACGGGGCCCCTTAAATGAGTAGGGCCCCAAGGCGGGCGCCTACTCCGCCTTATGGGTAATCCGGCACTGGCTCCCCCCGAATATTGGATTTTGACTGCATTCACTCGACGGCACTGTATAATATCGTACGAAACGTTGTACAGAAAAAAAAATATATTCTCTCAGTACAGTGCAGATTCTTCGCTGCAGGTTGTACGTTAATTTATTGTTGCTGTCGCGTCGAAGAATACAATACTACAGCACATATAGAATACGATGACGGTTGGTTACAATAATAATAAATAAAAGGCATTTATTACTGTACGTATACGGGTACGTCTTTTTTTTTTTTTTTTGTCCATTCCCTTTTACGAAGCCACGTCGGATTTTCACTCGTACCTTACCTTACCGCATGCCGGGCACGTCTTCGAATTTATGTGCCCATTCAAAATTATTTTCAAGCGCATAATGGATTTTTCGTGTTCGTGAGATGTTGTATCGGATAGCAGCTGCATTTCGAAATAATAATAATAATAACGACGTTTACCACGGAACCGTGGAAAACATAATGTTAAATTTTACCGGCGACGGGGCGCGGCAATATGGCGGCGGCGGCGACGTCGCCGTCTGGGCGGCAGCGAGTGTGTTCGGCAACCGGTTTCTTACCTTTTTCTTGTAACGATCGCGGGGGGGTAGGCATGCAGCAGCCGCCGCCGCCGCCGC
Source organism: Hormaphis cornu (assembly GCA_017140985.1). Taxonomy (NCBI): domain Eukaryota; kingdom Metazoa; phylum Arthropoda; class Insecta; order Hemiptera; family Hormaphididae; genus Hormaphis; species Hormaphis cornu. The sequence goes on from CM029357.1 coordinate 28,736,609, forward strand.
CGAACACGGCCGACGCGACAATAAACTGCCAGCAGCTGCCTCGACAGTTCTCATACGTATATTCTCAAAATATTTATTATTATTATTATTATTATTAGTATTCTCGGGTCTCCGATTACCAAAAAGATTAGAGAGACCGTGACGTTATTTATTGTTATTGGACGGTTTCTTTTGGTGTTTCTCGGATGCGGCGAACCGTATTTTGTGAAAGAACGTCTTTACGATCGAAAGAAAGAAAAAATACCTTTTTAGAAAAAATAATAATATTTACTGTCGTAACCTTGGTCCGTCTCGGTTCGTTATGAAATCGTACATTTTATACTGTACAAAACTACAAAAACCGAGTCTCCCGCCTCGAATAATGTGCCTTATTTAAATTTACCGACGGTTACATTTATTTTAACATCGATTTCCCCTAGTGCGCTGCCGACTGTCGGATGAGGTTTAATTTAAGTAAGTTTACGCGCACGAGTATAATAATATATACGTAGATGTGAGTTTACATATCGTTATAAGCTTTTAGAATACACTTGTACATATTATTTATACGGTGTTTGTACGTATTATACCCAGGTTTGTTTCTCGTTCGTGTAGCACACGATTACATGAAAGTATGAAAGTTACGGTGATACATCGTAATATCCATAAATTTTAATTTTATTTCATTTCAAGAGTCGAGTCGTTTCTGTGGGGCCCTGTCGATTCTATCGTTTCACTCGAATGCATCGTCAGTTGCAGGTTTCTCTTTTAAGATGAACACACTGAACGTGTTAAAATATCTCGTAAGGTCGATTTTCAGTACTTACGAATATGTTCTTACCACGCGCAACTTAAACCCGAGTAGTACGATTTAATATCGATGGGAAAAAGTAAAGCAAGTAAGCGTATGTATGTACCTATATAAAACGACGTGTTTCATAAACGGCTGTTCAAGAAAAAAAAAATATCATAGAACAATAAATAAATAAATACGCGTTCTGTTTTCATATTGAGCGTACTTATGTATTCAATGTTATGACAGAAGTCAAGGACAATCGATACTCGGTAAAATACTTGTTTTTGTATTGCTGTTTTTTACTTCGGTAAACAGACTGCCGAATTAAACTATTTCAATGAACATAATATTATTTTATAGTCTAAAAATTTAAAATATAGGGAATTAGTCTTCACGGTTTTTGTTTGTAGACATTAAAAATTAGCGAAGATTGAATTAATAAAACTTTATAATACAAAACCTAAGAGCTTGTTATTTTGTTTGAAATTTTTGACGTAATAACTTTAAATTTGAAGCTGTGAGCTATTACAAATCCATCAAACTATTACTTATCGTAGATTTTTTGTATTATTCCTATTATTGTTTTTCGTGAAGATATTATGAACTACGAGAGATCTAGTAGTTTTACAATAGCATATTAATTCAATGTTATCAATTGTATTAAAATTAGTGTAAATTACGTAAATCAATAGCACTTATGACAGTTTTACATCCTACTTGACAGCGGCGTAACTAGCAGTTTATTTTTGGTGTAGGTAACTCTCTTTTTAATATTTACTTCCCCTGGCACCCCTATATTAATTACCATTAAACCCCTTCAATGTATTAATTAATTTTTGCGGTTTGAACTGTTTTAATACAGTTGAGTATATTCGGTATCACAAAAAAAAAAAAAAAAAAATAGCAAGCATTAGCCGCATACGTCTCGAAAAATATGCAAGTTGACAGCCGACAGGTTAACAATTTGAATCGTTAACCGCCCGTAAAATATTTAAAATGTATAATAATTATAGGTCCCAATTCAAATGTTTTCTATTGTAATTAATTTAAAATGTGTCTAGCTCTATGTTTTAAATTTTGTATTAAACTCTATAAATACCTCTTTGTAGCGAGATGATTCTTTTGCGACCCCGTAAAAAGTTTTGGAGTCGTGACCGTTACGTCTCGCTACCCCCATATAGTTACGCCTACTTGAAGTATTATACTACCTTAAACCTTGGGGATTATTATTTCGAGATTCGATTCATGGTATTCGATTTTGGTAAAAATTAATTGTAATTTTTATTTTGCCTTTTTTCGAATTTATTTACACGTTTGTACTTTTATAGTTTTCTGTAAATCTTAGAAATCTATTAATTTTAATGTGTAGCGATTACACACACACACCTGTTAATCTTATTTGGTTCTCTGGGCTCATTTTTCAGATTTGTTTACTCACAATTTTTCGTTCACATTATATATTTTTTATTGGTTGTTCATTAATTTCAGTTTATAAAAAATTGACTCGTATACTTGAGATTGCATGAGCGTATACGGTGAGACTCTAGGGGACTGTGGTCTGTCCAAAAAGCGATTAGTAATGTCTTTTCATTTTGAATGATTCACTTGACTTCCTAAACTTGTTTTCAAACTGAAATTCATTTATTTTGTACGTATGTTGCTACATGTGGTTTTGTAATTGAGTATTTCGAGTCATTTAATATGTATGCTGTATAATATCTAACTGAAAAAAAAAAAAATTCCAAGGTTTCTATTATAGTATCTAGTTAATTTGCATTTGAATTTGTTTGGAATATTTTATATAGGTTTTATAGGCACCTATATCATTGTACGCTTAAAACTTAGATAATATATTTCGTTTTTACGGTCCAATCGTTAGACATTTAGACTGTCATCCGACTGATTATTTATAGGCCCAGTTCAAATTAATTTGGCTAGATCACAAGGCCTACGCCTCGCTACACGTGTTTGACCTCAGGTACTCTGTGCCGCGTTTCACAACGTCAAACTACGAATAGTTAAAACTGGTTAAAAGTATAGAACTGGTATTGCTTCAAGCCAGGAAATTATTCCTAAATATAATAGTATTAAAATATCTGAAGACAGGCTAAATGTATAGTTTTTAATATGTTATTTTTTTCACTCTTAAGCTGAATTAAACAAACAGCTGCAGCTTTTGGGTATTTTTTACCATCGCGAAAACGTTGATATTTTATTTTTTTTTTACAGATATATACAATCACACGAATTTCGGTAGTGGCGCACAATTTATTTTATTAGTATCTACAGGGTAAAAACATAAAAACATCAGAATTCAGAAAAATTGTTAAAATAAACCTTATCATGTTAAAATCATACAGTTTCTTAAACAAAAAAAATTAGAAACGAAGCGATAATACAAAACGATCAAATTTTTAACGGAAAAACTTCAATTAGTTCATAATTCTTGGGTCATAGCCAGCGGCCGCGTCTCGCGTGTTTGGCTACCGATCAATTTCGTTACGTAGTGCAGTGCGTTTGTGCTCTAGAAGAGAGAAAAATCGACCACCGAAGATCCCACGCGTCGGTGATCACCATCACGCGCCAGCCTGCGTTACGTTTTATTTAAACTTTAAAGTATAATATAATTTTAAACATTTCACGCAGTTTTTATGACTTTTATATTTTAATGATTTCACCCGTTTATTATTTTAGAAAGAAAAAAAAAATTATTTGAGTAATTATATGTATGTTTGTAAATGCCTTTACATACGTACAACGTACATGTCGGGTACACATCGGGTACAATACGAGTATTTATATACATGATCTATGTATGTACTAATCAAGTACATAATTACTATTTTTAGGTGACTTTGTGTAAAAAAATGGTAAAAAAAAAATTTGAATAATTTATTTGAGCACTATAAAACAGCTGTATCGCGTGGACATAATATTATGTTGAGTGAATCAAACGTAAACTATATACTTCTTTTTTTTGGTACCTACATTTATTTTCTTGACTAGGAGTCATCATTATGAGTTATAGTGTTCATTTTTATATACGATACGAAATATGTACACATCCCCTACACACACGCATTAACAGCCCTCATATAGTTTTCAATTGTTTCCATCCATCTCTTTTTTGGCCGTCTTCTACCTCTATTTCGTTCAACGTACATTTTCATAACTGTTCTTACTGTTTCAGTTTTTTTAGAAGTTTATAGAAGAGATGTCGAAATTCGATTTTAATTTACCGAGCGTTTAAAATCTCTGATGAATTCTCTAAATTTATAGTCATTTTTCGAGCGGGACTCTTATAGGCACACGTTAATTTTCGTTAAGAATTACTAACCATTAAATAACCATGTCATCGCTTATGTATATGTATAAAGTTAATAACAATGGTTTTCAAAATTAATGAATTTGGACTGTTTTGAACTAGAAAAAAAATTATTATAACGAACAATAATAATGATGTGAAGATTGTTGGTGTGTGTGTAAGGGATGTGAAAGATCCAGACAAGTGACGCGTAGGTCTAGGAAAACGACCCCAAATAGTTACATCTCATCTGTTCTTATACACGCTTGAACCAACATAATTGAATAGTTACAATTAAAAAAAGGGGTTTACATCACATATGATTTCAGCAAATACCAACTAAAACTAAAACCACTTTAACAATTGCCGATAAATCGAATGATGGTGCCATACACGTATGAGCCACGTTGTGTATAATGTGTATTTTGTACGGGTGGCCGGTGCGGAGGATTCGTTCAACTCGGAGAAAATTCATCAGCTTTCCTAATTATTTATAAACTGTGGAAAAACATTTTTTTTTTTTTTTAAATTATACCTCGCTCTTGAAATCATCTTGAAATGTACCACGTTTTTGAGTATTTGCGTCTACCCTAGAAAAAAAAAGCATATGTTATGGGTGTACGATAGTGACGTGTTATTGAACGAAATTGTTTTCCTTCCACAATAGGATTTAAGAAGTATAACTTTACAGTCGAATCGTTTTTAGCACCTAATTAAACTGATATATTTTGCATAAAATTAATCAATGTAAAATAGGTAGGTACAATATATTCCAAGACAAAATTCGATGAATATAACGTGTTAAAATATTGTAATAATTTTTGTTGTAAGTAATATTTGTTTTAATTTTTTTCTTTGATAGAAATAGGGCGAAGCGTATTTGAAGTATATCTTGAGAACTTTACTTGTAATTCGTTCTGGTTTGTTTTTGGTCTAATCAAATGATAAAACTCGAGTACAAAAGAGTTTGGGAAAAACTAGAAAAACGTAACGAAAATGTTTGAAAAAAAAAAAAAGAAAAATACTAAAGATAATTTTCTGACAGTGGCGCTTTTCCCCTCAACCGTATATAGTTTGTCTTTTAAGGTATCCGTGAAAATATTTACACCAGTGTGTACGACGTTTTAAGTGTTTACCGTCGCTAGACGTTTGTAACACAGTTTTTCACCGAACACTCGTAATAATAACGGTACATTCGAAATCAATGCGCCAGCACAACAGCTGTAGGAAAGTACCTCGTATATATAGTAACACCAGCCATCGCGTCATGTTTTTTATTTTTATTTTGTGTCGTACGAACGAAAAACCACTCGACGGACAAAAGTGGTCCTTATTAAATGTTTGCGGCTCTCACGTACGGTAAGTATTGATACGTTACGGCAGTTGTAGTTCTCTGTTGTTATTTATGATCCGCGATAATTGTGTGTACCTATAGCAGCAGCATTCGTATGTGTTGGCGACGGTAGTTGACGGTAGCTGTTAAAAAAACAGTATATGAAAAACAACCGATCGAGTGTACGAGGCGTACGTACAGGTTTTAACATAATATTATCTTCGTACCGATTCTCGAATAATATTGTTGTCGAGCACACGTCGAACGGCGATAATATGGCCTGACCAAGTTTTATTGCACGCCACTCGACGGTTCCAGCTACTTAAAAATCCGAATCGCAAACATCTACTTCTAACTGGCGCGAGAATTATATTTCATTATCGGTATATACATGTATTATACGCGTATTATAAGCACGGCGAACGGGCACTTGTGACGAGAACAAATACTCAACACAAACAGTTTTAGTGTTGTACCTACGCGTACGACACAGGTATAAAAAACGATAACACGATATTGTAAAGTACGAGATCAAAAAAAAACATTCGCAATATGTAGTAATACGTGTTGTTACCAGCCGTATGACGTATACGTGGTAAGGTGAAAATTAAAACCGTACGATTCAGATAGGCGCAAGACATTTTCAAGTGCCGATTACGTTATTATGGGTAATATAGTTTTTTTAACGCATTTAGCCATTGTTAAATGAGTTCAACGTTATAGTTTTAGATAATCTGTTCGCGTATCATCGTTTTGATCAGCGTCTGAAGAATGATTTCCTCGTAATCTTGTGATTATATATTATAATGGTCAAACTTGCCTATTCTGATTTGACGTGTACAACAATATTGGTAACATCGACGACGGTTAGCGAAATAGAAAACAATTATAATAGCGCCGAATCGATTGACACTGCTGAATGTCCGAAACTGCTGTGTTCCGAGGGGTAGAATTTTCGAGCTAAAACAGTATTATCCTCATTTTGTCAATGACAACACAATACGCTTACACACATATTATTTCGAAACACGCGTCAAAAGTAATATTTCGTCATGAATGAACAACGATTGATTAGAAACCTACTCTTAGAAAAAATATATTTTAACGTTAATACATTTTTTTGGTATTTGCTGCTGGTTAAGTTGAATGAAGACGATTCAGGTACCTACTTCAAACTTATCTCATTTAATTTTAATAAATTAGGGCTTATAATTAAACAGTTATTTTCTCGTCTTATAACGGGACGCTGCTGTTATTTTGAGATAACAGCACTGGTTAGATAATATCAATTTGTTTAGTCAGCGATAACAGTTACATACATTTTGTCGTACGCTTTAAGTATTTTATAACTAGTATATTTCATATAAGTGATCGGAAACAGTGTAGAATGAAGCTTAACTTGTTAATAGTGCTTGAAACAATCAATTATAATAAATTTCCATCATAACATTAGGCACGTAAACAAGATTTGCGAAATAGACACGTATATTGAACAGCAGAGGTGTTATAAAAGTTCGATGGATTATATATTTGTGCAAAAATTATTTTTCCTTTTTACTTTATTTTTCATACACATCTATGAACGCAATAATTTCCCAGAACTTGACTTTTGTGTACGTGCTTAGGGACAGGCATACAACTACAGAGTGTGATTTTAATGGCACACTCTTGAAATATTTATAAGTAGTCCTCCAACAGGTTATAACAGGTGTATTATAAACCTGGTCTGGAGGACTTTGTTTAACAGCTAAAGTAGGCACCACGTATTCTTTATTTTGGTACTCGGTACAAAGAACGCGTAGGATTTTTTTTATTAAATTTTTTTCAAAGCGAATCGATTAATCGTGTTTAAGTGCTTAAATACATATCGTACCAACACATATCAACGCCATAGCACCAATCGAATAAACAAGGTACATTATAAATTGTATAAAAAACAAAAACGAGAGTAATTTATACAGTTCTTTGCAGGAAAAAAGACCACTAGGGTACATGTAGGCCAATGAAGGTAAATTTCTTGAAGCCATCCACTATTGATGTGTTTAGACGAATTTTATGTGGTCAAAAGTGAATACAATATTATATTATAGACAGCATACTAGATGACAGCTTGAGTCATCAATAAATTGTTGGTATTTTCGCCGATTGTAACCATTTTAGATCCCGTGAGGTGATGAAGAACGTCCTACGTTCCACAACTGGCAATCCCTAACTATTGTATTCAATTATAAGCTTCAGTATCTATCTTTTTAAATATTTCATACCTACTTTGTTCGTTTAATTACACCTCTTGTATGCAGGGACGAATGCAAAAAAAAATTCAAGGGAAGGGGTTGGATCCTTTATACAATCGATGTAGTACTGATATATATATATATATATAAAGGTCGTTTTACATTATATAGCAGGAGAAAAACAAATTAATTATTTTTGGTGTCACACCATTTTGTTTATAACCATTAGAGAGTAGTTTTCCTTGAAATCGGCGATGACCCTACCACAGAAGGTTTGAAAATGTCCAAAATGGGTAGTTTTACACATTTACGGGTTTTCGAGTTTAATCTAAACAATGTATACATAATTTATATATATATATATTTGACATTTATTTTAGGTAATTTATTGGTGAACTCTTATGAACACATGCAAAATATAATATACTAATTTTAACAATAAATTGTTTATTTATATGACATATATTACTCAACTTTTGAAATGGTTTACATTTACCTTTAAAGGCTACAGTGAATAGAGAACAAGAGTTATTTTTCGTATTATTTAACAAGTTTTAGTTTAATAAAAATAGTTATGTATGGTTACACTTGTGACCCAATAATAATAATAATACTTCGGTTTAAGTTTAAATACCATAGAAAATAAGTGGATACTACTATACTGGTATGTACGTCGAGAAACCAAATTACTGTCTAGTTCACGTTTACAAAATAAAATGTCCTAATATTTTACTAATAATTTATTTGTGCCCGGTAAACAGGTATTAGGTCATCCACTTGACATACCTACTCGTATTCTAGGGTCTCGGAGTCTGTTATACTTACACACTTATACTGTTTGTATTACCATGCAGTTCCGGATCGTGAAGTTTGGGTATTTTTCATCGTGTGAATAGTGTGTTTCAGGTATTTGAAATGTAGGTATAATATAATTTCTACAAGTATAAATATTCAATATTATGCATTATAGTTCTTCGATCATATAGTGAAGTTAGGTGTATATAATGATGGTTAAAAAAATTTATAATTTAGTTTTTATTTCTTAATTATAATAGCTAACATCATTAATCGTTTTCAGATAATTAAAAAAGAACTTAGAACAAACAATTATCAAACGGCGTAGCTAGGGGTTTTGGCGTGTTAGCCCTTTATTTTTAATTTTTTTTTTTATATTATCACTTTTTCGAAATCGCTCTGATCTTTTTAAAAAAATTCCTCTAAGGATAGGTAATTTGCTAGAGTTGGTAATTTTTTATTTTTTTTTTTTTTTGACAGTTACGTCTCAACAATAATAATTGGGATATTTTGTAACATTATTGGAATGAATAAAGTTCAATCATCATAAAAATTTCAAAAAATTTTCAGATGGAAACCCTCTTTTAAAAAATGCACTGAGTGTCTGATCTGATGTCTAATCTATCGTGTGTTCATGGTAACCTGAAAACGTCTGTATAGGTAAAGTGTACTCATGCATAATTTTTAATTTGGCTTACGAAAAATAATACTATTGAACTTAATGGAACTTTATTTATGTCATTTATTTTAACATAAGTAGATATTTCTGAATACCGCGCATGGGTAGTAGTATTTATATTTGTTGATCAGAAAAACTTTTTTTAATATTGAACTAAAATCACTACATTTTTCAAGTCGTTTTGACGTTTCAATTATTAACATAAAATAAGACTGTCTGCTAGATAACTGAAATGAGAGTACAATGCAGAATATGCATGATATTTTGTCGGAACAATAACAATGAGCAACGAACACGCTAACAGCTGAATATTGACGTGCTCATAAAATTTTATTCCGAACGCTCAAATTGACAAAATTTGCAAATGCTCTAATTCAGTTGATTAGTGAGATTAAAATAAAATGTATGTGCCAAAATGTCTAAAAAAAATCAATTTATGCAAATCCCAGTATAAGACATAAGTGTTCATACTTGAAAAAAAATTAAAATTGTACCATGACTGTAAGGAATATATTACAAAAAATGTAACTTTCAAATATAAAATATTCGGAAGTCTATTTAATATCATGCCCTATTTAAACAATTCAAAAGTATGCTTTTAAGTGTGCCGAGTGACTAAATGTTTTTAGTTTTTGTGAACACACTCTATTAAAACTATAGTATACCAATAACGAATTTGATTTTACAAGTTAAAATTAATGTCTTTAGTAAATAGAAAGTATAAACAATTGTACAGAATAACTTTACAGTTACAATTGTGCGGAGTGTCATGAGTTTTTAAGAAGAGGAGATAAATCTCAAGAGGTTTATAGAAACTGTGATGAGAATTTTTGTTTTTTATCACTAAACATTTATTTCTATGAATAATGTTACTACATTATTCAAAGTCATACATTTATCATATGTTAACATGTATATGCGAATTCGATAAAAATGTCCTTTAACTTTTTTGTGGTGTTCTATACATATAAACGATATAAGTATGTATATGCAAGTATTTTTTGATAAAATTTTGGTAAAATAAAAATTGTATCAGATTTATTTTGTGTTCAGCCCATTCAAATTGTAAACTTTTCCTGTAGGCAATGCGATGCATAACGACGGTATTGATTAAACGGTTTTCTTGTTGTGTGTGCGGTCTACTGCTCATTTTACCGTCTACTTTCATAACCCTATATATGTCTAATGTGTAGCGAGTTGGAAAACGAATAATAGTAATTATGTTCAGTAATTTTGTTTTATTGTTAATTGCAGTAGACAGCTTGGTCACACGTCGTTTGCCTAAGTCGATTTAATCATAATATTTCATCAAATATTAAAAAGTTAAACGATTTAAAAAAAACATACAACACACCACGGTTGTGATTATTAAGTTAAATGAATTTTTTGTTCACTTGACAATTAATTTTTACTTTTAATTATTTTTTTTTACATAAACACCAGTAGGTGTATCATAAACTTTGTCAACCAAATTTCGTTCCAACGTGAGAATTTTTAGTTGAAACGTATTACTGTTTTTACAACGTAGTCTCATTTTAGATAGTATTAGCACTTTAATATTGGTGGCGATCTTTGTTAAATTTCTTTTTTTTCCCCCAGGACGTGTAGAAAACCGAGCGCGCTTAGAATCGTTTTTTTCGTATGCAATGATTAAATAATAAGTTTGAACCACAACTTCCAAAACAAAATGACCTACCCAAAAGAGTGACCCTCTCCAAAGCATCGTCGTTATGCCCAGCAACTTCTCACCTGACCTCGATTTTACTCCCTTTTTTTCTTTCTCTCCGTTCTTAGAATTTATTCCCTTTCTTTCTTTAATTTCTTCAATTTACTCCCCTTCTATTTTAAAAATTAATTTACATTATAACTGTACAACATATTCTCTAAAACGTTTATGTAAAATTTTGGCAACCACAAATCACCTGTTGGCGTCTAAGCTAACCAATATAAATCATTTTTGATATCTTATATCGCACACAATTTTTGTTGTTATATGAATTATGAAACGCTTAAAATTTCGTCAAGTTTTACAGCTGTAGGTAGTTGTGAGACGATTTTTTTACATACCAGAAAAAACTATTTTGGTGAGTGATAGAATAGAATCTAAATTCTAAGGTAGTAAGTACTTAAATTTTAATATTACATACTTTGCCGTACGTGTTTCATATCAGTGAATATTTATCAGCTGTTGCCTTTGAGCACTGTAACTAGAATGGTATGCGACTGATAATTTAGTTATTATTTTGATTTTCGTATTCTTATTGTTTCAGACGTGTCGTAATACCCTGAAGTTTAAAAGCAAATTTACCAGTGAATACGACATGAAATTGAACATTTTTTTCTCAATTATAATTTATACTTTCGTACTTATATTGCTGTACTTATTTGTTCAGAGTCGGCAAAAAAAATTTGATTTTTCAACTTAAACTTAAACATCAATACAGCGTAGACGATAAGAATAATGATTTAACTATTTAATAGGTGGTAAGTGATAATTAATAAAATATGCTAAATATACTACAGTAATGTTTTTATAGTGACCTATATAATCTAAAAATATCGAGTATAGTTTATTAAAATACCTAATCTATTTGACCTATAGGCATTGTCTGGTAAGTTATTCTCTCATAATTATTTAGGTATACATCCTATGTTTACACTTATTGATAATAATAATTTTTATTACACAATTTCCGGTACAAGACTGTCCATAATTCACATTCGGTTTGTTATACATACCGATTTAACATAATATTAAAAACTAAAATAAAACACGTTTTATTGTATTTTAGTTAGTGAGGGTTATTAGAACTAGAAAAAATCATTTTTTCTATCAATCAGAGTTTTAAAGGTACCTATATGCATTGTATTAAATCAAATATGCTGAAATGTTATTCATATTATTTGAAATAAGTAGAATTTAAGTGATTTCAACAAAAATAAAAAACATAAAATCTTATTTGTTGTAAACAATCTTTATAATTGTTTCAACTAGTTTGTTTGAAGGGGTTTTCGATCACGTAGGTACTTTTTAAACGGTGACGATTTTTGAAAACCTTTCAAAATAAATACTACCGTCTACTGGGACAAAATTATCTTCCTGCAATTGAATACGTATTTTCATTACGGATAAAAAACAAAAGCTTATGTAATTTTTGATAATACAAGGGATATATATATATATCACTGATTTGGATGGGTCATATTGTTTTGAATTATGCAGTATAAACCGTTTTACATGAAAATTTAAAGTAATGATATACTATAATGCTTTAAGGAATTCTGATTGAAGTCAGTGTTTCTAATAATTTCAAAGTGTACTATATTTAGCTAAAAAGTTGTTGACATTTTTACCTGCACGTTTACATTAAATACTTCACGCATTTTTATTTCGTATTATGTATTCAAAAACGCATTTAATTAATTATAAAACAAAAATCAAAATATCAAAATAATCATGTAAATAACTATTAAACACCGCTTTTACAAACAAAACTTTTGTGAACCGATTTTTGAAGGTTTTTGACCATACATAGAGAAGTATGCTGTTAAGCTTGTTCAACAATATTAGAGTTTCAATTCTTCGAACCAAAAAGTTGAAGTCTAGTTTTGAATATTAGGTGAAATGAAGTGTTTTTAGTTTTATTAAATACAATTTTCAGATATCAGATTTCGAACGTTTTATTTCTCACACGGTTTTGTAATTTTTTTCTGAAAAAAGATTATGGCATAAAAACAAGATTTCTGAGTGAGGTGTAATCATGCAGTAAGAAATTGCACTGAAATGTTTAAACACGCATTTCCCCGTCTATTGTCTACTTCTAAAAGTTTCACACTTTGGTTCAGAATTAATTATACACAATACTGCATTTGGCTATGACGTACTTTGAAATTTGATGCGTATGTTTAGAATGTTTCTTTTTTTTAATGTCAATTATAAATTTGAAAGATCATAACACTGGTAACGAATCAGCGTGTATACCTATCCAAAACAAATAATCCATTATTCAAACCACCGTTATGGTCTTTTAATTTTAACAGTTCCAAAATAACTGTCCATTGGTACAATAAAACATCGATTCATCCGATCAAACGACTTTTAAATTGTTATTCTTCCTACACGTGTACACGTTAGTTGCCTATATGCGACTCCTAAGAAATGACCATTGCTGGCGGTTGCAATCTCTGTAGGCAATCACAATCATACAATAACATGGTAATAATTTATAAAACACGTTATACATTCTTCATAAATTCAGTTGAAATGTTAAACATGACTTAACTTTTAAAATATTATCTATAGCCAGCCTATACGTTGAACCAACAACGTGCTTGACATTATTTTATGACGGATTAAATTATGACAATTATGTAATAGGATACAACGAATCGAAATCAGCTCTCTATATAACAGTATAAAAATATGTAAAACCACTATTTAAGGAGATCTATGTAGGCAATTTTAATACTTTTTGAAAATTTACGATTGTAATCAATTGTCAGTTGTTACAATTTTTCCAATACATTTTTTAAGTAAATCATATTTTGTGATCTTGTGCGAATAAAACTTTTTGGTTTTAACAAATAAAACAAACCTGACGTAACACCCTCGTACATAGAGTGGTTTTCTGAATTTATGATCTGATAATTTCTGATATGATATCTGATATCGTAAATACTATTGATGCTAAAACAAACAAGTAAATCGATCGTAATTTATGATGGCGTCACAGTATTTAAAAAAAAAAATTATTTAATGTTCCAAAGTAAGCATGATACTCATTTAAACATTTTTGACTATTTTCATATTTTTTTGCGAGTTTTATAATGTTAAATTACAATGTGTTTACTCTGGGATTTTTTTATAACGATATAATTTTTATAAAGAATAATACATTCAGGAAAAAATGATTCAATTTTATTAAAATATTGAAACATAATAAGTTTAAAAGTTTCTAAATTTTATTAATTATGTCTTAATATACCTACTTTATTGAAGAAATTTCGTGTTGTTGCACGCAAATCAGTAATAAATAAAACAGATTCAGTTTTCAATTTCAATTTAATATTATCTAAATGAAATATTTTACAACTTGGAGTAGATAATTATAAAGTTAACTGCAAACAGTGTCTACAATATTAAAAATTTAATATGAACTATGACCGCTAGTGAATGGTTTATTAATGTATGATTTGCGCATAGTATAGGTTTATAATAATAAGTATAATAAATATATATTCCTTATATAGGAATAGAAAAGTTTAAAAAATTAAATAAATCGTAATTTTTAGTTTTTTTAACAAAAGTGCATGTATATATTGTCCCTATTTTTCGATCATAGATTAAGAGTTTTAGAGATAGCAACCTTGATATACAATACGTTTTGCCTCAGAAATTCGTTTGAAAGAAGAGTACCTAATTGTCAATAGAAATTAAAAACGGATTTTTGTATGGACCTATTGATTACATTTTAAATTGTAATATATTTATATTATTTCTAACACAATTTTGTTTGAAATACGAATCACATGACGAATACTTTACTATTGACTTCTCTGTTTTGCTGCGACCATCTGGTGAGTATCAAGTAAAAACAAAACTACTAATGTCTTATACTGAGAACTGCACTTTATAACCAAAATAATAAATTTTATTACAATAATTTAAGACAACTCTTATTGATTAAATCAACTAGTTATTTTTTGATAAATCGGCTGTTATGTAATCATCAACCAATGAATAGTGCGTATTATTTTCAAAATGGTCTTTAATTTTGTTTTTGTTAGATTTTTAATCACTTAGCGTTTTCAACATACTTTTTGGTCTGTAATGTTATTGTTATTCTTTTACGTCTCGTACCCTGTTCAGCGATATGAAAAGTAAAACCTCAATAGCTGAGACCTGAGTTAAAAAATGAAAAGTTTAATTTACGTACTCTATATCTTTGTTCATTATGCTGTATATTCTGAAGTATGATAAGTTAGATTAATCCGTTGTTATAATGGTCTAATGAAAACTAATATTATTTAAAATCAATATGGAGTATAATAGTATAATATTATACTACCCAACAGTCATATTTTAATCATAGTACCTGCCAGCCAACACGAACGCCAATGTTTCGAGTTCCCTACTTGTGTTAGCTGTAAGCTGTAACAATAATATCATTCATTTTTTAATATTAAGTTGATAGAGTAAATAAAAATAATTATTTACTGCCTGCAATTAAAACTAGCACACACATTGATAATATACCTATAAATACTGTATTATACATTATTCCTGCTATCAATATACCGGTACTATCTGATGGCTCCGAGGGCACTTGTTGGGCTTTTGTCATATAATATATAATCTACATAATTGGTACGTTAATAAAATAAAAATTTGTTTGAGAATTAAAATTTTTCTGGATGTACTAGATAACTAAGCTAGTTTCAAATCGCTTTTCGAATACAACAATTTATCATTGATTTCAGATAAGTATTATACATGGTAAAATTATTTTACTGTAACTTTCAAACCAATCCCACCCATAAATATGACCTACTCCAAAGCGTAGTCGCTATTTTAAACCAACTCCTCAGCCGACCTAGAATTTACTCTTTTTTTTTTTTATGTAGCTTTGAACCTAACCCAACCCATCGTGTGGAATGTAGACCCAACTTTTATATTCGTGGTGCTATATATCGTAATAACTCTTCAAATAATAATCGTCCTTACGAATAGAAATTGACAATACATCTGTTTAAATTAATATTCATCAAACGTGTTGCAATTTTCTGATAACTTTCAGTCATGTTCAATAGATTAATTACTAGTTGGTTTTTGATAATTTTTGCGGGTCAACGTGCAGTTGTTGAGATACATTTTAAGTTTTTTTTTTTAAGTAGTTACCTACGTTATGCTGTTCGTTTTATTCACTATAGGTACCAAAACAATTCTATTTTCTGAGGAATGAACATAAGTATAAATAAACTAGTAGGAAATTAAAAATTGTGTCATAGCAAAATTAGCAAATCGACGTTAGGAATACGTATTGTAAAGTTATACATAGTATAAAAAGGAAAATATTCATAAATTCCAAGTGGTAAAAGTTTTTCCTGTATACTAAATTTTTAATAATTAGAAAATCCCTTATTCCTGAAACTATATTAATCAAGTACCTACACTTCATGAGCGCGTATACTTGTATATTTAATACGATAAACGTTATGATTAATATGTACATTAGATTACACGTTTCGTGTTTCAATCCGAAATCTCACGTTTAAAGCTAATCATCAACTATAAATTTTACTAAACCCAATTAACTTCTCCATCCTGTTCGTCACTCCTTCACATCTGTCTATACATACACACGTTATATTAAAACTAACATTTAACTTTTCCGTGTCGTTTATCCTATGTCCTGACTGCACTCGGGTAGGGGACGATTCAATTAATTATAAACTCTGCGTATAAACGCACCCAGATGTGATTTATAACAGTTTTATTCGATTGAAATGGTAAATAATTTTCAAACTAAACAGAAAAAAAAAAATAATATTATAAGTGAGCATTTACAGGTTCTACAAATTAAATTTTAAAATACACCTAAACTCATTTTACGCTCACGCAAGTTTTCCCGTCATTAGCTCGATATTTCGTTTCCAGACGGCCGGTTATAATAACATCAAACGGCCAAACGCTTGACATAGCACGATTATAATATAATAAATATTGCTTATTTACGTACGAAAACCAGTGACTACGAGAGACATTTTTGATTACGATTCACAATGCACCACTATCAAAAATAGCAACGGTGCTCGACTCACCAGATCATTTTTGCTGTATCCATGCATCCATTAATATGCATAACTGCTGTAGAATTCTTAAATACGTTTTCAACATCATTCTGACTTATACGGTGCATCCGATGATAATACTTATGTGACCGGAGTCCTAAGTTATACTTAAAAAATAATCGATTACCTACTATTGTTTGATACACAGTCAGCAAACAATACTGTTTTTTTACCGACACTAACTCTTTAGTTTTTTTCTTTTTACCGAATTTCGTCGTCTTTGTAAACAACTTTATGTATCTATCAACTTTATATATCTAACGTACTATGCAAAATAACAGAGGTATAGTTTTATGTTCCCGTGTTCCGCAGTCATAGCTTCGATTTTTTCTCCATGTCATCATTCACCTCCCTCGAGTATCAGGAACGCGCGTCTTTTCCCCCGTCTCAGAACGTGAGGTAACATACATACTGTATTTTAATGTTCCGGTGTTCGGCCGACGGATTCGCCCGGTAAACCTCATAAAAATGTTTTAACCTTTGAGGTGTAGGTGATATTCTGTCGGTGATAGCTGCGATATTCTGTTAAACGCATTTCGCCAAATAAAAAATAACAGATTAAATCGAAAACCGACATCGTGCTGCAAACCACGAGCGATGCTTACTATGCCGTTATAACTTGTAAGCGATATTATGTGATGGTCAGGTGGGAAAACAGTATGCTGTAGACCGAGATAACCTTATTTCCTCCACACTGGTCATCGTTCAAAATTCATTTCATTCGCTACATAACTAACATTAATTATTATTAATAGAATAATATAATTAATTAATTCCGAACAATTTGTAAATAGTTGTTTAGCGCACGAACGAAGCCGGGTTATTCAGCTACCTCGTAGTTCAATATAATTACCACGCGAACTTGAAAATAAAATGTAAGTACCTTAGTTCGTTCTAGCTTTGTATTATACTCAATATTGGGGGGTGGAATTCATATTATATTTTCAAAATTTTCAAACTCCCGACAACAGTGTTTTCAGAATCCGATGTGAATTGCGTTCATTAAAAATTACGATTCTCAATATCTTTCAGAATGAATAGCTCGCCCAATATCTAGGGGTCTGTATGTACGTACTTCTATCGTGAACGGCCTATCGATTCATGTGAATTTCGTTGACTCGGCGTAAATTAGCTGCAGATACTTACTTTTTATTTATGATCTTATTAACTATAGGTACACCGATCGTCCACAATAATTATTTCAACCCGGGTCGCATGTTCTAGTCAATATTATTAGACTATCACATTGGCGCCGGAACCGGGGGGGCAAGGGGGGCACTTGCCCCCCCACTTTCTCTGAAGGTGGGCAAAGTATGCTTTTTGCCCCCCCTGATTTTTGAGAAACAAAACATATTTTCTTGATTCAAAAATTTTTTGCCGCTTACGCCAGTGAGATTGAGGGAGAACGATATAATATATCGTTCCCCTTCAATCTCACTGGTGTAAGCGGCAAAAGTGGCGCTTGCGCAGTTGCAGACCCAACTCTTCGTGGAGTAAATCGACACACTGGTCTGGTTGTCACCAGTTGTAATCAGCTGTCTCTTGAGTCTCGTGTAGTCACTTGCCAGTTGCTTATTGTTGCTTATTGAATTGATAACGTGGGTTTAAAATCGAATTACTTAACTTGGACAATTATACATTGTAAGGTGAGTAGTATTTTTCTTCTAAGCCATTCCGCGGCCATTTTTGGCTGATTTTCACCGTCAAAATCGTCGATTTCTGAAGAATTGACACACAACCTAACTTAACATCGACATGACATTATGTAAACAAAACCAAAGCTTGGCCTCTGAACTACGCTGAGACGAGATCTGTTATGCCTAAATTCGGCATATTTGACTGTATTTGACACTTTCGCCGAGAAAGTAAGTGTTTTCTCGGCTGATTTCTGAAGGATATGAAACGAACAAATGAAAGTGTCATACTCCAGAAATCGATGATTTTGACGGCGAAAATCGGCCAAAAATGGCCCAATTTTCTCGGAAATTGCAGAAAAATATGAATTATAAAAATAAGAAAGAAAAGCACATATTTGCGAGTGATGATAATTCAAAATATAATTATAGCCTAAATAAAATTTGAGTTGAGAACATATGAACCTTTAGAATAACTTAGTGAAGATTTGCAGAAGACAAATCTGTTTT
Source organism: Hormaphis cornu (assembly GCA_017140985.1). Classification (NCBI taxonomy): domain Eukaryota; kingdom Metazoa; phylum Arthropoda; class Insecta; order Hemiptera; family Hormaphididae; genus Hormaphis; species Hormaphis cornu. The sequence goes on from CM029357.1 coordinate 28,755,724, forward strand.
AATACATCAAATTCATAAAAAACTTAGAAACATAATATGTTAATTTTATATTACTTGCAACTTTAGGTGTTTCTTGAATCTGGATTGGCATCACAATGGCTCAAAAAAAGATATCTGATTTTTTTGGTGCCAGTTCTTCTTCAGTAAATAACCAAGTTAACAGCAGGCATGATGAAGTGATTTCAGATAATGAAGGTATGTCAGAAAATATCGAATAATGTTGTGAAATCCATCCATTTTTATGCAATATTCTCTAAAAGTCTTCAATCAACGGTGTTGAACTTTTGCCCTTGTAACTTGGAACCTTATAAAAACCTTATAAAATCTTTATTAAAATTTTAGTATCCTTATAAAATTTTCGATTTTTATAAGGCAACCTTATAAAACCTTACCTAGGAAAATATGATGGGGACTTCGACATTGATGACCTCCACACGCAGTTGAAAATGATGAAAAATTTGCCTGGAATACGATTGAAATCTTGCATCGAGTTGGCTGATCTTTTTCGAAGTGTATCGGCAGTTACAAAGAATATTTTCAACGAAGTCACGAAATTGCTTACACTGTTGTTAACAGTGCCAGTTTCTGCGGCGACATCAGAGAGGTCATTCAGTGCTTTGAGGCGTCTGAAAACATACCTTCGGTCAACAATGACCCAAAAAAGATTGAACCACGTGACGCTGCTACACATTCATAAAGAAGAAACGGCGGACATCGATTTACATGAAGTCATGAGAGAATTTGTTTTGCGCAAGGACAGATTAGTTGTTTTTGGAAAAATATAGACTTGTTTGTTAACTACCCCGAAAAATGTTTATTTTCGGCTGAAAAAATAAATTTTTTCACCCTGTAAGATGGAAAATAAATGTGAATAAATGTACGTAAAAAAATAATAAATGTGAACTTATTTTTTAGATGATAGCAGACGAGTTCAAAGTTTGAAAAAAATATATGAAAATTGATCAACAAGACAAACACAGTCATAATATATTACAAAGTTGCACATTCCACTGACTACACTACAACTTTTACTACTAGTTTAAATCAATACTGACATTACTGACAAAAAGTTACCATTATGTTATGTTAAAAAAAAATTTTTTTTACATTGGGTTTGCCCCCCCAAAAAAAATTACCTTCCGGCGCCTATGGACTATCATCATTGTTCCCAAAAGTAATACAAATTTAGCAGCTGGACATTTTTCCCTTAGAGAGCTATTATTGTCTTTGGCAAACACTGTACTTGATTTTCTTATACGTGACGCTATCGTTTTAAGAATCGTATTTTCTACGTCTACTTCTAGGTTGTTAAGTTTTTTTTATTTATTTAAGGCTCTAAATAGTATTTTTTTTTTTATATCACTAAATAATTTGTATTATTGTTGTTCTTTTTACATAGGTACATATTTTTCATTTGCTAATGTTCATTATTTAACTGTTTGATTAGAATTCATTTCGTCAGTTATTTATTAAAAGTCTAAATGTTAGTTAATTTAAAGTTTTTACAGGCCATTATGCATTTTTCTGCATGCTTCTGCCAAATTCCTTCACAGATCTCTGTTATCTGCATTCTTAACTATTGCCGTTTTATTCAACATCAAAATGTTACACTATTATTTATCTAAGTTCTTTATTTTTGTTCTATACTGGTCCATTACGTCATGAATTCAACTACTTTTATTGGTTTCTCTATCGTAAACAACTCTAATTAGAAACGTATTAAAACGAAAAACGTTTATAAAAAATCTGCAATAGTTATTTATTCGTGTAGCGCAAACAAAACTATAATGAACTATAAATAAATTAACACATACAATAATTTACTATTGTCGTTTATACCGTCGTAGTATACAAATTTCTAATAATACCTATATAAGTAGGTATAAGTTTGCGAACATACTATTTATTTTAAATTCTTTTAAAAAATTCAAAATCTTTCTATAACTTTTAATAATACCCATTTTCATGGCAATGTTTATTTAGTATAAAATCAACTGCAGCCAATTATTTTTATAAAAATGTAAGATAACGACATAATATACGTAGGTCAAAATCGTATTAAATTTATAGACTAATTTTTGTCGCAAGGAGTTTTTAAAATCTTGAGACTGTGCTTTGTAACGTTAAAGGTCATATAGTATTTTCGGTTATAGCAACTATAATCGCTTCATTCCAAATATTTTGTTTTTATTCTGTGTGGGTGTTTTTTAAAACTCGTTTATTTTAATCGATTTAAATATCGTTATTTATAAATAACACTTACCTACCTATGTAAATAATCGTTTATGCAGCGTTTATAGTTAATTTTACTGTCAATATTGTGTGCGTTTCAGGAATAGAATAAATGATACTCAAAAGTTAAATTGGTTTTAAGGTACTTACTTACACTGAACGTTTATTGGGCTTCAAACAAGTATATGGGTTGACAATAATTATTTTGTAGCGTTTGAGCTTGAATTAGTATTAATAAATACGCTACGTGTTTGTGAAATTTATGGAAACGGTTTGTCAAATTTTGTAATTTAAAATTCAGAATTATTAAGAAAAGAGTTTTTATTTCAAATTAGGGTTTTAAGTCTTAATAGTTTATGTTCTAAAAATTTTGAAAAATTGAAATAGAACTTTTTCTTTCGATCTTTTACATTGTTAATGATTCATACGTTTTTACTAATATTTATAAATGTTTTTATGTGCGCACCTAGGATATACATTTTTTTAAACCTAATAGGTTATTCGAAAAGGTCGTGTATACTCTACTCTTATCTAACTTTACACAACGGTTTATTTATAGAAACACGAGTTACGCCTAAATTCATTAGACGCTCGTACTTATAACTAATATTTTTCGTTTCTATATTAAAAAAAAAGTAATTTACTTTACGTTTCCCGCAATCATAATTATAAACTGAACACTACCTAAGTAATTTACCTGTAGCCCTGCACTTTGCGGATATCCTATTGTTATCCGTATTCTTTTTGAAAACTACTGTAGGGTTTTGAATCTTGACGATTACAATCAAAACGCATGAGGACTTTAATTTTCGTGAAATTCTATCGGGGCTTTCTAGATTATTTGAAATTACGACACCACCGATTTTGTGAACAAACTTCTTTTTTAATGAAATAACGAGATGAATACTATACTGAACGTTTTCCGTGCCGTATATTGATGTCGTCTACGTTGTTTTTACGCATTAAAAACAATATATCCGATCTCGATCAAAAAGCAAACAAACAAAATACTTTCGACCAATCAGTCTTAAAAAACAAACTATATAGATACCAATTTACGTTGTACTGTTGTAGGTGTAAAATGTCCTTGGTATTAATCGTCGCAAAAATCTTAAACCATACGCTGGTTTAAATAATATTTTATATTATATATTCTGACCATCATAAGAACAGTATCACCACCATTAAAAACGCCCTATTATTATTCTCGTAAAAAAAAAAAAAAAAACTCAATAAACACAACGAAAACTGTACGTAAGTACCTATACACGTGCTGGTACTTAATAAAAATTAACACATTTTCAGTGACAAAACGCAATAAAAATAACATTTATGTTGACGTCGTTCGTTCACTGTTCGCGTTATTGTAAATTTTAATGGGAAATTAATCACTCTATTATATCAATCACTCTGGAACTGTAAGGCTTTTTTTACCGATTCGTTATATTTTTTAACTATATGGCTGGTCGTTGAAGTAAAACATTAACCCAGTTATACCTATACGCGTTGAAGATTTCTCCCCGACTACAGAAACAGTTAGGTACACGTCTTGTAGCGATAATTTGTACGGATTCGATTTATCCTTTTCCAAACAATCATTTTAAAAACATTAAATTTCTATGCATACTTTTATTATTTAACGATAATTATCTAGGTATATTTTATCTGCCATGCATCATGTGTTCATTGAAATATAAATATTAGTTTAGTACGTAGGTATAATATATTCTACTTAAGTAAAAAGTTACCATACATGCGGCAAATAATTAGAAGCATATTTGATTAATACACTTCAAATCATTCAACTTGTGTATAAAGTCATGTACGGTAGAAATAATCTCCACCTTGACTAGGTATTAATCTAAAACATACGATTGACGAATTTTAGATACTTATAATTAAAAATAACCTAAAAAATTATTTTGTAAAACTAGAATTTTGTACAAAAATTAATACATAAATAAAATATACATCTTATATTATAAACACGCGCCTAATAATAATAATAACGTATAATGCCAACGCAGTAAACACTAAACACCCAATTTCATACATGACTGATGACTAGATATTATTGTACCCAATTGGTCAGATAATAAATAATATAGTTTATTCATTTATATCATAAGCTCCATTTTTAAGTAATAATGTTATTATTTTTTTTTTTTTCAGTGAACCGAATTCATAATTATCGGCTTTATTACATACTTTTTTAGTTGAACAAATATCGCTTTATCTAATAGTCTTTATTTAATATTTACTTACAGTTAATTTACAGTTATTTTAAATTAATATTTATTAGTTTTGTGTGTGTTTTTATAAAACTGATAATAATATCAAAACTTTGAATACCTATTAAAAACATCGAGGCGCTTAAAATATTTAAGTACGGAATCGTAATTTTAATCTAAATATTGAAACACATGATAACGCATTACAGATTGCATAGTCATTTTTTAATTATTTCAAGTTAAAGATCAAAAGACACGGTGACATTATACCTGTATTGTATATATAATTTTAATTATCAGGTAGGAAACTAATTTCAACAGTTTATATAATTAGGTACTCTCAAGGCTCTAGACTCTATGGATTTTACGAAACAATATAATACGCGAGAGTCGAAAAATTTTTAAATTACAAAGCTTTATACATCGTTTAAAAATTTTAAAAATTGGCTCCGATTTCATACACAATTTACAAATGTATTTAATCCAACTTAATAACGTGTGCGAATTTCAGGTCGTTTAGATCCATTTGGGCAACTTTGACTTTTTGATATAAATTTATAGGTACCTAAGTTAACTTAATTGAACACATTTTTCAAAGTGACAAAAATTTATAAACAAAATTTCAAATAAAGTACCACACAAGAAATATTATATTAAAATTAAGACTTAAACGTTATGATTATTTATTGCGTAGATAATGTAAATTTTTTTTCCAGTTTTAAAGGATAGTTATCATTATAATAATAAATTAAACATTCATAAGGTTTTACTGTCATATGTGTATTCTTACAAGTTCGTACGGGTTATAATACAAAAAATGGTTAATAATTTATAGATAAGACATTTATCACAACGTTAGGTGGCTATTTGTTTTTAATATTATTTTAGCACCTACGCTATAGCTTTGGAACTAACTAGATATTCCATCGAACATAGTAATTATGTTATAACTTTATAGCTCAAACCACTCCAAGTCATAGCATTTTTCATAGTGAACAGTTTTTAAATATTTTTTTTGACCACCGAGATTAATAAAACAATCAAATAGAATGAATTTGACTCTTATTATTTTTGTTTAAATTTCATAAGTTGGTATGAAAAAGATTTAACGCCATTACGCATACAGATACAAAAATTATACTGAAATCATAACAATAAAAAAATCATTTACTAAAAACAGAGCGGTTCTTATGCAATTGTACGAAATTTTATTTCTCAGTTTTCAGTTTTTCCATAAATAATTTCTGTAAAAATTAATTTTAAACACTCTGTATACCTATATAACCCTGTAATATTATTCAGTACTCGCTGTGTGTGCAACAGAATACTAACAGCTCATCGGTCTGTACCTAATTATTTTTCAAACTGTTAATACCCACGGAAGTTAATTTTTCACTCTTTAAAATCAACAAGTATGTTCTATTTTAATCATTAGAAAATGTTCTATATACATTATTGAAATTATGCGGGGCAAGTTAATAACTTTTTTTAAACTTGTTATGTTAAGTAAATAGAAAAAGCAAAAGAGTCGAGTTAAGTTAAAAGTAAATTTTTTTATTTTTCGAATTTATTAAATTAAAAGTTAAACATGAAAAAAAAAAATTAACACAACTTAAAATAAATATAATAGTTTATATTTTGAATTCACATGCTTTAGTATGTGACACAACTTTACTTCAAAAGTCTTTTTCGTATTTTCTTTTGAAATTTTCGTCTTACTACCTAATCCTTTTTTTTTTTTTTTAAAGAGTTTTAAAAAACATTTAATTTATTACAGATCAACGTAAAGTGAAACGAATTAGAGTGCGAAATTGAACAAATGTAATTTGAGTACTAAATACTCAAAATTTTTGAGTATTGTGTTTGTTTGGTTTGTTTTAAATGTGCAAAGTGCGTACGTACGGGGTAGGTCATAACGAAAATTCAAGATAATATTACACTGAGGAATGATAATCGGTATTATATAATACGTTATAATATACCTAAGGTTTTTAGTCCATTTAATGTGCTAATCGAACTTTGTGGTTGTGATGTCATTAACCGGCCAGAACCCTGGTACTTACGTATTTTATGTTTTTCATTTGTTTCGGGACTATTCGTCATTTACATGATGAAATACGCGGTCATTATTATTGATATCTATGTATTCTTCATACATGTTTTAACATTCGAGTGTTTTATTGTCAACCGTCAAGTGTGCAATGAGCGAAATGAGACGATAGGATCAAACCGCCAAAATTAAACTAACAAGTCATAAAGTACATTTAAAAAATATCGCCGTAAAGAATATAAATCACAACAGTGTAGGGACAAATCGCTATATATGCTAAATATAACGGTTAGGTTTGTATATTGTGTATATTTTTTTTTTTTTTTTGCTCGTTCATTTATGGTTTACAACATTATAGTTAGGTACTGAAAACGCAAAAAACGGATAAAATATCCAAAAGTGAATTAAACTCAATGTTATCCGTTTGGACGATTCTTGCGGTAAACGACGTAGTCTGAACAAACCGAAAATAAAGCCAACGTCGAAAATAATAAAACCAAGTGCAAACTAAACGTTGAATTATTTATCTAACGGTTTGAAAAGTTCGAAAATCTGTATAAATTACTTTTTATTCATATTGTTAGCATGAGTTTTCTGAAATTCTCGAGGATCTTATTCAGATTAAATTATATTCAGAAAAATCATTGAGGACATTTTTTACGAGGATATTACACTAGATTATTGGTTTTGTTTTCATCGTACTTTTGTCCAGCAACAATTCCAAGGTTGTACCCACACACACATCAGAATTTCATTACGGTTTAAAAAAGTTTTTTTTTTTTTATGATAATCAAGGTCACACATCGTAACTCAAATATATTTGAAACTTCAAACCTATTAAATTGTTTTCAATGACTACCTGAATGAATTGAATACTATAATACGATATTTGCGCACGGAACCATGCTCAACACGTCAATTTGATGTTTTATTACCTAGTAAGTAGTACTGTTTAATTATACCTTCATATCGTCAAATATGCGACTAGTATAGTGATGTAAGTTAGAAATTTCCAATAGAAGATTTCTAAAATGGAAATTTTCGGCTGTCAAACGTTCCCGAAAATCAATCGTCGCTTAATATTTGTTAATTTTGATTTAATAAAAAAGGTACACTGCAGATACTATAATATTCCTTATATTAATAATAAAATTGAATTTTTAGTGTTACGTATTTAAGAGATCATTGTACTATTGTTGACTACGATTTATGTTACACAACTCGTTTTTATCAAAAGGTTAATAATCGGTCATGTTTACAGACTACAAGTTATTTTATTCTTTTATTTTTTAAAAAACAGTTTTTTCATTAACTGCCTATTTTATGACACACGTTCTCTAACGAAAACGTAAGTAATAAACTATTTAATAGTAAATCTGTATGCATACAATTTATAATTTCAGAAATATTTTAATTCTCTATTTAGAAACTACTCAAAAATGGAATTTTCGAAGTTTTCTATAATATAGTGACTATAGTATTTTGTAACTTAATGTATATACTATTACGTGCTACCAATGTCGAAAATGTTTGGTTAAGTACATACTGATTTAGTATTAAAACTGCAGTTGTATAAATATTTAATCAATATTTTACATAACAACAATAGCACATTATATCGTCTGAAAACAAAAGAGCTGGCTCGGAGTTTATGGAATCCGTTAAGCCCGAACAACGACAGCTTGGTGGTATTCGGATAAATCAATTCAAAATCACCAAAGTTGTACGTTTATGTTATACCTAAACATATAAAGTTAGTAACAACTTTGACAGCGCATATTATGTTACACAGTATAACTTTACTCGTCGTTCCAGCTGATGTTCCGCCACGGATTTAATGAACTATACATAAACAGAAATCTCAAAGCACAAAATTTAATGGTACCAAGAAAAATGTATGTGTATCATTATTGTGAATTGGGCTATCAACAGAATGAATTGTGACATATTTATTAGTTCTGGCGATGCTGTGTATTTATAAAAATTGCCGAGAAATTAATTTTATTTATACACGGATAATAAGTTATAAATATATTCGGTTGTGAATAATGTTGAAAATACGGACGTGCGTCAAAATCAGAAAAAAATCACCAGGACAACGTAATATATACTGATCGGGATTGAAATGGATTAATTTTTTTAGGATCATTCAAAATCACGAATTTTTGAAATGGGAGAATGAATTTTAAGAACATTAATAACTATAGGATTTATCAATATTAGGAGACTACAAATTAGGAAAAACATTTCAGGAATAATCAAACACAGAAAACGGGATTTGTATTATGCAGGGTAAACAATTTTTTTGGGAATTGAAATTTTTAGGAATTAGTCGAAACTAGGAATGTCTTATTAAAATTCATGAACATATTATGTTTTAAGAGTATATATACTCATTTTCGATCAATTTATTAGTACCGTTCGATTTGCACTTCAAAGTTAGGATAATGATGTGTCACACATCATGTGTGAGCGAAACGACGGCGCCGAGCGAGCGTAGCGAGCAAGTGCCAAAACGCGATAATAATATGCGATTTTAGTTTATTTTTGGGTTTGAGTTATCTCGCTTTCCGTGCTTTCTGATAAAAAATATTGAAAAAAATCCCGATTTTAACGGATCCTAAACATTTTTTTTTTCCTCGAGAATATTTTCCTGTTATAAATAATTAATCCCAAGTATAGGTTTCCTAAGAAAAAATATTCCAGTTTAAATTATTTCCGATATTTTTTTGCGGAAATAAAAAATTCCCGGTTTTCTTTAATATTATTTTCCTAATTTTGATAGTTTTCCTGACGGAAAAATTCCCGATTTAGGTGTTTTCCGACTGTTCCAAAAACCATGGTGCTGAAAACAATCTTTCCTGAATTCAACATCCCTGCGTAAAATCATGCTCGGCTAGCCTAAAAATCGAGTAGTTTGTGTATCTACGATAAAACTGTGCACCTAAGTACGATTATTTTAAACGATATGTGATCCGTGAGGGACAATTAATTAATAGTATGACGAATACACATTGCGCAACGTTACATTATACGTACTTACTGACGTACGATATGTTGGTTAAATTTATCTCGTTTTATAGTTTAACTGCAGCGTTAAAAAAAATAAAATTGACGATTGTAAATAACACACACGCATTCGTGGTTTATCTACATAGATCGTATTCGATCTGTGTGTTTGCGACACGCCGCGTACGTTATCTGTTATTATTATTACCTACTATACCGCAGTTATTCAGAAATACATTAAAGAATTTTGAGCGAAGCGACGATTATGCAGCAGAGCACTGTAAATATAGGTCTAAAAAGGAATTTGAATCAAAAACGTTAACCACGGGTAGTGTATATTATATTGTTATTTTTGTTTTTCGGGCATTTTGGAAACGAAATATACATTTTCGCATTTAAATATTGCCGGGAATGTGTTTCATTAGGTACACGTGTATGACGTGTATGATGTACTAATACCTGTATCATCAGGTAAACAAACGCGAAATCTGTGTTGGCTTCGAAGCTATTTGTCAGATGTCCGATATTTTTCAAAACCTTGAGGGTAGTGACGTCAAACACAAATTTTGTCGAAAGTTCGATAATTTCACGTTTAATTTGTTGCTATGGATGTATACGGAATCAATTTTCAGTTGTTTATTTGGCTAATATACAGTTTAAAATAATAAAAAAGCGGATATCACCGTATTTTCCGAAGTCAAGCCCGTATACGGGTTAAAAGGGGGTGAAAATAAAAACTGTTATTTTCGGTCGGGTTTTTTTCAAATATGCCATACAAATAGTTTAAAGTCTATCAAACATTTCTCTTTAAGACTAGAAATTCGATTTATCATTTTTATTTTCTTTATTGTTTTTGTACGCAGAGTGGATCATAGGTACCCACTATTTACAAATAAAATTACTAAAATCGTTCCATCCAGTATTTTAAACTTTTTTATAAAAATAAAGTTCAATCGATCTTTTTTTTACGCAAAGTACCTATATTTAGTCCTAATTTTTATCAATTGAAACGTTGTCACATTTTAAATCTACTGACAGTTGTAGTTTGACGTGTACATAAATTAAAAAATGTCAAAGTTTTTCATAGGCGTGTATTAATTTTTTTTATAACTGGTAAAGGGTGGCATTTTAATACTGCCGGAAAACCACGTGTACAGCGTACACTGCAGTAATAACGCTCATCGCGGTGGCGTCGTGTTTCAATATTTTCTAGCCCGGGGAAAACTTACAAATCGGTCGACCTCAAAAGTGAAATATTTCTCACTAAATATTTTTTAACCGTCGATAAGCTTCAACGCTGGGGCAAATTTATATGGGTGCCCTCCCCTTTCATCCCCCTAAAAAAAAAAAAAATGACGCCACTATCGCAAATATAGGAACGTTATAGTGCAAATCTGCACTCTAAAAATACTCGCACCCCAGTGTTTATACATATTATCTAATAATATCGATTTTTCGTCTCTCTATCACTTCGGTTTGTAACACGATTTGAGCAACGGCTAAAAGTGGTTGCGAAACGAATCTCGCAAAACATCGCGGAAATGAAAAATATTGCCCGACGGGGAACGTTCGGCGCCGCAGTCTGTGCGCCGTGAACACGTGGGACGTGTTCAAATATCAAATGTTGATTATTTTTTACTTTTTTCCCATCTCGTTTCAACGTTATACGCCTGTATCATTTGAATAAATAAAGTCCGGTGAATCCGTAGAGAGCACGTGAGGTTTCTAATTTCGCAATAAATTAGTGACGTTTTTAAACCTATAGCAACAGTCTACCTACGTCTGCATGGGTATCGGGTTGTAATTAAGTTTCGTGAGGTATTACAGGCGTGTTATATGTTATTTTGTCCGGATTTTTTGGCAAATCTACGAAAAATTAATAATCTCGATAGTTCATTTTTCCAATTTTTCTGGTTCATCCAATTAAATCTGTACAATACTATGACGTCTGGTCTCAACATTGTGTTCATGTACACATCACCGTCATACTTTTCACCATCTATATATGAACCGAACGTGTAGACAAGCAGATAGTAATAATGCATTGATGCGATATTCTTAATCGGGTTGAATGTTTTTTTTTGTTTTGTATTAGTTTACAACGTACTATTTGTTTGGAAATTTTTTCAATTTTTCTACAATTTATGATTTTTTAATTTAAATAAAGACCGTTTCTATACAGATTTACTTAAACCGTTTCGACTTTCAATAATAACTCTGAATGTAAACCGAATTTTAAAAAAAAAGAGCGTCATTTTTCACCAAAATAATTAATATCCTAGATCATTGCTATTTTTCGGTTGTTTTGTTTCATAATACGTCTAATAAAACTCGAATCCAAAAAGTCCTGTAAAGTTAGTAAGTGCGTTATTAGTTTTATGATCATTTTGTAAACTGGATTTTTTCCGCGAGGTTTTTTTGAACGATCATTACTTTCGGATATCATAATATTATGGTAGATAAAACTATCTTTGTCGGCAATACGGCGAGTATCATTACTCCGACTATCATGCAGTATAAACGTGCACGCCGACTTAAATTGCAAACTTTGCTGCTTAATAACTAGCCGCATTCGTTCCCCTTAAAAAGGCAAATTATTAGTAAAAAATTAATTTTTTTTTTTTTTAAATTTTTTTCTTACGAGTCATCTTTCGTTATGATGAAAATTACGTGTGCAAAATTATAGTACGATTAAAAATTCGGAAGTGTTTCGAATCGCGGCGACAAATTCCGTCGACAAACATAAGCAAGTTAAATAAGAGCGTATAATAACAAAAAAAAAACATCATCGTAAAGTATCAACATTCTTTGCTACGCTCAGATTCTGAGAAAGAATCTGAGCGAATGAAAGATTATATAGCTATAGCTAGGCCCTAGGTGTATAAAATATTGAATTCTGTATCGGGAAATGTGTGTACAAACTATAATTTACGAGCAGTATAATATTGACAGATCCCTAAAATCAATTAAATATCTGTGACCGAAGCCAAGATGAAATATACGGTCACATTATATTAATGCATATTTTAATGTATACAATGAACCACGAAGCTAAATTAAATGTACAGTATCAAATCGTACCTATCTAATACGATACGAGATTTTCTCCCGTATCCGGTGATTTAATTGATTTAATTAACAAATTAACAATGAAAATAACCTAATTAAAAAAAAAAGCCAGACAAACTTTCTAAATAGTGGTTTGATTGAGTCAGTCTTACCCTCATAACCTTTAATACGGTATTGAATACAACTGCATAGTATAATGATTTCAAACTTTGTGTCTTTTAGTGCCACATTTTTTTTTGTACCTACGGTCACAAAATTTGTTAAAAAAACATGAGACTCATGTACTATACTAACTTAATTTTTGTGTTACGAATTCAAAATTGAAAAATTCGAAATATTTTTCTAAGCTCTACAAATTACTTGCAGAATGTGACATCAATGACAGAGTTTTAAAGAGAAAACAAGCCAATAAGAAAAAAATGTATCAAAAAGAAAATAATGAACTAACCAATTACCATTCATTAGATTTAATAATATTTAGCGGCCCAAAAAATATTTATTGATATTTATGAAAATATGGTTGTGTTGTCATGACTAAAATGTGTATGGCTAAAATTTTTTTTAAAAAATACTCTTTTATTTAAAAATGTAAAAAAAACGACTAAAATGAAAACAATTATTTCATTTAAATTTACACGCGTAATATTTATATTAGTGAAAATATAAAATTTGACAAATGTACTCTGTTGAAATATGTCACTCTATTAAAATTTTATACTAGAATAATCATTATAATAAAAGGACATATTTTTAATTAGTATTTAAAAAATGTTTTTCGTATTATTCATAATAAACGCGTGGGCCGCTTATATAATTACGGAATAAATAAACAAATTAAGTATAGTTTGTAACATAGTCATAGAAATATTGTAATATATAGTTATGTCAAGTTATAGAAAAGTACGGTAGAAAGTTCTTAGTATTTGATACAAACTCTAAAATAGAATTGATTAAAAATTTTGAATGTTTTATTTAAATAATAAAGAGACTTTGCTGATAAATGCTTATCATCGATTCGAGTTATGTTAGCGGCATACGCTTTTATTATGAATTATAAAAAATAAATTTTTTAAATCTTCATTATAACGATTATTCTAGTATGAACATTTGAACAGAGTAAATATATCAAATTTAATATTATCACTAGTATAAATATTACCTATGCGTGTAAGTTTATTTAAATTGTTTTTTTTTTCATTTTAGTCGTTTTTTTTTTACATTTATAAACGAAAGCGTATTTTCAAAATGTTTTTTTTAAAACATTTACAATTCATATCGTCAAATTTATTGACCGGTAAAGTCAATAAATTCAATAGATTTGCGGGTATATTCGTACACCGCAACATACGTACATTAATATTATAAAACAAACATGCGCGTCATTACACACCTACACATTTTCCATGATATTTTCCCACGGGATAATCCGTAATTTGTATATTTTCTGAGAGAGAGAGCAGGTGAACGTTATTTTCCAAACAAAAATGTTATTAATTCACTACAGCAGGTGGTGAGCCGTAAATAAATATGTACTTGCCGAGTTAGAATTTCGAATTAGTTTTAAATTGGCATATTTACAGAAAAACGATTACATTTAGTAGTAAACCATTAGCATTTCAGCAAATCTCAGTAATTTTTTTTCATAAAAAAATTATTTCACCCGAGATAAAAAGATCCTAACCATACTCTTTCGCTTTCACAACCGAGTACAATATTATATTTTATATTTTGTTTGTTATGTTGAATAATTTGTATTACGCGCGGTTCCCTTACAAATCTTATGTTTCAAACAGGTGATGGTTTATTTTTTCTAGAACTACGAGAAATTATCTGTTAATCACTAGACTTCGGTGATAATTATTACTGCACATTTGATTTTTAACTCAGAAAACTGCAATATCTATAGGTCACACATCATAAAAACAAGATTATTGTTGAATCATCGTAATTTTATTTATCAGTAGTCATTTCACAAGATTGATCGGGTGCGTTGTATATACATACATATGACTACAATGTACAATCTATTATTTTGGTGGACAAAATGTATTTTAATAGTTTATATTGTGTTTAGATTACGATACATGTTGCCCCGAGTGTAACGGTATTTGTTCGGAAAATGTTTGCGTTAAGTCATCAGAGAAAAATTCAAATGAAGTTTGGAAGTTATTATTTGATGTTTTTATTAAATCTTTAAGCCGTATCGTTTTCAAACAAAAATTACGAACAACGAGCTTAGTTTGTCGAATATACTCTATTACTCGCAACAGATGTGTGAATTTCAAAAATTTGTTTGGATATATTTAAAAGTCAAAATCTCAACTTTTTGTGACATTCATATGTTAAGATCGGAGCAGTCTTTCTATACACGAAAACGTCATCGCACACCTGAAAATTTCGAATTTTTGCCGTAAAAATTCTTAATTTGTTATCGGTTTTTGGGGGTGTTTGTCAAAAAAAAGTGTTCTAGGACCAAAATATCACCGATGTCAATAAACCTATCAGAAAAGTTATCGATTTAAAAAATCGGAGCATTCCTTCAAGACAAAAACTTCGTCGCAAATCTTAAAATTTCAAAATTTTCGCCGTAAAATTTTCCGAAATTCCTTATTTTGTTTTTGTTTTTGGGGTGACGCAGGCAAGATTTCAAACGGATAGTTTCAGCCAAACTGTTGCGAGTAACAGTCCGAAAACACACAAACGTATAGCCCGCTGAAGTGCCCCGAGTATTCGTCCGGTCGAATTCAAACCGATACTACTATAATCGGTTCGGTTACGTATTAAAACTTTCACATTTTAATATTTTTTCTACACACGTGGACAGACGTCTGTCTTGGAGTTTTCGGACCATTTTTATCGTTATTTATGGTTTTCACCAGGACGTATGTTAGATAGCTGAGCACGCTCGGAATCGCTTTCGCAATGATTTACCGCTGCTTTCAGATATTAGACAGTACAACAGTTTCCAAGTTTCCAGAGTCCCACTCGAAGTCGCTATAGTCAAACTATAACCCACGCGACCTAGACTGATCTCGGATTTTTTTTTCGTTTTATCGCGATAACTGACCGCTGACGACCACCTTTCTTCGGACAGGTCAATCGAAATCGTTTTTAAAACGTAACCCAAATGAAAATAAAAAATACTCTCTCCGCCTGACAAAAAATAACGATTCGACTGCACATACGAAAAGATTTTACTTTAAATTGTATTTTTTCCTCGAAAGCTCATCGCCCCATGTTACTACGGTGCCGTGCATCGCAGTGCTACGCGTAACATTTGTGTACTGGTCTGCGAGAGACGCCCGCCGGCGTGGTGACGTCTCGCCCGGTTAAATTTGCCGTGATCGCGTCAGCGAATTTCGTGTGAAATTACTGTGCGTGCGCAGAATAATACATTTTGTTATTATTGATATGTGTGCCCATCTTTTGCCGCCGTAGCTCACGGCGAGTCGATTGAAAAAAATCAACATTTTAAAATCGAGTTGATTTTTCATAACTCTCTTTCCGTTCAAGTGATTTGGTCGCGACCCACTCTGATCTTTGAAGACACTCGAAGGGTCCATCGGAATTGAACCTATAAGACGCGTAAAATCATGTCGCGTCAGCGTGAAAAAAAGTAAACTATAGTTGGGCAAGTTTGTTAGCTTAAGACCAGTAAAGTAACTGTGAATAAAGTTATACGATGTAACATATGTATTTTCCAACATGGTCTTTAAGTTAAAATAATAAGTTAATTTAATACGGCCTGCCTGTATATTATTATGTTCACTCAATACTGAGCGATGACGTCCGAGTGCGATCCGGGCTCTTTAGTTATAAACCCCCTTAGCATATTTTATACGAAATAACCAACAATCGAAATGAACGTGGCACCGAATGGACTGTGACGAAAACTTATTGAAAAATAATTGTATGGACGACGACTTGTTTCTAATAATCGTCCGTTAGATTTGTGAGAAAACTCCTGAAAATAATTTTAACTGATGATTATTAAATGTTATTTAATTCACAAATAGTCTATTGGTGTGGTGGATCGCGAAGAAAATTATCAAGATAATCAACACGACTTTCGATTACTCTCCGATGATTTATACCCCGCTCTCAATGGTAGGTACTTCTGGTTTTGATCAAATACGATAATTACATGTACATAACGTACACGTTTAAGCTTACAGCAAGTGTGCATTGATGCAGGGTTCACCTTTTGAACGTGTCTTGTCTGGTCGAAAACCGTTCACTTACTCGAATGTTGGCAGATATTGTTGTGAGATAAGCCACTTAACGCTTTTGTCTATCGATTAAGTACGCCTACTTGATGCGTGTGACACTAACGCAAATGAAGTCACAAGTAAGATTTTACTTAATAAATAACAAAATGCATTGCTTTTTAGACGATCCGTGTAACTTATACTAAATTCATTGTGACCTCTCTCCGGGGAGGTGCTGAAAAAGAATAGCGCGTCGGTGTTCGGACGTAAATATAATTGTGTAGAGAGTAAAATATCACGTTGACAAAAACGGATTAGTTTTGGAAATTCGGGAAACTCTGGTTACACAATTATTATACATATTACCGTCGACCCATTCATATTTTACGGGAAACATAATGATGTTATTCCAAATAAGAAATAAATATTAAAAAAAAAACACGTTAAAAATACTATAATTTATTTAAGGGGATTATTGGAAGCGCAGATTTTTTCCTTTGAACACGTAAAACAAAGAAATTTAGACATTTTCTAAAATGTATATTTCTAACGGACCGTTCAATTGAATCTAACATCGTGATGGAAATACTGGCCATAGATTTGAATTTTTTGTAAATTTTCCTGGAGAACGGCTTTTCAACATTTTTCGTTGTTTTGTCTTACAAGTTTTACAGTACAATATATTATTATATTCGTACATAATTTATCGTTGTAATAGCCTATAAGTATTTGTCACGCATATATTACTATATTCAATATGTTATTCTGTCTTTAGAAAATTACACCATACAGACTTCAATCTACCAAAAAAAAGTGTCGAAAAACAATAAAAACCCAATTTTTACAAAAAAATTGTCGTTTTTCAGTGTGTCAAAACAACCGAGTTTAGAACGGTTGACGTCGTTATTGAAATACGTATACATGTTGAAATTTTTTGTGGATATTGCAGGTTTCAGTATTATTTTCGTACACCGTCTACACCTACAAGTACTCGACCAGCAAACAGAATAATACTAGTATATAATCGTATTTAAGTTCGGTCGTAAAACAATTAAAAACCGTAAACATAATTAATGCTCTATATGCATAGAAAACAATACTCTTCTAGTAAACTGTAAACATCAGTGAAAAAATCAAAAGATACTATCAGTATAACTCGTTGACTTTGATGATGAAATTTTGACGACATTAACGTCTTATCATATTATATACAGCGTTCAGTCCGTTTTAAATATTTTGGTATCAATTCATTCTCCGAGCTCTAATGATTTTTAATTGTTTTCTACCCGATTAGATTGACTAATTTCGTCGAAAAAATTGAATTTTTATACACTATAACGACCGCAAATTTGGTTAGGTAGTATAAAAAGCTTTATAGTGTTGGCTGTAAAAACATAATGTATTCAACGTTATCTGTGGTAACAAATTCATTGATTCTCTTGTCTGTTTTAACTTAAAAAATAGGTAAGGGTATTGATTTTAATATGGACGAATAGAAAAAACTGATCTATCTATTCTATCCGCAGGCCATTGTGTATATTCATAATTATTTCAAAACAATTTTTTTTTTGGTAGAAATGGGGGTGCTTAATTATTTAAAAAGCTAATTCTTTGTTTTTCCTGTACTTGATTTTTATAAACGGGCGTATCGATGCGGATTTTCGTCACTAATCTCCCAAAAAATAAAAAGAATTAATAAAAAATTCTGGACACGCCACAGGAACAACCTTTATTTTTACAAAAACATTTTTAGCGCACCCTTCCAAATTTACTTCCCCTTGTGGTCTGCTGGTGCAGGGAAAACACGTTTGTAACGACGTTTGCTCGACAACGTTTCCGATTTTTATTTTCAATTTGTACATCAATCATGTATGTGTAAAGAGGAGGTATCATTCGACCGTAAAATGCGCATTTTTCCGATCGCGGGTAAACAGGGCCGGCGAAAGCTATGACCCGGGCAATCGCCCAGGGCTCAAATCACAAATAGGCGTTTTATTGGGAAATCACAAGCAACAAGAAATTGATGGTAAATCGCAAAACAAACATCGTGTTTAGCGGTGTTCCGATTTTCGTTTAAAAAAATGTTCGAAACAAAATTACAGCACGTTAATCGCAAATCGAAACTCTTTTCAACGTAAGGACTGGAGCCGCCCGGTGCCCGTAAAAAAGCAGTTCGTCCGGCGTGCCCGTTCAAAAAAAGAGTTCAAAAATAATTTGACTGTTATAAAACGAATTTCTAATATCGAACACTCTTGAGTAGGCAATTAGGAGTGCGTTGGCCAGGGTAGAGTTGGAACGATTACACACAAATGTTAAAAAAACGGTGGTTTCGATAGAGAAGTGCGTTTACGAAAAAAAAAAAACTCTGGGCCCCGCGCGGGTAAAACGACGTCGAGATGCACCGGATGCACCTCGTCGGCGATGTGTTGTCGGTGCTGGACGCAGGTAAAACGCCGGGTGACTCGACGCGTCGTCCGGTAAAAACGCGCAAACATCGCGCCGCCCATCCCGGCGTCCGTCGCCATAACCCGCGCCGGGGCCCTCGCCGCCGTTCCCACCGCCCTCGCCACCGTTCCCACCGCCCCTCGCCACCGTTCCCACCGCCCCCGCCGCCGTTCCCACCGCCCCCGCCGCCGTTCCCACCGCCCCCGCGCGCGCCCGGCAAACCCGTGGCGACGACGACGACGGCCGCCGCGCGCGCGTGTACACCCGCCGGCTATATAAAGATACGCGGACGCGCGTTCGGTCGACAGAGACGCGACAAGTGTACCGCCGGCAGGACGCGCGCTCGACCACCGCACACACACACGCACGCGCGCACGTTTTTGGAACGCACGTTTTCCGACTGTCAAAAACGCACGCGAACACACGAGTCGATCCGAGTTAGATCCAGCGAGTTTCATCCGTCAATCGGTTACAATATTATTGTTCCAACGGATATTATTTCGCTGCGCACACGACAACGCGCACGCCGCTACCCGCACCAGCCGCAGCTGCACGGCCGCCGGCGTACCTGACGCAACGACACAGCCGCCGCTCACCAGTCGCTACTGTTCCGGGACACCGTGCGCACGATGTCCGCCGCCCCCGCTCGGTCTCACGCGCGCCGCGGAAACGTCCGCGACCAGCCTGCCCGCAGCCGAAGACCGTCCGCCGCGCCAGACATGAAGACGCGCTCGCTCGCCGCCGTCACCGTGGTCCTCGTCGCCGCCCTCGCCGTCGTCACCATCCTAATAGTGGTCGTCGCCGCCGCCATGGTGTCGTGCTGCGACGCGGCCCCCGCGAAGACATACGGTAAGCAGGCAAAACGGCGTTTCTTTTTTATTTGAAAAAAGATTTTTTTCACGTTTTTTCGCTCTCGTAGTTTTTTTAAGTGCACCGCGTCGTCGCCCTATGTTTGCGGGGGACGACGACGACGCTTTCTGTTTGCCCCCGCCCCGATCCCGTTTTGCGATTGTCGGAAGTGTAACAAAAAAAAAAAAACACGTCCAAATCGTGAAAGGCTCGAAAATTTACCATCGATTCGGTTTTTATCGTAAAACAAGACACGATACACGACAGCACAACCGCGTTACCGGCGTTTTAATTTCGCCGGGTTTACCACCTTGGACCGCGATGGACACGGGTATCGCAATATTCGTCGTGATACCTACGTGATCGTAGACACGTTTCGCGACCGTCGTTGTTACAACATCAAGCGCGCACGCGTAATTTATCACGTGTGTGATATTATTGTTTAGAAAGTTAATTGCAAAATTGTTATTGCTACTGGTGATTGATTCAAAACTATACGGCGCCGGGATGAGAAATGTTTGGGGATCGCGCGGTTAAGTAAAAATCAAAATTTGTTTTGACGTTACTAGATCGTAATGTGTGCGCCGAATTAGAAATATTAGTTATTTAAAATATGGGGGACTTCTTTCCCCCGCGAACCTCCCCCTCAAAATCGATCACTGCCAAACGAACAAAGTATTCCAACTGCACATCTGCAATCGGACTTGTTTTCAAAGTGATATTTTACAAACGAATTTGCATTTTTCTGCTGTAAGATTTCAAAAAGAAAAATGTTCTCTATTTGTGCATGCCGACGCGCGCGCCGCCAACCCAGATAATGCATTTTTATTCGTCTGGTATACTTTTATAACGTCGAGGAATCTGTCGCACGAACGTAGATTACGAAAAACGTTGTGAAAAACGAACAAATTTCCACTTTTCATCCTATACATAGGTTGTGTGGTTGGTCAACACTTGGTACAGTTCAATTTTTCACGCGTTATTTTCGTGAGCTTAAAATTGCAATGCACTCAACCATTCGAAACCTACTCTAAAACGGAGTCGCTATACTTTATCGAGCTCGTCCCACTCGTCGTAGAAATTTCCGGCTTTTTTTTTTTTTTAACAGAATACAAAAAGAATTGCTGCACTTTGCGCGGACGTTAAACATCGTTTACATCATTTTGAAAACGTCATATTTTAAGGATTTTAAAAGAATATAAAAATCCGATCTGTACTTATCGGCGTAGTAATAGCCGATTTGGGGTATTGTGGAATATTTTACAACGGATGCGCGTACTGTGTGTACGACTGTTAAAATTGTTCGAAAAAATAAAACAATTATTAGACCGGCGACGACGACGAGCACTTTTTACGTCATCAATTAAGCTTTACAATGCGTTTTTCGAATACACGCGGGCTGTAGTGTAATTGACGATGTGGACGTACGGCAAACAAACAAGTTGATCGTGCTCATAACAAAAAAAAACACCACCACAGTAACAAACGGCGTGCGCAAACGACAAAAACAATCGAACTTAAGTTACAATGACACGCGCGTACGTCAGCGAAATAGGATCGACGTTTATACGGCAGCGGTCGTACAGCATTTAATAAATAACAATATTGACACGTTTATTGCTCGCTGTAAGGCTCGAAAATCGATTGCGTACAGAGAAACAAACGTGCCCATCTTTGCTTTCATTCGCACATTATTGTCCGACGCATTTAAATGTATGAAACGTTTCGTTATACACTCGGCCATCATGCACTATACGCGTCTCATTCGGTCGTTAATGTCTGAAGGGTTGTGTAACAGCGTGTGTCAGTGCCGCGACTATATGAACTTTGTGGGACGAAAGCAAATTTTTAAAAAAAAATACCGATATCATCGACGAAGAGTGGCATTGTTCACTGGGGCGTTGTTCCGGATGTGCTTGCAGTTCAGACTTTAGATGTTCTCAATTACAAATTTGTCGACACCTATCGCTATTTTTCGCCGCAAAGGACGAAATATTCTCCGGATTAAACGTGCAGTTTACAAGACTGCGAGGATAAATACCGGTGTTACGATCGTTCAAATGTACTTTGAATAACTTGATAAAAAGACGCGGTAACTTCTCAGTGTTCCTATCCAGTGCTCGAACTGTGAGAGAGGACGGAGTCCCCTTTCGATTATAAAAAAAAAAAAAAACATTTATATCGTACCCTTTCGGATCGACTTCCCCTTTTGGTCTGGTAATCGGGACGTATTTGCTCAAACAGCGTTGCCGTTTTTTATTTTTTTCAATTCGAGTTTTTCTGTTGGAAATATCGTACAAACACGTCGTTATAACATCGTTCGCGCAAACGATTCTATAAACGACTGTATATTATTCGTTGTAATTTGTTTGCGTGTGCAATCGAAATGTTGGTCAATGGCCTACACGGTATCACACGTATTTAATATCCCAATCGCCGCACCAGAACGGCGATATAATATTGATACATTTCCGCGTACGTCCAAAACACACCGTTCATCGAACATAGTTTGCGTTTCTTCACACTCATTTTTTAATATTATAGAATCGCGCCGGTTTTTTTTCATCGACAACACGCTGCATTAATCCGTCATGAATCTATAAACTGCCGTTTGTTTTCATTACACATCAGTACGCTTATTGACTTCTGCAAAGGGCGTCGACCCGACAGTTTACAGCGCGAATGGTCGTCGGCGTTGAACTCGCCCGTCCATCACTATTCGTTCAAAACTAACCTTTATAAAACCGAAAAACACTTAATGCACGACCGGACGAAACCGCCGAGAGTGACATTTCGGAAGTCCGGCGAGATAATAATTGGTTCAAGTGTTGAAGAGAACCGTTTTGAAGAAACAAAAAGATCGTCTCGAAATCGATTTCGTACGCGTAAAACGCTTGTGCGAGGTCGTCTCCGAGACGTTTTCATTATATAAATCGCTGCATTTTTTTTAATAAATTTACTCGGCTTTAACGCGCTCTTAAAAGCGCGTTTCCCCATTCTGGTTCTTTAACGTTTTAATGACGATTGGAGAACAACTGTCGTACACCACGTTATCGTTTCGCCAAAGAGTTTGTTTGTTACACGCTGTATATACACGCTCGATCGGTGAAAAAACTTCGAGTATTTCTTCGTCGAGTGTTTGCGAAATAATAATTATAACTCGTCGGAAACGCGCGTATATCCGGTCTGTGCCGCAGATAACCGAATGCAGGTGCAGCTTCGAAGACTGCGAAATCCGGACTTATAGTACCTTTCACATTAATATTGTATATTTAATACGAATCTTGTAACCTGCATACGCGCGTGTGTGTATTTTATGTGATTTTATCGTCATTTTATGTGTTTTTATCGTAAGACTCGTACAAACACAATCAATTCTTCTTCTTCATTGCTTTTCTCCCAATTATTCGGGGCTGGCCGCCTTCGTCCTATTCCTCCCGCGATAATTCACATCCCCTACGCACACATTAACAACCCTCATATCCTTTTCAATTGTTTTCATCCGTCTCGTCAATCTTTTTTGGTCTTCCTCTTTTTCCTTTAACGTCCATTTTCATAACTTCTCTTACCGCTTCAGTTACTTCTCACCTCATCACACGTCTCAGCCTGTTTTCTCTCATCTTATATCCACTATTGATGCAGCGCCAATACTACCTCTCACATGTCCGTTTCTATCTTCTCTCGACTCATCCGTCTAAGCACGTTCTCATTTCCGCTACTCTCATACTCTGTTCTATTTTCCTGTCAACCGCTCAACACTCCGAACCATACAACACGGTTGGTCTCGCCACACTCACAATAATCGACTATTGATCTCCATCGATGCTTACTGGTCGTTTCAAAATATTCTGTATAGGTACAACACGTGTGTGTGTGCAAAGTGTTGTTCTTAGATCGAAAGTCTTCGAACGATACCCAGAGATTTTTTTCAGCGGAAGACCGATAAAAAACACCGTAGAGTAAAAGAATAGAGCGAAACAAAAAATACCTAATATAATTAATGTTTCCACCCCCCGATTTTTCCGAAATATTTAATTTTTCCGAAATTTCTCAGTCCTCCCCCCCCGTAGATACGCCCCGGGTTCATAATAGTCAAGCCATACTTTGTTTATCAGTGTATTGATATAAAGCCATCAATACACTGATAAACAAAGTATGGATACAACTTGTTTGTGGCCATCGTCAATTCGCATTATTATACTTCGTCGTCCCGAAATTGCCGCAATTTCGCGCGTCGCAATTAATAAAAATTCAATGTCAGACGCCGTGGAAGATGGTAAATAAATAACAATAACAACGATATTGTGCACATGGATAAAATGTCGCGTGTGCAGTTGGCAACAGTATAATAATATTATATCGCTTCGATGTCCCGCTATGTTTTTTTTTTTTTTCAACGAACGCTCACTAAAAAAGACGAAAACAAAAATCACTCGTAATTTTCTTCTCGACGAGCGCGTCGTTATATAAACACACGCATTCCATTGGGGTTATATATAGTAGAATAAAAAATATTTTTTTTTTTAAAATACGTTTAAAAATTTCACGAATTTCTGGACGAACAACACCCGCTGCGTGGTTTTTCTCATGGTCGTAACTGTATAGATTCTTCGACAGTAAAATTTCGATATTAACGTTTGACTTTTATCGCTCACTGTGTGTGCATTTTGTCTGAACGTCTACAAAAATGTCTTATTAATCACTTATTAATAATAATAATAATAAAAAGATGCATACATAACCGCAACGTCGGTTGCCTACCTCGCCCATTTAAATTTTACACGCTATAAATACGTCGTGTGTATTATATTTTATTTCGTTAACGAATAAGTCTAAAATTTAAATATTGTTTCTTACAGAATCCGAAAAGTACCTACTAATTGTATCTACCCCTGTCACGTCCTGTAGAAATTATAATTTTATGTATCGTATTTTTATATGTATCATAATATGGCCAGGGTAAATAACAAGTATGTTATCGTGGACCGTAATTTAAGATCACTATATTTTACTCGTGTAAGACTGAACGGGACGAACTAAATTCGAAGTCGTTTAAAATAGAATCAAGTAGATTTTTGTAAAGACAATATACTTTTCTAGTTCTTTGCGTGCGTGTAGTTGTTTTACACAATCCGTGGTAAATAGTTTTAGCCTCGAATATTAAACGCGCGCGCAGTTCTCCATTTTTCACAAAAACACGTAATGTACGCGTTTTAGAATTTTGAAAATTAAGTGGTTAGACTCGACACTTTTCAACTGCACTACAAACAAAAATAGTAAACCGTTAAACTCTATGTGACTGTATCGGATACGCGTGGTTGGTACACTTACGTGGCTATATATATACACACAACAGTGTAATGTCGTCAAAAATGCTTGCAAGGTCGTTTAAACAAACAGCGTGCAGTATAATGTATGTAAATGTATAAAACCATGTATGATGTACACGTTAATATTTTAATAACCGCTAAAAAACGCGCCCTGAAAATGAAAACTACGATTGTACCATATCGTTTGCGGACAGTTATCAATACGACAGTACATAGTAGACGTGTCATCATCCGCGAATTCATAGGCTCTTAACATCTGGTACGCGTTTTAAACTTTTTGTCAAAAAAAAAAACACGAATTGTCGCGAATCATAAAATATAAGCAGCGTCTCGTAAATTTTCTCAACAAAAATAAAATGCGGGATTTAACGATAGTCAAAACTAACCTAACCTAGTAGTAGACGACTCTTTGCGGCACAGAAAAAACGATGTTAAAATGCACAGCTTAAAAAAATTGCCTTAAAAAATCGCCAAAATCCGAGGATTGAAAAATTGTTTAGCTTTTTCATTCTGTGGTTATTGCAGCGGTGACCCGCGTCCGTGTATGTCCGTATAAACGGCTGTTGACCACTTCGGAAAATTAAATTCCGGGGGGTCGTTAACCGTCGTGGAAAAAAATTAGAGGAAAAAAAAAAAACGAGATGGTCGACAATGTCAAAGAGTTGATCCACCTTGCTGAAAACGTCTTGTATCGTACGCGTTTTACACTAACCGATGGCGTTCTTTAGCGAAGCGAGAGAAAGATTTTTCGCCATCAAAGAACACGCGCCAACAGTTTGCCCCCCCCCCCCCCCCAGAGAAAAACGCCCAAAAGACCACACAGTGCACACACAATTGATCATAAATTACAAGTTTGGGATAAAAAATAAATCGACGTTTGGTCTGTAACGTAAGAAAAAGGTTTGGCAAATTACCTTATATACATAGGTATTTACGTGTATGCTGTTACAGGTGTTAAAGATATTGTGTACCTTATACACAATATTACTTATTGCCTTATATGACGCGGTTTTATTAAAATTTCTATTTCATTTCCGACAAAAAACGAGCGCGTTCGGCGGGGTCGGCGACCTTTTCGCGCGCGCCTGCTGCTGCAACGAACCTAATCAATCCGAATTATTTATTATATAACGTTGTTGTAAAACACACAAATCACGCGGTCCGTATACAATTTATTTATACGGGTAACGCGTGGGAAATTCACGAGAATTTTCCGGACGAGGTAGTAGCGGGTGTTACGCGTAGACGGTAATCAATAGACGTTTTCAAAAACCGAAAAATTGAATGTCGTCGCTCAGCGTTCGAAGCGTTGATTGATAGCGCAGTGGCAAACTCGAAAAGTTTTTTAAAACATTTTACGGACCGGCGGTACTGCGAAGGAAAATTTAAGTCCAGAATGGAACGTAGGTGCGTCGTATGTTCTGCTCTTTTTATTTTTTTTCCTAATTGATAATCATCCACCCCGAATTGCATCGCTCGGATATTGCCTGTATGCGGAACGTAGTTTGCCACGCCACCGCATATTATACTCGTGGACGTAAAATGAACCCGCTGCGCTTGCACGAAACGGATAAAAAAAATTTCGAAAAAAGAAGTTTTAACACACACCTTGCAAGCAGGTGTAAAGTTATACTCGTTGGTAGCAAGTTTACGTACGTACCTCGTACACGACCGAAGTCAGCCACTATAAGATACATTTTATGTTTTAACGTCGTTCTCTATTGCAGAGTTGTATTGTACATGGTTTTGTTTTTTTTTTTCCAGACGATTTCACGATGTTGAAACGATTAAAGCTCTTAAATCCCGTACACAGAACTACGGCTAGAACGGTCGCCGCGGTGAACGAGCGATTTGAAGAACTACACTACGACGTGAAAAACTTCACAATCAACGACGATCTCATCAACAGTAGTAACGGTAAGCGCGGCGTTGTTATTAAGTTAAAAACCGTTTACACTGCACCAGCTTCCGCGTTAAATTTGTATCATGTATTGCGTATTACAATCTGTGTACAATTTATGTTATTCGATTTTTCATTTCCAAAACGCGTTGCAGATAGGTCAAATGATGATTTTCAAACGTTCCATCTCTCTGTATATGGTAAAAGACAATTATTATTTTATACGAGTTAAATGTCCGTAAGATATTCGTACATACTTTGGGAAAAATAAAAAATACATCATTACCTTTTTATCCTTACATCATGATTCAGAATTTTGTTATTTTTATCGTTTGAAACCGAAATCTGATTTTGTATGTTCACTCGAAATGCTTAAAACAGTGCGAATCCATTATAAGCGTCAAAAACTCTTGAAATATGCACTCGATATGCTCATATATTTTTAAGACTCTTACATCGTACGCCCAAGCTCTTATCCATCTCATCCAAACTATGTACGGATTTGTAAGCATAATGTCTTTAAAAATATGCAGTTACGAGCGGTTTTCGGTCGAAACATACAGGTTATTCATGTAGGTACGAATTTTCTATTTTTTTCAATCAAAAGCAAAATTGGCTCTATATTATTATAGATATCAATCAATTATTTATGACGATACAGTGTACGCTAGGAACAGCATAATAACATGTGTGATACACAAAAACATTTTCAATTACGATTTCCCGACTACGTTTTAGGTGTACAAACGTAAAATTAATTTGTATGGGCAATTTCATTTTTTTTGTACACGATTTCATTTTACAAACAAAAGTAAAGAACTTTTTCCCAAAGTACATTGTTAACATATACACGAAATTCTGTATTTAACGTGCCTCTAAAATGTGTATTTTTGTGCGAAATAAGCAGCTGTTTTCTGTACGCATTGTCTGCTAAATAAATCGTTCACGTTTCTTGCTCCTGTGGACGTTCAATAAAAATGTGCATACAAAAATTCGGACTTAAAATTCATCACGTTTTTCAACCCTGTGAGGAATTCAAAATTAAAAACAATACAGAACTCGACAGGCGTTTGAAAGTCAAATATATACGAATGCGACATGCAACGATATCATCGTGAATAATGCGGCATTTCAGTTTTTAGTTTTTCGTTCGATTTCAGAGTTGTTTAAACGTCACTGTTAATAATATTCGTATAGTAAGATGACGTATAGTTTTTTTTATATATACCTACTATTAGTAGTGGTCGTGTCAGTTCGTTTGGATGTATTGTAAAATTAGTAGTTTTTAACGAAACGCGCAAAGGCGATATTTTTAATCACTATATTGCAATGAACTTTTCAACAAAAGTTATTTTGTCCAAATTATTCATAAAACACACGAAAAAGTGTAAAGGAGGAATCGGCTTAAAGTGGAATAACTTTTTTGCGTTCAATGATGGACGAAATCTTGAAACTTTTGCCGCATGCTTGCGACTATTTTATATTATCGTGACGTATAGTGTAGACGCGTATACAGGTTTACATAATAATTCTACATGTACATAGGTATAAAATAATCTGCTCGATGCGATCTGTAAAAAAATAAAATAATTATTATATCTCGGAGTTTAATTATTATTACTCTAAACGGTAAAGTTCGTAAAACAATAACACACGTCATACCGCATGTTTTCTTAACTACGAAACACTTAATATTATATGCCTTGATTGTGAGTTAAAGTAATAAAAAAAAAACAAATGATCGATAATTATTATAACATCATAACATCGTAAAAAACATTTCTACATAGCCGTCGATCGAACGCGTAAACGTTGATCCTTTTTGAAGTGTCTTTTTTGAATATATCAATCCTTTAATCTTATCGCCAATTTATAGAACGCGCGTCGAATATTATCAACTGTGTGTGTTTTGCACGTATAATAGTTTTTTACTGTAATTTCGCTGTTTACCAGCCACTTATTTACTAAAACCGCTATTTATCTAATCGTGTCGGTGGACAACAGATAAGTGGTACATAATATTATTACGGTTTTTTTTTGAATATAAGCCCTTTAATCCTTATCGAGGATTTTTTTTTCTCGTCCACTAAACCTCGTAAACAAATAATTGGTATACGTCACCTGTATACTTGAACCGAAAGCGGTTTATTATGTTTTATTACTTATTGACCATTATAAACTATAATATGCAAACATCAAGCCATTCGCTCGATAAATACTTAAACGATTCACGCGATACACCGAGATAATTAACGTTGATCAGTGTCTATTAAGCGCTTTTTTACCAAATTTTTCCCCTTCTGAGTCTAGTCGTTGTTTAATACACGCAAGATAGTATAATTCAAACAAAGTTACGATACAGCTTTGTGGTAAAAAATACACAAATTATTTTGTTTCAAACACAATTTTGCCATACTTTTCGAACATAATTTGAAAATATTTAGTGTTTTAACGTACTATACATACCACAATATATTGTATAGTTAGTGTATGCGCGTCGTACATGCTTTTAGTTGTTAAAATACAATATTGTATTTCGTAGGTATTATTAAAGCTATTTATTTCAACGAATTCTTGATCTGTGTCGCGTATATTATGTACAGTCGATAAAACAAAATTGCAAAATTAGTTCTGTATTCTTAATTTTATACTTTTACGTTGGCGTCTATAGTCGCAATTCGCTGTTTTCCGCATCACCTTGCTGATTAGTAGATATACATAATTTTCGACCGAAACTAGAGATAATTATAGACTCGTATAGTATTGTTTCGCATTTTTTTTTTTTCACGTACGTGACAAATACCTAATCTATTTAATCCGCGTATACAACGAATTATGCTCTTGGTTATTGTCTTGTTGTATAAGTTTCGTAATGAAATTCCAACTTGTATTCGAATACGTACGTGTGCACGCGCGCACTCACAAAATTCATTTTTTACCATTTACATAATAATATGTAACACTGTATAGTACATTATTATCTAATCGAGAATTGTTGTAAATCCCCAAAAGTAAAACGACGTCGAGCTGAACAATGAAATACTGTCGTCATTATTTTTCCATTTCATCTTTGTTACACGTCTCGTTTTTTTGTTACACCTGCAGTAAAAACCAAGGGGAAATTCTAGTTATACACATAAATGACTTAAAGAACATACGTAATATTACGTTTGTATGGGGTAATTTTGTGTACATTTTCGTTCTGCGTTCGGGCTGAACTTTTTATGAAAATTTTGACTGATTGTAAATTATTTTAACGACACAATTCTCCTTATTTCGTCATCAATCCGAATTCCTCTCGGGGGGAGCGAACTCCCCTGCTCTAGCTATTGAATACCAAGACGTCTCTCAAAACGTCGCACGAGCCCTCCTCTATCCGCTGTCCTGCACACCGAATTTTGCAATCGTTAACATTATTTACTATATAGTATGTTATATTTTTTTAACTCTGATTAAAATATTATAAAATACGCGTGCACTACTACTGTACCTAACGCGCGTAGAAACATATTTTTCACTTTTTCAAGCGCACATTCAGTGCTTTTCGGTGTACTCACCATAGTAAAACGACGCGGGCGTTTTGTTTGCGCAGGAACGCTGCGAGAGGACGCCGTAGTAGCGGTCGTCGAGGACGACGACGACGACGACGACGACGACGCGGCCGCCTCCGCCGCCGCCACCGGCGGGACGTCCGACGGCGACGGGACGCTGTCCGCCGTGTG
Source organism: Hormaphis cornu (assembly GCA_017140985.1). NCBI lineage: Eukaryota > Metazoa > Arthropoda > Insecta > Hemiptera > Hormaphididae > Hormaphis > Hormaphis cornu. The sequence goes on from CM029357.1 coordinate 28,786,769, forward strand.
GTACCTGGCCGCGTTCGGCGGCCTGGTGATGTTCTTCTTCGTGGTCACATGTTCCGAGCTGTTCCTGGACAACCCCGTGCACGCGCGCCGCCAGATGGACCTGCCGCACGCCGGCCACCTGCGCCGGCACTACCTGCAGCGGGGCTGCGCGACGGTCCGCCGCGGCCGCTTCGGCCCGGAGACGCCGCCGCCGCCGTACCACCTGTTCGCGCCGCCCAGCTACGACGACTTCGTCAAGGGCGCTCGTCCGTGGGACAAGAAGCAGCGATACGTCGTGCGCGCCGCGTCGGCACCACGCGAGCTCGTAGAAGAAGTAGAGAAGAAGACGCCCGACGACGGCAACAACAAGAACAGCGGCGCCGTGGGTTTGTTCATCGTGCCCGTGCATGGTGGGTCGACCGCATCGGTCTGCTCGCGCAAGGTGTCGCCCGAAGTCGTGGCCGAGATGAAGAAGCAGCTGAACGCCGCGTGGAAACAGCCCGGAGGAAAAGGCGACGGGGAGGAGTGATC